>CM074718.1:663517601-664015101 GCA_037306005.1 Rhinophrynus dorsalis | reverse complement strand
AGTAAAAACTAGTGAGAAAAAGCAAAAAAAAAAAAGTGTGTTGTACTTCAGGAAAAGGAACGGTAACACCTCCCAATAATAAAATTCCACATAGCCTTGATCCTTTAAGCATTTGAATGCCGGAGGGTGTCTAACATGACACCATTTTAGTCCTCAAAGGGTTAACCCTTTGTAGACCAGAGCAATGCATTGTGCACCGCTCTGGTCCTCCAAAATGAATTCTGAACCCTTTGAGTGCCAGTGGGGTGACCATCACATTGCTCTGGACACCCCATCCGGCACTCAAAGGGTTCATCAGTATTGCATATCATGACCTAGGAAAATGGTGTGATTCTATGTGGTCGGATTGCAGGGCCCCTGACTCAACCCATGGAAAGTTTCTTAAAGGGATAATAATGTTTCTATTAAAGTGCAGCTCAAAGTCTTCTTCTGTAGTGCTATATTTCTTTACTTACATATTTGTAGTTTAAAAGCTATTCAAGCTGAAAGGATCCCCTCCCGTCCCTTCTGGCCGCCTCCCCTTAGATGTGCAATCCGGACGGATGCAGCGAGGGACAATCTTCAGTCAGTGAGTATAAAGAAAACCCGGCCACTCTTGACGAAGGAGAACAGGATTTTCCTTTTGCTTACTGAAGATTGTACCTCCCGAACTCCATCCGGACCAGACAGAGGATCAGTGACGCAGGGAAAGGGGCAGGAGGGGGACAGACCAAGACTTACCAATCTAAGTGCTTATTCATTATCCTTGCCCACACTGTGCGTGCTGTTTGAGGTCTCAGCTGCTCGCGCCAAGATATCAGCCACTATGGCTTCTTCCAGTTTCTTCCGAACATGCTGCACTCTCTCCTCTTGTTTCCTAGAAAGCAAATTATTGTATCATCAACCAACACTGGTCTGGTTTGTGTTGCAAGTGATAAAGGTATCACTAGATTTATATATAAGTTCCACCATGGACTTTAACCCTTTAACTGCCAGAGGGGTACGCAACACATTGCAGAGCAATGCATTGTGTACCCCTCTGGCACTGAAAGTGTTAATAGGAATCTGTGAGATAAAATCAGTGATCACATCACCTGCAATGGAATCTAGGGTTCTATTAACAAAATGTTTTAAAGGAATAGCAACCCATTATTTTGACTTGACATATTCTCCAAGTGCATAATAAGTCAAACTGCCATTTTTGTACACTTATGTCCTTGTCCGTAAACTTCCTGGATCTTTGTTTCCAGATGGTTTGGTGACGGATAAACCATCAATTGAGGAAAGTGATGCCATGTAACATTATACCTGCAACACAGAGTATTCTGTATGCTGTACAACACAGTCCCTGGAAACAGACCCACTGAAGTTCCAATAAAAATATACATTATTGTTACAGTGCAGATGTATCCGTGTATCCAGGGATGCAACGCATTGTATGATTCTTAGGTGCTGCACTGCATGACTTCTCCCGTATAAAAGTTTTCTTAGTAAAGCAGAAGTCATCAGTGTGAGGAGATTGTGGTCCTGGAATCCAGCAATGAATCATCATGTCTGCCTCCATGGGTATGATATCCAGTGCCAACACAAGACTATTTGTGGCCCTCCAGCTGCTGAGTACTACAACTCCCATTATCCTAGCTGGCGGTTTGGGGATGGCAGGAGTTGTAACCCCTCTCCCCGAGAGAAGAAGATATGACAACAGACTCCCCCTGACCTAGAGAATTTGCTTACAAAAAAAAAAAACTGAACTAAAAGGAATCTAAACAGACAATTTTACATTCCTGGCAGCACTGATTTCTTAGAAAATAGCACATTCAAGCAAGATTTGTAGTGCTGGCAGCACTCCATTCACATATTGATGAAGTGACCTGGTTACATTAAAGACTAATGAGAAACTATTACATAAACAGTTGCAATTCACACTGTATGTGAGGTGGTGGTTAAGGCGTATTACAGAACCGCAGGTATAGAGCAGATCAGAAACACAAGCTAAAGAAGCAGCTTATGGTATTTCACTGGGAAAAAATCATCTGCAATTCCTACCTGTGGAGACTCAAACACGAGCCAGAAGTTGTATGGGAATCATCTTACTAGACTAGTAGCTTGAAAAAGACTGTTTTACATATTCTCTGCAGAACCTAATAATGCTTTTGACATGTACGAAGTGGGCAGTGCAACTGCAACCTTGTGTGAGATCTAATCTTAACCCCTTAATGACCCATGATCGTCCTGGCACATCATGGGTCGAAATGATAGCAGAACGCCACAGTGCACGCTGCTATCATGCTTTACAGCCTGAAACTGAAAGCTCCAGTACCATAGCACTCAGTCTCAGTTCTTTTCTCTTCTGCCAGTAAACGTGGTCGCTCCAGGAGTGATCACATGTACTGGCATTTTCATTCACAAAGGCAATGTGTTTACACACTGACTTCCCATAAGGACCCAGGACAGTCCTAGCACATCATGGGTTAAATGATAGCAGTGCACCACAGTGCACGCTGCCATCATGCTTTACAGCCTGAGACTGAAAGCTCCAGTACCGGAGCACTCAGTCTCAGTTCTTTTCTCTTCTGCCAGTAAACGTGATCGCTCCAGGAGTGATCACATGTACTGGCATTTTCATTCACAAAGGCAATGTGTTTACACACTGCCTTTGTGACTGATCTCTGCCTCTCTCTTCCTTACTATGAAAGTAAGGGAGAGAGAAGCAAAGAACAGACAGGCAAAGGATTAATAAGAGGCTAGAGATGGGGGTATTAACCCCTTCAGTGCTGGAGCTGTGAACAGTATGAAAGCAGGTAATCGTATGAACTGCTAACAGCAACTTGAGTTTTTTTTTTTTAATAAATGTGACCAAGACCACCTTTTTATTTTACACCAAATAATTAAAAATATTAATTAAAAAAAATCTAATGAAGTTTAATCACAATTTAATGTTAGTTTTACAGTTTTGGAGCAATGTAATACACTTCTATACACTACACTATAATATCTCCGAAATTCTGAAAAATAGTGAGTGAAAAAGGGACATGGGGATTTTCACCCCAGAGGGACAGTGCCCACTTGAAACTGCCCATTTAGTAGGTATGACTGACCAGTCATACCTTTCATGTAGTCGCCAAAAAAATTTAACCCATTGCTCCCAAATTATCACAAGGAAAAAAAATATGTTTTTTTTTTTGTTTTTTTTTCCAAAAATTTTTTTTTAACAGTTTTCTTTCATTTTAATAAAAAAATGGTGGGTTATCCATATAAGTGTGGTATCAAAAGAAAGCCCTGATTGTGTGTAAAAAAAAAAAAAACGGTATATAATTTGTGTGGATGGAATAAAAGACTTAGAGGGAAAACCCTGTTAACAAAGACATACTCAAAAAGGTCAGAATTGCTCCAGTCCTTAAATGCAATCCACCTCAGATTTTCCTGGTCCTTAAGGGGTTAAAGGGACAGTAATGGCATACATTCCTCCTTCATTCCACTGTGAATGGAAGAAAGAAAAATTCTTCAAAATGTGTTGCATGCTCCTTTGTACCTTAACCATTTGAGTGCCAGGGGTCCGCGCTGGCACTCAAAGTGTTAAAGGGTGACAGATGTCAGTCATACTCATTGAACAAACAGTAACCCCCCTTTCTGACTTTATGCAGGGGAATAAAATGTAAAGTCAAATTGTACAAATTTTGAATAGTTTTCAGGGCTTCTCCCACTAGAAGACGGAGCCCTGATTGGACCATATGAGGTCATAAAAGCAGGGATCGTGGAACAATGTTCCACTATCCCTATTAAGGAAAATACTGGAGGGAGGGAATTTACGGAGCCCCCTCCTACCAGTCCCAGGGCCCTCACAGAGTTCATACACATTTACTAACAGCAGCAGCCGGGACATTGTGTATTCATTGTGTTCTATCACCGCTAGCTCTAATGAAGAGAGCATCTCTAAAATATTACAGCTCTGTAGGGAAGGAAAGGGTAGAGGAGCCGTCCTTTACCAAACTCTACTAGGACAGCTGATTTCCAATTGATGACCAGGAGGTGAAGCAAGGGAGGAATCCTCTTGGGAGCAGAAGACAAGGTTAGTGAGGTATAACAAATTACAAGTCAGGGTAGGGGGCTGGTAAAGGAGCACTCCTCCAACTCTGCCTTTTCCGCAGCATTTTACATAGTAACATAGTAGATAAGGCTGAAAAAAGACATGCGTCCATCAAGTCCAGCCCATGCCAATAACACCCCTGTTGATCCAGAGGAAGGCAACAAAAAAGCCCTCTGGAGCAATTTCCAGTGTAGGTGTGTGTGTGTGTCAAATAGTTCCCCAGCTCAATATCCTATTTGCTTTGAAGCCATCTGTCATCACTGTCAATATTGTTCTGTGCTAGATAGGCATCCATTGCTTTTTTGAATGCAGTTACATTATCTGCAAGCACAACATCCGGAGGCAAAGAATTCCATAGCCTTACCGCCCTTACTGTAAAGAATCCCTGCCTGTGTTTTAGTCGAAAGCGCCTTTCCTCAAGTCTTAATGGATGACCTCTTGTTCTTAGCTCAGCTCTTTGCATAAATAATTCATTGGATAGTTCTTTGTATTGACCTTGAATGTATTTGTAAATGGTAATCATATCACCCCTTAGACGTCTCTTTTCTAATGTAAACAAACCCAGTTTGGCTAGTCTCTCTTTATAACTCAGTTCCTCCAATCCCTTTATCAGTTTTGTTGCACGTCTCTGCACCTTTTCCAGTTCAGTAATGTCTTTTTTTAGAACAGGGGCCCAAAATTTTAGATATGGTCTCCCCTATGAAAGCCGGAGGTGACAGAAGATCCAGGTCTCACACAGAGGTCCCAGCTGCTGCTAGTTCATGTGTGTTCATCCTAGACATCTAGAGGGAGAAACGCCGAAGACTGAAAATGTAACACTAAAACCAATAAAACAATAGAAAAGAGAAAATAATTTTAGTCAATGTGACTTTAAAAAAATCAAATCCTGCAAGCCTATAATATGTAAAGTCAAAGGGGGGTTGTTCCTTTAAACCTTTGAGTGCCAAAGAGACAGGTATCCAATGCATTGCAGCACAAGGTGTTGGATACCTCTCTGGCACTCAAATGGTTAATGCAACAGTTTTTGCTATTTAAGGAGTCTAAAAATGAACTGGGGTTATATACACTTGAATAATGTGCACTACATTTTGTCTTCTGCAAAAATCCTCAATTTGTTTTCGGAGGCCTAAAATCTAGTTTTACCTATGGCTTTTGAGGGAGCAGACATTTCTGCCTTTTCCAGAATTATCTTCAAAGGGCTGACATGCAATAACACATTACTAATAGCAATCTGACTTTAGCCATCATCTCTCAGTACAAACACTACAGAACACATTAAATAAACATTCTCTGGACAGGACAATTTGTGCATTAAAAAGCAAATGTATGTATTAATAATAGATTTTACATATGCTGGCTGTACGCCTTAATCCACTTCATTTTTGTTTTGTTTTATGGTGACAATGTCACCACTTTCCTGATGTCAGCCTCTTCTCTAAAGAACTGGCTGAATGTTTGCTTGACCAGTTGACAAGGTAACTTGTCCAGCATACATGCACACAGAAACATTTGTCATTAGGCAAGTAGTTTTACTGCATCATGTGTACAGGACACGCTAAAACTAATCACACAGTAGTGTGACTGAAACATTGGGTGGGATGCCATGTCAACCACTCGATCCTCGATGTCTAATCACTTTCATGAGGAGGATATAAAACAAAAGGTTGGGATAGGGGATAACCTTAAAATCTAGATAACTGAACCTACTGAGTAGTAAAACGTGTTACTGACAACATAAACTCAATTTCTTTAAAGGAGCAGTAAACTTTTTTTATGAAAAATATATATTGTAGGGATTTTCATATTGAGTAAAATAAGGGTACTCTCCCTCTGGACAGATTTATATTTCCAGAGTTATTACAGTTTTAAACCCATGTTTTTTTTACATTAGCAGTGCCCTCTAGTGGTCAAATTCTAATTAGATTTCCTGTTAGATTCTAATGGAAAGGAAAGTCAGAAAAGTCATCGACATACAGTTCTCCATAGAATGTGATAGAAACTGCCTGTCACTTCCTGTCAGTTAGAACTATCAGGAAGTAAACACAGTAAATTCACTTCCTGATTATCTGAAATGCTATAATTTTTTAATAAAACATCTGACAGCAGTGGGAGTGACCTTGTTTTATTCAGCAGGAAAAGCTCTATACAATGTGTTTTCATAAAAAAAAAAAAAAAGTTTACTGCTCCTTTAAATTGGAACTGTACCATAAAAGATAAGTGGTTAATGTATCAAAAGGACTTCCCTAGGTAGGTGTGCTTCAAAGAAAAAACTGTTATTTATATCTAGTGTTTTTATTTGCATTGATCTCTGCTTTAGTCATTCAATATAACACCAGAAAGCACCAAGTCCCATACAAGTCATTAAGTTCTATTGAAGACTACCGATTGCTGCGAACTACAGGCACACTTCAACAGAGATCACTACATACTGGAAACAGCATATACAATGTAAAAATAGATACATTTACCAATTTAAAAAAAAGTTTATTCTAAATGAAAACTGAGTTAAAGAAGTTTAAAACTCAAGTTCTGGAATTAAAAAGCCTATGCAATTGTTCTTATATTTATGAAAATCAAAACCCAATTTGCATTTATGTAGGATGGCAACTAGCATAAACATTTTAGACTAGCTTGATTTTGATGTAAATGAAAACTCAAATGTTCGGTGTATGTTTGCTCCCATTTACTAAACATAACAGTATAATAGGAATCTCAGCAATACAAATGAAAAAATTGTTTTTTTTGTTACACAAAATACTCTTTTTGGGAAGTCGTTTTAAAGAATGTCTTTATGAACACACTCCTGGCGAACTGTATGTTTGCAAATGCACAATGCTGAAATAAAGACCTTAGTAAGGTAGGTTTCTGTTACTTACCAAAGTTAAACTTCAAAAAATGTAAGATGTACAGGATTCCTGCGGTACAGTAAATATGGCTATTATGACACCATTGCAAAAACTTCTTCCAAACAACTTGGTATGTCTTACATCTGATGCTTTTCCTACTGCAAACATTTTTTTTTTTGCTACTGGATCTTTAAAGGGATAGTAATGTTTCATAATAAAAGCAGCTCTAATTAATCATCATAGTATTTGGACTTTGGAGAGTGTTATTTCAATTCAGTCAGAGTTGTAGTTCAAGAGTAATTCAATGACAAAGTATCCCCCTCCCGCCCCTTTTACTGATGTAACTGTACAGCCAGATCAGAAGGGAGGTGCCAACGTAGACTGCAGAGAGGGACAATCTTCAATTAAGATAAGGGAAAAACCTGAAAAACTTGTCAAGGGGGGCCGGGCTTTCATTGTTCTCATAGGAAGAAGATTGCCCCCTTCTGTTATCTGTCTGGTCTATGGACTGGATTCCACATCTGAGATCTGAGAGATGGCTTACACTAGGTAAAAGGGGCGGGAGGGGAAACTTTGCTTGTGAATATCTCTCAAACCATAAATGTGTGAGAGATAAGACTTACATCTTTCTTCATGTTTTTTTAATGCCTACAAAATAAAATAAAGATAAAACAAAGTATTACCATCCCTTTAAGGCCTAGATCTCACCATCAGGTCTATCTGATAATTCTTGTGATCCACTGGTCAGCTACTTCAGCAGACCGAGAATGTTAGGCATGGTGGTATGGATATAAGACATTCTATTGGGCAAATTGAATAGGTCATGTTCTATCACTGTTTTGTCAGGACTCTGGGACCACTGGAACCAGAGGAAAACGTAGTCCTGGGAGAATGTCCAATCTTGGGACACAGCATTTACCGCTAGAGAGTGGTTTGTTTAAATAAAGGAGAACATGAGCACCTTTTTATTCCTCAGTGTGACCATCAGTTCAATTTCTGTTACCACCATCTTCTGGATACTGGCGGTATACTAATTAACTCTTGAAACAAAACCGTTCTCACAGATTTCTAAAATGTTTTGAATTAAATTGAAAGGCTTCGTGAGGCTGCCAATGAAACTTACAATAAAAACCATTAGCCAAATTCATCATTCTGTTCAAAAGTTATAAAACATTAGAAAATCGGCTTTAACAGAGAACTGCTGTTGGGAATTGTAACTTAGGCAGCGTGACTGTAATGCTTAAAAATAGAGTATGAATAAAATTTTCAGTACACTGTAAAGTTGCAAGACTTGACTCGATATAAATCACAAATTCAGCTTGCTGCTAAACACAGTATATCTATGGAAGAAAGCAGAAGTTATACCGGAAAATATATTTTATTAAACTACAATATCTTTATTTACATGACGCATGGGAGATTTTTCACTTCGACCCAGAAGAATTTTTACAACCTATTTGCCACTCAGTTCATCCTACATAAAACTACTCAATTGCACTGGTATTTTTTATCTAATATAGATGGATTCTTTGTTTTCAAACAGTATAAATCTGTACATTTTTGTATACAGTGTCCATGCAGAGAACAGCTATATAATGCCCAGGAGATTCTTTGTAAAAAGCTGTGGCTACAGAAGACTTATCACTAACATAAGAGTTTGAACAAAAGCAATGCAGAGAAATAAAAGGCATCTATTTCCTTAGGAATTATACCGTGCTGAGCTGCTTAGGGAGGCACAGAATATAGAACCAAGTAAAGTACCTCTAAGCAATACTACACTGAAACCAGTCCGAGGGCCACATACACAATTTGTGGCAAATCACCTGAAACACATGGGACAAATAAATACTCCCAATGCTTCAAAGGGCAAGTATAATGTTTTAGCATACCTCCCAAGTGTCCCTCTTTAGGAGGGACAGTCCCTCTTTTAGACCCAAATCCCTCTGTCCCTCTTTCCCACTCTGATGTCCCTCTTTTTAGGAGATCAGACTGAGTGGTGTGTAGATAAGTGTATCATATTGTTCTACAGCAAAATAACTTGCATTTTTGTTTGTTTAACCCCTTAAGGACCGGAGGTTATGGGACATTTCCGTCCCATAACGTCCGCATAGAGGCACTTTGACCTGTCACGTGTATCAGCGCGTCACTATGGGGCTTGAAACAGATCGCTCCGATCTTGGAGCGGTCTATTTCATGCCCTATTTTTACTTACAGCGCTCCCGGTAGAGCGCTGTAAGTAAAAAGTACGTGACGTACCAGGACCGTCAAGGGTCGTTCGAGCAAATTTACCCTTGACGGTCTTGGTACGTCAAGGGTCCCTAAGGGGTTAAATGTCAGTGTATGTGTTTATAAGTTAGTCTGTGTAAATAAAATACTTTGGTCTTGTTATAAGTCATTTAGTAGGTTACACAAAGAGGTATGAATAGGTCATGAAATAGCCTAAAAATCCCCGGTAATGCCCCGCCCACCAGCCACACCCCCAGCAACACCCCCTAAAACACAAGTGTCCCTCTTTGGCAATTTGAAATGTTGGGAGGTATGTTTTAGTAAATCTACTCTTATGGGAGCAGAATAGAGAAAAGCATGGTGTTCTACTTCTAACAGTTGTTTGGGTTGTAAAAAAAAAAAAAAAAAAAAAAAACTGGCTCCATCAGCTGGCTGTGGGCTGATATTTAGACCAGTAGTCTGTGACTCACAGCCAAAGTTCGCTGATTGCAATCACAGCCCCTGTACATTGCTAGTGTCCAACATGAAACTCTTTCCTGTTTGAAGATCACAGAATATACGGCCATAATTTATATTGGAAAAAATATAATTAGAAGGAATTAAAAGGTAAATGAAGCAAGAAGAACATATAGTTTACATTTGTGGAACCACATTTGTAATTAAGTTTGTTAGAACAAACACATGCTTTACTGTCAACACGATAACACTTTTAATAAAACAAGGAATGATGTTGTATACCATGCTAACTTGTGTTTACCATTTCTCATGCAGTTATATTGCTTGCTTAATTAAAATGTGATAATTGCCCATTAAGTCTAATTAAGTCTGCTGGTAACAAGCCAAAGGATGCATTGTGCAGAAACAAAATGGCTCCGGTCAGACATTTTGAGGGTTAGGAAACTGATCCCTTTGACTTACAGATACATGTAATTAATGAGAACGTCTGGCTCAAAGCCATGTGCTTTGCTGGCTGGTTGCACAACCACAGCAGGATGCCTCTGCATTCCTTCTGGCATCTGCGCATGCACCCAGTCCCGTATGTCATTCTGAGCCTCCGCAAATCATGCAGGACCATCGGGCAAGCGCCCCTCATCTCCTACTTCTATTGGCCATGTTCTCCTATTTGAATGGGGTGCCTGTTCCATGAGCTCATTTAGCACCTCCAGACTCTTAATTGTGGTTTTGTTTCTCCTGGCTCTGACCTTTGGCTTGCTTCTGACTACTCCGAATCTCCAGTTCCTGGCTCTGACCTTTGGCTCGCTCCTGATCATTCCGTATCTCCAGCCCCTGGACCTGACCTGGCTCTGTCCCTGTCTTCTGCTTGACCTTTGTTCCTGGCGCACCTCCTGCCTACTTCCAGCTTGTCCAGCCGGCCTGGTACTGTACGGTTCCCAGTGTACTCCTATCCTGGTTGCACCCCTGCTCAACTGATGTGGAACAATCTGGTTTTGCGACCAGCACCTTTAATTCAGCTTTGGCTGCAGCACAGGAGTACTTGGCACACCGTCACCGATCTCTAGCTTTGCTGCCTAGCTATACTCCATACCTTCTGTACCAGTGCTGGCACCACACGGGTCCCTACCCACCGAGTGGTGACACAACCCAAACATAACTGTCAACGTACATTGTATAACAGTAGAACAGCACACAAGAACAAGAGCCAACCGGACTCAAACAGTTAAAGAATGGTAAGGAACAGGAATATATAGGCCCTAAGCAGGCAGAATTGCCTGCAGGACCTTCCTGCCAATACTGGCTTCAGTCGAAGCCAGAACATCAACACGATAGTGTTTGGCAAAGGCGTGCACAGAGGACCAAGAGGCCGTCTTGCACAGCTGTTCAGCAGAGGCCTGATTTTTGTAGGCTGAGGAGACCCCAACAGCTCTGGAGTAGTGTGCTATAATTCAGAAAGGAACTGGTTTCTTTTGGAGTTTGTAAGCTTTGCGAATAGTAGACAATCCAAGAGATGATAGTAACCTTGGATGCAGCCATACCTGCCCTAGGACCCTCTGGGATGACAAACAAAGCATCAGTCTTACGTAAAGGCTCATTATGGTTCACATAGAACTTGAGGCAGCGCACCACAATCCAACAAGTGCCTATCCCTCCCCTTGTCAGATTTTGGGTCAGGACAAAATAAAAGGTACAACAGTCTCCTGATGGATGTGAAACTCATAGACCACCTTAGGAAGGAATTCCTGGGAGGTACGAAGAACAGTCTTTTCCTTGTGGAACACTAGGAAAGGTGGTTTGCTGGACAATGCCTGCAATTCAGCAACTCTGCGGACAGAGACCACTGCCAGGAGAAAGGTCGTCTTCCAAGTCAGAAGGCGCAAATGGTAGCCAAGGACTCAAAGAGAGGCCGCAGCAAGACTCCCAAAACCAGATTAAGGTTTCACTGGGGAGTGAGGGCCTTTTATAGGCAGAGAAGGCATGAGCGACACTCTGAAAGAAGACCTTGACGTCTGGCAAGTTGGCAATGTGTCTGGAAAAAAACAGAGAGACGAAGTCTGAACCTTCAAGGAGCTAAGACTGAGCCCTTTGTTCTCACCATCCTGAAAAAAAAAAAAAAAGGACAGGACTACCGGGAGATAAATCTCTTGTGAAGACAGGTCCCTGTCAACAGACCAAGACTGGAAAATGGACCAAACCCTGTGGTAGGCTTTGGAAGAGATCGGTTTCCTAGCCTGGATCATAGTGGAGATTCCCTCAGGAGAAAAACCTTTTCTCCTTAGGATGGAGGCTTCAACAGCCATGCCGTTAAAGCCATGTGCTCCACATCCCCTGAAGGAGGAGATCTGGCCCGAGTGGCAATGGAAACAGATCGCGAATGGAGAGGGCCACTACTAGATCTGGGAACCATGGCCTCCTGGTCCAATAGGGGGCAATCGTGGTGACTCAGCACCTTGGGGATGAGAGGGTTTGGAGGGAAGATGCCAGATCATCCGCAGCAAAGGCCAGAGGATTCCTCCAACATCCCCACTATAGAAGAACTCCACTAGATGAAAATATACAACCCATGAAAAAAAATCCTGCTGTATGTCACCAGTTTAAAAAAACAACAACATACTTTCCTGTCTTATATCACAAAAGATGAAATGACAGAAATTATCTGCCAGTATGGGCCGCACCCTGGGGTGAAAGAAAGGGCAATCTCTCCCATACTGCCCACTCATCTCAAAATCTCTGCAAAAAATTCCAGGGGGAAGGGATTCTGGCAGAAGTGGTTACCCAGGGGCGGTCGGGGCAAGCCACACCTGCCAACATGAAGGGAAAATAAGATTTCACATCCTCACATTCTACGCCTAACTCTCCCTCCCACTCTCCCTTTTGCCTTCAGTTCCTCCCAAACTCACTTTCGCCGATCCTCCACTCACTTAAAGGGATAGAAATGTCTATAATATATTTGAGCTCCGGGTCTTTTATAACATGCTGTGCTAAGTTTAATAACTTAATGTTGTGTAGTTCAAAAGATATTGAAGCTTAAATGATCCCCCTCCCTCCCCTTCTGGCCGCCTCCCACTAAATCTGGAATCAGGTCCTGGGACTGGACGGATGCAGTGAGGAACAAACTTCATTGAGTAAGTATAAGGAAAACCCTGCCCCCTTGATGAAGAAGGGAAGGATTTTCCTTTTGCTTGCTGAAGATTGTACCTCACCCGCACTACGCTCACAGGCAGCTTGATGCAGCCACAAGGGGTGGGCAGGGGGATCATTTAAAGGGACAGTAATGTTCCAAAAAAAAAAAAAGGTCCAGTTTTGTTAAAATATTAATCAATAAGTTCCAAACCCCATCTCTCAAACTGCTACGGTTTGAGAGATATAGGGATTCAAAGTCCCCCCCTCCCTCCCCTTCTCCTTATGTCAGCTGTAAAGCTGACAGCAGGAGAATCGAGTCGTACGACTGGCGGAGGCTCTGCAGCAGAGCCGAAATCACGGCTTGCAAACCAGGTACACCTTCTAGACCCACTTAATGATCGTACAACAGGTTTCCCTGCAGTCAGCTACAATGCTGACTTTGAGGAAGGGGGGAGGGACTTTATGGTTTGAGAGATAATCGCTCCTAAAGGTTTGAGACACTGGGGGCAATACATTTCTTTTTAATATGACTTCAATATAGGGATTAGTAATTAAGTATTACTATCCCTTTAAAACATAATTCTGAACTACTTGAAAAGCCATTTAAAAAAACCTTGGAAATGTTGTTCATTGCTGCCATCTTGTGGTTTAGCTGAAGAACACGTTATCTGCAGATATCAGAAATGCAGCAAATGGATTGATGCGGACACCTAGCTCTGAAAAATCCCAGATCACTGACCTTAAAGGAATAGCAAAACTTAATACTGAAAAAGTATATACTGCAGGATTTATCCTGCTGAATTAACCCTTAGAGTGCCATAGGATAGCTCAACGCATTGTGAACAATGAATTTGCGCTGACACTCTAAGGGTTAAGCTATGTATACACTTGTGTTTTCTGGACGCAGTTATTTTCCTGGCTTGAAATGTTACCGTGGCGGCGTTGCTACACAGGTCTGTGGATAGGTATAGTAGTTAAGCATAAACCTTCATAAGATGGTGTAGACACCTTTCATTGTAAACATTTCAGGCCATTAAGGTATCACACCCAAAAAATGCAAGCTTGAATTGAAATAACTTTTGAATAAAACCTCCTCTCAGCAGTGGGAGTACCCTTGTTTTGAGAAGGAAGGATAAACCCTACAACATACATTTTTTCAATGTTAAAGGGATAGTAATATCAGGCACACTTTTAGACTGTTCCAGTGAAGTATTTCTTCATAAAAGTCACAATTTCGGCTCTTCTGGTCAAATGACCGGATTCTGCAGCGGTCAGCTACAGCGCTGACATATGAGAAGGGGGGGGGGTAGTTTAAATGTTACGGCACAAAAACTATGACGTTTTGAGACATGGGAAGTAGCTTACTCTAATCCTATTATTAATATCTACAATTTTTGATTTTTAAAAGTATTACTATCCCTTTAAGGTCCAGTGAGGATCCCAGAATTCACTGCACAAAAATGAAAAGTGCTGTGGTCCACCACTCCCGGGTCAGATGGTAGTTAAGGGGTTAAAAAAAAATCCACAAATAGTGAACCAAAATCTATATCAATTAACTGAGTTGTATTTAGTCAAACAGAAAACACTTAGATTGCTAAGAAGTTGAGATAAATCTATTTAACCCTTTTAGTGCCGTGTATCGAACGCAATGAGATGGATACCTCTCTGGCACTCAAAGGGTTGGGATTCTAGTACAGTATCACAAACAGAGCTGAAATTTAAAATTCAATCCCACAAGCAATATTATAAAAGACACAGGATGGCTATGGGTCCTCTAGCCAACACAGACAGACTAAGATACACAGAATACAGATAAATGAATGCTACTAACAGGCATTACAAATGGCAGCACGGAAAAATAAGATTGTTTTATCTATTAAAGTCTGGAAATCTGTTTTTTTTCCCCCAAGAGTATGTGTCAGAACTGATCCATCTGCTCTATTGCGGTCTTTATACAATCAGGAGAGGAGACAAGATCAGATTTCCATGAGAATCATAGCAGCAGGACACCAAAATATCTTTCCTGATTAACCCCTTAATGACCAGCGGTCGTGGGGTGTGTGGTCCTTTAAGGACCCGAAAGGGAATTTCGGCGTGCCGCCCCACGTGACTGGTCACGTGGGGCGGCACGCCGAACTGAGGGACTAAAAGAGATCGCTCCGGTCTTGGAGCGATCAAATTCAGTCCCCGGTATTACTCACCGCACTCCTGCAGGAGCGCGGTGAGTAATAGTACGTGACGTACCAGGACCGTCACTGGTCCTTAACTGCCGGACCAGCGTGAAGGTCAGGGTACGTCACCGGACGCGAAGGTGTTAAAGAAGACCTAGGGATTCCAAAAAACACAAACAACATTTTCTGGGTCCATTTTTATAGGCTACTGAGTAGCATCTTCACAGGTTCAGTGTACCTGCAGACATCAGTAACAACAGACACCATAAAGAGCTTATGTGGAGAGAATGGAAAATCTGCCTGTTTCAACTGTCACCATGATTTTCTCCTATTCAAAGAAAAATAACCGGATGTAAAAATAGTTAAATGAATAAGGCAATGGCTGAATGACAGGAGACAGAGGGTGGTAGTCAATGGAGAATATTCGGACGAAAGGAGTGTTACTAGTGGAGTACCTCAGGGATATGTACTGGGGCCCATTCTTTTTAATATTTTTATTAGTGATATTGCAAAAGGTCTTCAAGGTAAGGTAGGCCTTTTTGCAGATGATACAAAGATCTTCAACAGGGTAGACATTCCAGGGGGAAAAAGCCAAATGACAAATGATTTAGGTAAATTAGAAGAATGGACAAGAGTGTGGCATCTACAGTTTAATGTTGATAAATGTAAAATAATGCACTGGGGACATAAAAATCCAAAGGAAAAATATACTGTTCAGGGTACTGTACTGTCAGAGACAACAGGGGAAAGGGATTTGGGAGTAATTATTTCTAATTACTTAAAGGTGGGCAGGCCATGTAATAAAGCAGCGGGAAATGCAAGCAGGGTACTGGGTTGTATAGCTAGGGGCATTAGTAGCAGAAAAAGGGAAGTGGTCATGCCTCTCTACAGATCTCGGATTAGACCTCACCTAGAGTATTGTGTACAGTATTGGAGACCCCATCTCCAGAAGGATATAGATACTCTAGAGAAAATTCAGAGAAGGGCTACTAAAATGATGACTGATTTACAGGAAAATAAATATGAAGATAGACTAAAGGATCTGAACATGTATAGCTTGGAGGAGAGAAGGGAGAGCGGGGATATGATTGAAACACTCAAATACATGAAGGGATTCAAAAACGTGAAGGATGGAAGTACATTTAAAAGGAGTAAAAATGTTAGGACAAGAGGCCATAGTGTACGAAAGCGTTACTTCACTGAGAGGGTAGTAGATAAGTGGAATAGCCTACCAGCAGAAGTGGTAGAAGTTAATACAGTGACAGAATTTAAACAAGCATGGGATAGGCATAAGGCTATACTTAACATAAGAAAAGACCACGGACCAAAAAAGGTTTGAGGTTTTTACAGTAAGAAAATGGGCAGACTAGGGGCTAGATTCTATTGAGGTGCTAAATATTAACACACGTTTTAATATTAACACCCATTTTATCAAACATTTTCCTATTGAAGTCTATGGGGAAAACTGGAGATAAAAGCAGAGATAAAATTAGCACCTGCATTAGAATCTAGCCCTAGATGGGCCGAATGGTTCTTATCTGCCGTCAAATTCTATGTTTCTATTCAAATCAGAGTTTTGCCTTTCATATATTAAATCTCATATACAATATATAAAATATTCATAGTAAAATTAAAGGTATTGATCTAGTGTCTAGTCACTCACACACTGCGTCAAAAACAGGGTTATAGTTCATAGAGGAGAACTTTAGACTCATGACACCCACGTGATTTGTTGGTTATTTAATACTTGTAATTGAAGGGAGCAAATCAAAGGGATGTTGTGGCATTAAAGCTCTGACCTACAAACAATAACCCGAACTTCCCTACTGTAAGAACTGTAACATCGGTTTGAACATGATATTTTTTCACGTCATGCGTTCTTCTATAGCAGTGGTTTTCAACTCCTGTCCTCTGGACCCACTAACAGGCCAGGACTTAGGGATTTCTCTGCTAGAGCACAGGTGTGGTGATCAGAGGCTCATTCACATTGATTAACTCACCTGTGCTGTAACAAGGAAATCATGTGATCAGAGGCTCATTCACATTGATTAACTCACCTGAGCTCTAACAAGGAAATCATCACATCCTGGCCTGTTAGTGGGTCCTGAGGACAAGAGTTGAGAACCACTGGTCTATAGCCTTTTTTGAAGACTAATGTTTTGTTGAGCAAACATTTCTAATCTATTTTGTTTAATAGAGCGCACTTTGTACTAACAATAAGGTTAGTACCCACATGCATAATCAATCTTTTATTTCATGTAATGTTTTTAACTTTTATTTTAATCAAAGAAAACATTTAACCCTTTGAGTGCCAGTGGGGTACACAACGTATTGCAAAGCAATGCGTTGCATACCCCTCTGGCACTAAAAGGGTTAAAGGGACAATAATGCCCCATTAAAAAATAAAGTATGTGCCACACACCCTATCTCAAACCTCTATGGTTTGAGAGATATAGGCACTGAAAGTTCCTCCCTCCCTCCCCTTCTGCTAATGTCAGCTGTACAGCTGACAGCAGGAGATTAGAGTCCTGTGACTCGAGAAGGCTCTTCAGCAGAGCCGAAATTGTGTTATTTAACCCCTCAAGGACTGGGAAAATCTGCGGTGGATTTCACTTAAGGACCGGAGCAATTCTAACCTTTTTGACTATGTCTTTGTTCAACAGTATTTTCCCTCTAAGTACTTTATTTTACCTATGAAAATTATATAGCTTTTTTTATGCACAAATAGGGCTTTTGATACCACACTTATATGGATAGTCCACCATCATTTGGGCACAATAGGTTACATTTTTATGGAGGCTGCATGAAAGGTATGACTGGTCAGTCATACCTACAAAATGGGCAATTTTAAGTGGGCACTGTCCCCCCTGGTGAAAATCCCCATGTCCCTTCTTCCCCACCATATTTTCCCACTTTTTTATTGATGACATTTGGCGGTGTGTATTACATGGCTCCACAACAATCACACTCCTATTTTGTTCATTCACATGTTTGGGTTTTTTTTCGTTTTTTTTTTTTAATTTTATTTTGTAAAAAAAAAAATATATATATATATATATATTTTTTTTTAAACACAAGTTTATTTTATCAGGTCAAAAATGGACCTACATACAGCCAGCCTCCAGCACAGCAGTGAAGGGGTTAATACCCCCGCCTGCTGCATTTTTTTCCCCACTAGGTGTCTCCTCTCTGCTTCTCTCTCTTACTTTGATTGTAAGGGACAGAGATGGAGAGGGGAGACACAGAGGCAGTATTGCCTTGCATACTGCCTCATTCATTCAGAATGCCGGTACAAGTGAGAAGGGCTGAGACTGAACGCTCCGGTACCGGATCGCTCAGTCTCGCCCTGGAATAAATGATAGCAACGTGCACGGAGGCTTCTGCTATCATTTAATCCATGATGGTCCAGGACCATCATGAGTCCTTAACGGGATTCTACCCATGACCGTCATGGGCTATTTAGAGGTTAAAAAGAATTACTTCATTGTAAATGTCTGTGTGCTTGCAAACACTTTGTAGTGTTATTCTTTTTAAATAACGCAAACTCGGCTCTGCTGCAGAGCCGCCTTCTGGTCCCCAAACCGGGATCTCCTGCTGTCAGCTAGATGCTGACATCAGGAGAAGGGGAGGGGAACTTTCAGTGAGAATATCTCTCAAACCATAGCGGTTCGAGAGATAGGATTTGTGGGACAGTTTATTTTTTTAAACTCTATAAAAATAGAAGATTTTTTATGGGATATTAGTGTCCCTTTAATTCTATTGTCCCAACCCACTTCTTTGAACAATCAAACGCACTGCCCAAGGAAACCATTAGATTCTGACCTGAGTTAACTTAAAGGAGCAGTAAACTTTTTTATGAAAAAAATAAATATATATTGTAGGGTGTTTCCTGTTGAGTAAAATAAAAGTATTCACACTGCTGAAAAATGCATATTTCCAGAATTATTACTGTTTAAACCTGTGTTTTTTTTACATTAACAGTGCACTCTAGTGATCAAATTCCAATCTGTTATGCCGTTACAGTCTAATAGGAAAGTCAGTGACATACAGTTCTCTACAGAATGTGATAGAAACTACTAGGTCACTTCCTGTCAGTTAGAACTATCAGGAAGTAAACGCACAGTAAATACACTTCCTGGTTATTTGAACTGTTCCATCATTTGAATAAAAAATTGACAGCAGTGGAGTTCCCTTGTCTTACTTAGCAGGAAAATCTCATCATATAGGTTTTCCTAAAAAAAAGTTTATTGCTTTTTTAAATCTCCATTGCACATGCAACCTAAAAAAAAAATATATGCTTAATTTCTGCACATGCATGAACCTTCAACTTCAGTTCCTAATATCTCAGAAACAGGACCGCCAGTCAACAACAGTAAGTGAACGTAATGTGACTCCGATCAATTCTATGTGGTACAATTCAAACATATCCGTTTAGAAGATTTTGTTGTAGCCCTGATTTATTTTAATTGATGCCATTTCAAGTCATAATGGGAAAAAGCACACATTTTTTTGGACAGACTAGCATTTTATTTTGTACTGAACTGATGAGAAGCAAATTTGCAGGGTTTGTGAGGACTGGCAGAAAGGTCTTCCAAATGTATTCATCAAATGGTTCAATAGTTCAAGGGGTTTGAAAATCTTCACTAAACAGCCATTTGAGTTACAGCTGCGCAGTATAAAGTATTTATAAATAAATTATATATATATACTAGTTGAAGAGCCTGTTACACAGGCCAAAGTAACTAATTAAAGATATCTCTTGACCAAAGGCAAAAACGCAGAACCCCGTGTGGTCATTAAGACTCTCTGGTCATATTAAAGTAAGCAAGAGTAGTCACTGGGAGCTGTTCGTTCTTCTTTAATGGATAGATATAGCTAGTAGAGACATATCTGCTTACACAAGATAGGACAGAGGAGAGGAAGAATGGGGGACCCTCCGCATTACAGGACATCTTGCAATTAGCAGTTCCACAGGTGCTCGGGCAGGAGTGAGACATTTTTGGACCCCCAGCTCTTGGGGGCTACAACAACCATCACATCCAGCCAGCATACAGCCGGTTGAGGATGAAGGTAGGGGTAGTCTCCAACAGCTGTTAGGTCCCCAACCCCTGGGGCAATGCATAATAAACTGCCCAATCACAGGGAGTCTCTTGCACTTGAAATCAGTTTTGGTAACTGGACAGAATATTGCCAAAAAAGGTAACTGGAAACCGATCTATAAAATGACATAAACCAGTCGTCCATAGTTCAATTAAATAACACATTTATTCACTCATTATGCATATAAATTAACAGAAATACATTAACACTTCTGATTGGTTTACAAATTATCACCAGCATATACATTAATAAATAAGTGGTTTTCAAGATTTTCACTGTGGTGCACCCTCTTCTTTCCAAGTTAAAGGGATAGTAAACCCCCCCCCCCCTAACAACTTGACAGCAAAATACAGCAATCATAGAAACATACTGAACGCACTTAGTCCCATCTCTTAAACCTTTATGGTTTGAGAGATGTAAGGCAAGACAGACCTCCGCTCCCTCCCCATTCATGAGATCCGGCTTCCAGTACCAGACGGCGGCTCTGCAGGGGCGCTGTCACCTAGATCTCTCCGTATTATTACTTCATGGGTATGGTCTAAAACATGTGCCTGGCTTGCAAGCACATGTTGTAGACCATTCCTATGAAGTAATTATACGGAGATATCTAGATGTCAGAACTCCTGCAGAACCGCCGAAAGTCGGCTGACCGGATTCTACCTCTGACAGCTTTACAGCTCGTCAGGCAGAAGGGGGAGGGACCGGAGGACTGTCTTGCCTTGCATCTCTCAAACCATAAAGGTCTGAGAGATGGGACTAAGTGCGTTCGGTATGTTTGTATGATTGCTGTATTTTGACGTCAAGTTGTTGGGGGGGTTACTATCCCTTTAAATCTCATTGTATTCCTCACCAAAAAAATGTGAGGGGCTCACTGGTTTCCCTTGGCTCTGAGAGCAATCCCCTTCTGGATTACCCTTCATTGAAACCCTACAAATCAAATTTACTAACCCTTTTGGAAGCTCTGTAATGTGTTGGCAACCTCTTGAGCATCCAAAGAGTTAACAGAGTAACTATATGAAATATATCTGAAAGACAGTTTGCACCAATAATTGAATTATTAGGCTAACAACTATTAGGGAATTGTATCTGATCATTATTATTTATTCTTAGATTAGGCTGGATCGCATTGCTTAAAACAAGATGATATCTTTTGAAACACTACAGTATCTGCACATCCACTGGTAGTCACAGTATCACACTCGCACTAATGGTCACCCTTGTCTTGCTCCCCTTTTTCACCACTACTCACATTAGCCTTGTAGAAACTCATGAACTTTTTCAGGTAACCCTGGGGTTCCATGGAAAACAGTTTGAGAACCATTGTAATAGTGGATTAACTGCCAATGAGGTCACCTGGGACAGTGGAAGGTGTTCCACGCATATACAGCTCTGGAAAATAACCCTTTTTGTCCTACCTGATATCTTCATCTGTGACAAGGAAAGCTTTGCAGAGTGGTTGTGACGTGTTTAACCAAACAGCTGGGTTTTTTTCCACTGCCGCAGACAGCTGACCTGTGATTGGGGCAGAACTGGTGTGAAGAGCACTGGCTATTGCAGAAAGTAACGTGTTCTCACTATTACCGGGACCGACTCCTACAGAGTGAGAAAAGGACCATTATTTACAGTCATTATACCTTATTTCACATTGAAATATGCAGGTAATCCCATTATGATACTGTGCTGTGGAGGTTTTGTTATGAGCTGGGATTATAAAGCCACCAAGACCAATCTATACCCATAATTGGGTGCTCATTAGCTGCACAGTGACACTAAGCAAGAATACAGAGTACAATGGACTCCTGGCCAAGTCCACACTGTAGGCCTTACGTATAAACCCAAAGAGGAACAATTCCAGGGCATACCAACTGTACCGTAGGGGACACAACATTTCCAAAATTCCAGTTAATTGAAATGGGTGTTAAAGTGGAACTATCACCTCTGTGTAATGTTCCTATAGGAATAACGTAATCTGTTGGTTTTTATTTTTTATATATAATGTAGGCTATGGTGAAATTTACCATTTTAAAGATGAGCCGGTGACGTCACTTTAGGACAGGCTGCAGGTTGTTCTGCACAGAAGCCTGTCAATATTTGTCTGTTCCCTTCCTCTAGTAGCGCCTCGTTCTAATCTCCTCCAGTGGCGGAGGTTTTCTCCATGTAAACTGGAGTGCTCTTGTTTTATATAAAAAACCCAAACACCAAAAATAAAAAAACACACATTACATGTTATCGCTATAGGAACATTACACAGAGGCAATAGTTCCCCTTTAACACCTTCACTGCTAAGAGATCTCCAACACTTCACTTTATTATGTCCTTGAGACCTCTGTAATATCCAAGGTGTTAAAGACCATATTTCAATCAACTGGAAGCCATATTTTCCCCTGATAGTGCAGTTGGGTTTCATCCAGAATTGCTCCACTTTGCCTTAATAAGAGAATCTCTGCAGGTTATAGGCACAAACATTAGTGGGAGTTACTTTAAAGCAGTCAGTGCTATTGCAGTTCAACATAAAATGCTGAACACAAGCCCCCCCTCTGCAACCCACACCCAATCTCTGTTCAATAAAGAGGTTGTCAGCTTCAACAACGTTGTACTTAACCCTGTAATAACCAGACAGAAGTGGGTTAGTTCTACTTTAGGACCTTAACCTTTATGCCATTTGACGCATGGTAATTTCAGCATGTTCTTTAACCCTTTGAGTGCCAGAGGAGTGTCCCATGCATCCCTCAGGCATTCAAGGGGTTAACCCCTTGTATGTCAGAGAGGTGTGCATTACATTGCAAAGTAATGGGCAGCACAGTCCTCTAATATTCAAAGGGTTTGTATATTTTATTATATATATATATATATATATATATATATATATATATATATATATATATATATATATATATATAAAAAGGGAGAAAATTACCAGACAGATGAACTATACATATTGGGTTAAAGTGGAATTTTCGCCTTAATTCAAGTTGGTATATTTGAAAACTGCATTAAAAACTGTCTATGCGTCTTGTTACCCAAAAGTATAGTTTAGGAGATAATCACATATTTTTGGGCAAAGTGAAAGTGAACACTTCATGGTACTGCACAAAGCTGCGTTAGCATATGAAATATAATTGATTAGCTTAATTAGCATATGAAAACATCACTGATGCTGAATTGGTGCCACTATTAGCATAAATGAGGATATGAAGGAAGTGTTAATATGTCCTAAAGTGTAAATCTGCTGGTCTTTTGGTTAACAGGATGCATAGGCAGTTTTAAATGCAGTTTTCAAATATACAAACTTGAATTAACCCCTTAAGGACCAGCGGTCCCGGGGTGTGTGGTCCTTTAAGGTGACATCCCACGTGACATATCACGTGGGGCGGCACACTGAACAGGGGACTGAAAGAGATTGTTCCGGTCTTGGAGAGATCAACTTCAGTACCCGGTATTACTCACCTCGCTCCTACAGGAGCGCGGTGAGTAAAAGTACGTGACGTGCCAGGACTGTCACTGGTCCTTAAGTGCCGGACCAGCGTGACGGTCCTGCCACGTCAATGGTCCTTAAGGGGTTAAGGTGAAAGCTCCAAAGCAAATTGTAATTTGTTTTACTCTTTAAGGGCCAGGGGTTGAACACATGGCAAAGCCATTTAGCCCTTAAACATGTTAAGGGCGCAATACATTTTTAACCCTTCGAATGCCAGAGGGGTACGGAATGCACTGCACTCCATACCCCTCTGGCACTCAAAGGGTTAATGTCCGTTACAGAGATTTTCCTGCTGAGTAAAACATATCTACTGCCTCTGCAACAAGGTTTGTCACTCAAAATGTCTTATACCTCAAATTTGTTAAAGCGGAACTACCACCCAAAAAGTATATTGGTCCACATAATTGCACACCAGATTAAAGAGAAATCGCTATCCGGGTCTAGGAGGCGTTGCTAGGAGCCAATCAACTCTAAAAGGGACTGACAGCTCAGGCACGCGGACGTCACTATAGCAAGATGTCCACGCTCCGTCCTGCTGTCAGTCCATGAAGAATAGCGATGTCTCTTTAATCTGGTAAGAATTCTGGCGACTAGCGCTACGGAGAAGCTAGTCGCCAGATGTGCAATTTTGTGGTCAATAAGCTTTTTGGGAGGTAGTTCCGCTTTAATATTTACATTTAACTGTAAATTGTCTGTTGTGATCGACAGGTGGTGATGTTCCTATTATTATGCAAATATAGGTAAAAGGTGGTACTGTGTTAGCCTTGAGGAAAACATTAAAGGGATAGTAATAGGACCGGCTGCTGCTCTTATTGTCCACAAATGTACGATTATAATGTTATTTTATACAGAAGTTTACCCCTCCCACCCCTCAGCATTTTACGCCGAGATCCGATGGCAGATCACAACGTGGGAAAAGCTTCAGTTAGTATTATTAAAAACCTACATTGTCCGTCGTTATGATTTGTCCAGTCAAGTGACCGGACTTCAGATCTAAGGGGAGGCGGCATTAGGAAGGGGGGAGGGAGGGGTAAACTTCTGCATAAAATTATATCGTAATTGCACAGTTGTGGACAATAGGAGCAGCAGCCAGCAGTATTATTGCTTATGGTGAACAAATGAGCGGCTTTCATAATGTTCTATTACCGTCCCTTTAATGAGAATAAATCATGCAAAGTTTCAGGGCACTCAATACCTCTATCCCTCAGGCATTAAGCCCCCCAAAACACTGCATGTGTTATTCTGACTACTCAGGCATTAAGCCCCCCAAAACATTTCATGTGTTATTCTGACTATTCAGGCATTAAGCCCCCCAAAACACTGCATGTGTTATTCTGACTATTCAGGCATTAAGCCCCCCAAATCATTGCATGTGTTATTCTGACTACTAAAGAGCAGTTTCTGCTGATGATTTAATACACTTTGCCTTGAGTGTGCTCTCCAGTCTACACAGTATCTGTGAACGTGTGGTCGGCAATAGATCACAGGAGATTCAGGGTCCACTTATACGCATGCTTTTAGCCATTATATCTAGAAGTGTGCATTCATCCGGACCTTTCTTAAAGGGATATCTTTACTAGAAGCATAGAATCTGACGGCAGATCAGAACCATTCAGCCCATCTAGTCTGCCCTTTTTCCTGCTGTAACAACCTCAAACCTAATTTCATCCTTGGTCTTATATGCCTATCCCTTGCATGCTTAAATTCTGTCACTGTATGAACTTCTACCACTTTTGCTTGTAGGCTATTCCACTTATCTACTACCCTCTCAGTGAAGTAAAACTTTCTTCCATTACATCTAAACCTGTGTCCCTCTCGTTTCACACTATGGCCTCTTGTCCTAATATTTTTACTCATTTGAAATGTACTTCCCTCCTGCACTTTGTTGAATCCCTTCACGTATGTGAATGTTTCTATCATATCCCCTCTCTATCTCTTCTCTCCTCCAAGCTATACATGTTTACTGACTAAGCTGAGTGGCTTTAGAGTGCAAGCTTTCAAGTCAACTTGATATTTGTCAGGCATTCCTAATGAAGAGACCCAAGCGGTTTTGAAAGCTTGCACTCTAAAGCTACTCAGCTAGCCAATAAAGGTATCACTTTTACCTGTCTCCTGCTTACTACAGAAAGCAATAGTTTGTAATTCAAGTTCTCCCATAGAATGAATTTATATTAATATATAAAGTGCCTTTTGGACCCCAGCTGGAGAGATGTGCTCCTTTAATTCTTAATCATACCTTATGTAAAGTACATTCATCTTGTGAAATGATGAGTCATTTCTTAGGAATACTTGATTTATGCTTTTAAGTTGTTTAATTATCTCTGTGACTAATGATATCTTTGTTCTCTGTCTAATGATCCCTTTCTTGCCAGTGACAACAGCTTGTTGCCAAGGGAAATACGCGAGAGAACTTCTGACCCCAAGCAGCTAACACAGGAAGTGATACAATCCAGTGACATCACTTCCTTCCTCAGTATGACTGCATCCATGTGCACCATACAAAAGCACTCTCACACCTACTTCGCTCAATTCCCTACATAACATATAAAACACTATTACAACTGCCAAGTTTGCAAGCAAAAATCAACAGAATCATCCTGCACCTGTTAACCTGTCTGTGGCATTGCATTGTTCCTCAGACAGGGCAAATGACAGCTTTAAAGTGTTAGTAATGTACACATTTTTTTATATAGATTTGTAGAGGCTTAAAAAAGATTATCATTGCCACAAACCCCATCTCTCAAACCGCTATGATTTGAGAGATATTGGCAATCAAAGTTCCCCCTTCCCTTGATGTCAGCTGTAAAGCTGACAGAAGGGGATCCATGTTGGCCGACACGATGAGGCTCTTCAGCAGAGCAGAAGTCCAGTTATTGCAAAAGAATTACTTAATTGGAAAGGTCTACAAAGTGTTCTTGCAAACCAGACACACTTTGTAGACATTTCCAATCAAGTAATTCTTTTCTAATAACGGCATTTCAGCTCTGCTGCAGAGCCGACGGCTGATCCCCAGACCAGAATCTCCTGCTGTCAGCTAGACGCTGATGTCAGGAGAAGGAGAGGGAACTTTCACTTACAATATCTCTCAAACCATAGCAGTTTGAGAGATGGGGTTTGTGGCAATGATAATCTTTTTTTTTTAAGCCTCTAAAAATGTGTGTGTATGTATATGTATATATATATATATATATATATATATATATATATATATATATATATATCTATATATATATATATATATATATATATATCTATATATAGACACACACACACACACACACACACATACATACATACATACATATTGTTCCAATGAAGACGGCACTCTCGGATGTTATACAAAAAAGTACAAATGATGCTTTTATTAAGCTTGGTCAACGTTTTGGCCAGTTCTTAGGCCTTTATCAAGACAATAAAACACTTAACATATAACATTTTTATACCTTTTCAAACAAAAATGGATACATGTGTACTTCCTGTGATGTGCTTAATTACACTTGCAAGAATTAACCCTATCACACCCTAACGTGTTTTTTTTAAAAAAAAACTACGTGACGGACAATGAGTTTCTAATCCTGCATTAGAATCACCTGTTAAAAATACTTAAAGGGATAGTAATACTTCGTTTTAACTTTATTTTATTTTGTAGGCATTAAAAAAACATGAAGAATGATATGTCTTATCTCTCAAACCTTTATGGTTTAAGAGATATCCACAAGCAAATTTTCCCCCTCCCGCCCCTTTTACCTAATGTAAGCCATCTCTTCTCAGATGTGAATCTGGTTGTAAGACCAGACAGATAACAGCAGGGGACAATCTTCTTCCTATGAAAACAATGAAATCCCTGCCCCCCTTGACAAGCTTTTCAGGTTTTTCCCTTATCTTAATTGAAGATTGTCCCTCTCTGCAGTCTACCTGGGTACCTCTCTTCTGATGTGGCTGAACAGTGTTACATCAGTAAAAGGGGTGGGAGGGGAATACTTTGTCATTGAATTACTCTGGAACTACAACTCTGAAAGAATTGAAATAACACTCTCCAAAGTCCAAATACTATGATGATTAATTAGAGCTGTTTTTATTATGAAACATTACTATCCCTTTAAATGTACACTGGATAACAGCCCTATTCCCGGATATACATCTTCTAGTCCCCTGATACTATTTTCTGATTGACTTTCACACACAATCATTCTTTTTCTTATTCTAAGTATCAGATAACCTAGTAATTGTATACACAAGATCTTACACATATTGATAATTAGAACTTAGTCTCCAATCTTATCTATCCTATAGAGCACCAGAAGCTTATCACTATATCTTCTTTATTGGATTAAGGTAAGGCATTGGTCCTTAAGTGGTTAAAGACCTTGAAACTGCAAGAAAACATTTTATCTTATACAACTGCTTCTGTGACATACCTTGTAGGCCTTTAGGAAGCTCCACCGATTTTATCACTTGTTCTGTTATATCTGACGCACAAAGACCCTCCAGTCTCTTCTCCCAGAAAAGCTGGAAAGAAAATGAATACACATCACAGCACAAACTGTTGTTAAAACAAGACGAAATGCAATACAACCATACAACGTACAGTATTTTCAAACTGTATAGTAGTTTAAAAACTTAACCCCATGAGGACCAGAGGGCTACACAATGCATGCATTGTGAAACAGTGTGTTTCACACCACTTCTGGTCCACAAGTGGTTAATAAATATGATGGGAAACCTTTTCCAGTTAATGTCTGTTGGGTGACATCACTCTTTGAATGTCAACATGGTGTCTAATGTGGGAGGCATCCCTCTGGCACTAAAAGGGTTAGCCTAGAACATAGTAATGTTTTACTAAGAAATAAAAAAAAAAACATACTGTAGGACTTTAAATGATGAATACAAGAAAAGAACTGCTGGCAGTTGCTTTATTCAACAATGATTATAGTTATAAAAAAAGAAAATCACAAAGGGATGGAGCTGTTGTGATCACATTCTACAAAGACCTTATAGCCAGTGGCTCATATCTCCCATAGAATAAATAAATGGACACCAGGTGGCACTATTGCCAATTATTTAAAGGGGATCTAGATCTATCACCCCTACACATGTTGGTGTAAATAGTTAGTTTAGTTAATTTTTCCTTATGCTCATTGAAGATTGGCGCTCCTGTGCTCCATCCAGACCGGCATGAGAGGCAGAGTGATGTGGGTAAAAGTGGCGGTAGGGGGATCCTTTATAATTATATTACTACTAGCAATGTGGGACGGCGTTGCCCGTCATATTATTTACACAGAGAGACACCGTGTGAAACAGAAATATGCAGTGTTACAGACATGCACTTAAAGAGACAGAGAGTGTTACACACTGTGAAACGCATAGATACAGAGAGAGACACACATACATGGACGTATGTCACATATGTAGACAGTGTGTGACAGACGCAGTGGTGATGTAGATATGCTGATAAGATTTGTAAAAAATGTTTTAATTGCAGGTCTTCAGCTTGGTGAATAAGGCCCTGTATCCTTACAGTTGAAGTGAGTGAGCTGTGTTACTTGATGAGTAAGGCCCTGTATCCTTACAGCTGAAGTCAGTGTGCTGTGTTAATTGATGAATAAGGCCCTGTATCCTTACAGCTGAAGTGAGTGTGCTGTGTTACTTGATGAATAAGGCCCTGCATCCTTACAGTTGAAGTGAGTGTGCTATGTTACTTGATGAATAAGACCCTGTATTCTTACAGTTGAAGTCAGTGTGCTGTGTTACTTGTAGAAGGTCACAGTTAGAAGATGTTTGTGAGTAAAGGAATAATTTAGATTACAGAAGTGGATATTGCAGTACATTTGAAGAAATAGGTTGGCAGACAGAGGGTTAAGTGACAGATGCAGTGATAGATAATGTAATAGTGATGTGGGAGTAAAATGGCGAGATTGGGACTATGGATGAATGGCAAGGGGATAGGTGAGTGGGGGTGCAAGGGAGGAGGAGATGAGAGATTGAGGAGAAGAGGGACAGTGAAGTGTTATAGTAAAGTAATGGGTGAGGGGGAGAAATGACTGTACATAGACAGTGAAGTAGACATGAAATACAGGGCTGTAGGGTTACTGCATTATACAGACCTAGTGTAGCAGTTGGTTGGAGTGAAGCACTTTAACTCTGAGAGTGAGAGAGGTACGCAACACATTGCTGTGTAATGAGTTGTATAGTCCTCTGGCAGTGAAAGGAATATGTGACACATGTTGGGCGCTCCTGTGGCAGTCAGTGGGTTAAGTGTGAATCTGATGGCTGTCTGTCCTGTGTGTTGCATGGCAAATGATGACAGTGAAGAAATAATTCAGCAATGAGGGCCTACCTTAACCCTCTGAGTGCCATTTTGTTCCCCTGGTGATGCAGCACCCTTCAGTGGCTATACTACAGGTCCTGCTGAGGCCACTGGGAGTCAGGGTGAGTGACTGTGAGTCAGCCATCTTTCTTTCTGGCTTTGTGTGTGTTTGGTGCTGTGTGAGTGCAGGGCCGGATTTACAATTAGGCAGAGTAGGCATCTGCCTACAGGCGCAACCCGCAGAGGGGCGCCTGTCATTTGGTATTTTTTTTTTTTAATTAGTTAGCCTGCAGTGTGAAGGAGTCGCTGCCGGCTGCACATTACATCCACTCCTCAGAACAGACAGTACACTACCGCCCTGCCTCCAGTCCTCCCAGACAAACACACAATGCAGCCTGCAGGGAGCCGCAGCCCTGCCCACCACGGCCCCGGACGAGCAGCTTGACGTCCGACTCCTGAGCAGTGCTCCTGTGACTGAGTGACAGGAGCTTTGCAGCCCGCTGCCCACAACACAGCCACAGTCAGTCCACAGAGGAGCTCAGCTGCCTGTACGGACAGTTATTTTAACCCCTGCCTCTTGGCCTGAGGTAAGCCAGCGCTGTATGAGTCATCCTGCTCCCAGGCCCTGTTATTAAGAGTTCTGGCCTGTGTTCAGCCAGTAAGCAATATTAGACATTAGCGTTTCAGTCACTGCCTGTCTCAGGAGCTTTAAAGTGAGTGACTGATGGCATCATACACAATTAAGACTGTTTTGTGTGTCAAATATCCAGTACTACACCAAATGAGTATCTTTGTGTCTGGAAGATAGGAACCTCAACCAGCATATACCACATAGGGAATTTTCACTTTTATTCCATCATGGAAATAAAAATAAAAGTGAAAATTCCCTATGTGGTGTATGTTGGTTGAGGTTCCTATATTCCAAACATATTCATTCAGTGTAGTATTGTATATTTGACACATTCAACAGTCTCAATTGCTTACTGGCGAAATAAAGTATAATACACTACAGACTGACCAATCGATGGGTGTGATTAATTTAGGGGGCGTGGCTAGGGGTGGGGTCAAGGCGGGGCTAAGGGCACCAGAGGGTACTTGCCTAGGGGCGCTTGAGATGTAAATCCGGCCCTGTGTGAGTGTGTATTTGTGTGTAATACCTGGGAACTTTTACTTGTGGAGTCCCTCATGTGATGCTGATGTGGAGAGAGCAATGGGGCAATTTGGGTTAAAAGTGGGTGGGGCTTAATCGCGAGTAGGGGCGGGGCTTAACATAAATGTGGAAAAGTGTTAGTAATAGGCCGGGGAAGGAGGAGAAGTGGGAGGGAAATGCAAGTTTACAGTGTGAGGGGTTTGAACACACTCCCTGAGGGGTAAAACTTGATACATAACCCTGTGGCAGTCAGTGGGTTAAGTGTGACTCTGATGGCTGCCTGTCCTCTGTGTTGTATGGCAAATGATGACAGTGAAGAAATAATTGAGCAATGAGGACCTACCTTAACCCTTTGAGTGCCATTTTGTTCCTCAGTGGCTGTAGTACAGGTCCTGCTGAGGCCACTGGGAGTCAGGGTGAGTGACTGTGTGTCAGCCATATTTCTTTCTGGCTTTTGTGTGTGTGAGTGGGGCATGTGTGTGTGTGTGTGAGTGGGGCATGTGTGTGTATGTGTGGTGCTGTGTGAGTGGGGCATGTGTGTGAGTTTGGTGCTGTGTGAGTGGGGCATGTGTGTGTTTGTCTGTGGTGTAGGAGCAAGTGGCGGCCATATTGTTTTTTTCTGACTTTGATAGTGTTGGGCGGGCTGCATAATCACGCCCCCACTGAATCACCCAATGGGAACAGTAACCCCTCCTTATTGCCACCCCTGGGTGTGTGTGTCTCCTGAGGAGACATAAATTATGCAATGAGCCTCTCTCTTTTATATATATAGATAGATTGAACTACACATTGCAGACTACTGTCATACCTCTTTACATGCTCAGAAAAGTATGTAGACCAATCGGAGCTCCGTTTTTTTTTTGTTTTTTTTTTTCTATTACTAACTCTAAATTGTTTTACTTTTCTTCTGTACTGGGCTACACTGGTTATTAAGGGGAGTTGTGTGCACTATGAGATTGTCTTGATGAAGATCCCAGTGAGGATCAAAACGTTGGCCTTTTCTAAATAAATACCAATTGACAAACTTGGAAAAATTCTGAGTGCGCCAATTTTACAGTCTCTATCATATCTATCTATAGATACTGTATACTGCCTGTCTGCGGCCCTCAGTGGTATTTGAGTTTGACATACCTGCTCCAATCCCTTTACAGGTTTTTTGCACATCTTTGCACTTTTTCCAGTTCAGTAATGACTTTTGTATTAAATGGTGCCCAATACTGTACTCCATATTCTAGATGAGGTCTTCCCTAGGGTGTATATAGAGGTAGGATTATATTCCCATCCTGTGTATTTATCCCCTTTTTATGCAAGATAGTACCCTATTGGCTCTTGCAGCAACTGGGTGACTGCACTCTGCTGTGAAGTCCATTGTCTATCATTATGTCTAAATCTTCCTCTAACGAGGGCCCCCCTGGTAGATTTAATGTATATGTACCATACATGGAGACACATCCTCCAAAATGTTTTTTGGAATTCCAACAGATACAGCAAAGCACAGGTTCTACTCTTAAAGGGACAGTAATACTTGCAAATTACTAATCCCCATATTGTATCTTTGTTAAAAAGAAACTTATTGCCCCAGTGTCATCTCTCAAACCCTTATGGTTTGAGAGATGATGGCGCTCAAAGTTCCCCCACCCTCCCCCTTCCCTGACTGAACGCTGACTGCAGGGATATCCGGTATTACTTGCATCAGGTGGCTCTGCAGCATTGCCGAGGTCGCGTTTATTAAAAATAAATCTTTCACTAAAACGGTCTTCTACGTGTGCTTGCAAACCAAGCACAAACTAATCACACGTAGAAGACCTTTTCAGTGAAAGAATTCTTTTTTTATAAACGCGATCTGGGCTCAGCTGCAGAGCCGCCTGATGCACATAAGACTGTCGTACGACAGCTTCCCCTGCAGTCAGTGTTCAGCTTTCAGTCAGGGAAGGGGGAAACTGAGCACTACCATCTATCAAACCAAAAGGGTTTGAGAGATGACACTGGGGCAATAAGTTTCTTTTTAACAAAGCTACAATATGGAGATTAGTAATTTGCAAGTATTACTATCCCTTTAAAAAAGCAAGTGGGGGGGGGCAGAGAAAAAAAACTTCAGCTGTTGCCAGCTACAACTCTGTTCATCTCCTAATTAACATTTGTTGATCCAGAGGAAGGCAAAAATAATAAAACTTATTCAAGCATTTTCCAATTATACCCCAAGTGGGAAAAAAAATCCTTAGTAAGTCCATAAGTCAGTCAGATCTCGCTCTCTGAATCAACATCATAGCCTGCATTGAAACACACTCATCATCTCTCTCTTGTCCTGAGCCAAAAAGGTATCCAGTACTTGTTTGAAAGCGTCTACAGCATATATCAAGACAGCTTGCTGAGATAAAGAATTCATATCCTTACTGCCCTTACTGTAAAAAATCTGCCTTTGTTTGAGGTCATAGGTTTAAAATGATGTTGTACGATCCCTATACCATTTATGCCAAAATATTTTAATCACGTACAGAGACAATGAGGAAACACATTGATAGCCACAGACATGACCTGAATGAATACTGACAACCACTTCACAAGATGCAGAACTGACCCTGGAAATTTCCATTAGTCTGTGACTCAAAATAAAAAGATATGCAGCTGACGAGCAAAAATTCTAGTTTTTATCTATGTTTAATGTTGGGTAGGCTAACAAGGTTTTATCACCTGACTAATGAACCTCTAATATTTTCCCAGTCTGGCAGATCAGATATACTCCAAGTTGGAATCTAGCCAAAATACCGTTAGATCTGGCCTAACACCAAAATCTTGTCACATCCCTGCTGACTCATCATAGACATGGTTTCCTCCCAAATGAAATATCTTTACTATGAAAGCTACAGCTTTTTGCATTAGTGCAGCTCAATATCTAAAAATATGCAAATAAGCACATCAGGAGATTTTTTTTTAAGGTACAATGTTCTGTGCACCCCTCTGGTCCTTAAAGGGTTAGTAATGTCTATTTAAAAGTCATTCACCGAGTCTTCTTTATATTAAAATTAACAGATTGCTCTATGTGTAAGACCTTCCTTTTGTGTAGTTCAAAAGTCATTAAAGGGATAGTAATACTTAAAATGTAAAAAAATATGTTGTATGGTTTATCCCCCTGACTAAAACAAGGGTACTCCCATTGCTGAAAGGTGTTTTATTCAAAAGTTATTACAGCTCAAAGTTGAATTTTTAGGTGTAATATCACAGTGGCCTGAAATTGTACAGTGGCGCTGTTGCTAAACCATCCTATGGAGATTTATGGTCCCAGGACCAGAGCTGTCCTTTCAACAATAGGATTAACCTTGTTTTACTCAGGGGGATATACCTTTACTACATATTTCTTTTTACATTTTAAGTATTACTATCCCTTTAAGAGATAAAGATCTCCTACCCTCCCATTCTCCCCACGTCACTCTGAATCTGCAGTCTGGTGAGGACGGCTGCAGCGAGGAACAAACTTCAGTAAGCAAAGGGAAATCCTGCCCTCCTCTGTCAGGGGGGCAGGATTTCCCATATACTTACTGATTGAAATTTGTCCCTCACTGCAGCAGTTGAGTTGCACGACCCGATTACAGATTCAGTGGGAGCCGGCCAGAAGGGGTGGGTGGGGGATCTTTATCTCTTCATAACTTTTGAACTACACAAAAGGAAGGTCTTTCACATAGTGCAATCTGTTACTTGTAATATAAAGAAGACTCAGCGAATGACATGTAAATAGACATTACTAACCCTTTGAGTGCCAGAGGGGTACGCAACGCATTACAAAGCTGTGTACCCCTCTGGCACCCAACAGGTTAAGATTGTCTCTAGATCCTATTGTCACATTGATGCTGAGGTAACTAAGAACTGAAGCAATTCTGGTGCAAACCAACAGCACCACAGGGAACAAATTCCTATAGATGGAAATGGAGATTTTAACCCTTTGAGTGCTAGACACCTAAGAATTTATTTGCAGGATGTTCGAGTCCTCTCTAGCAATTAAGGAGTTCAAACCCCCACTTAATTAATTCCCAAGGGTATGCCCCAGAATCGCTGCACCTGTGTCACACATAGAAGAAAGATGAGCAATTCTGAAGCAGGCCGACTGCAGTCAGCACTTAGCACCCTCTTACCCCGTTGTCTGTCTCGTTTTACCCATTTAGACTGTAAGCTCCTTGGGGCAGGGACCTCTCTCCTAATGTTTCTATGAATGTCGCACTTATTTTATCCCCTCTTATTTATTGTAACATACGTCTATTGTAAGGCGCTGCTTACACTGTGTGGCTCCATATAAATAAAGATATCCATACATACATATACATGGAGGTATTTATTTACATGGGGCTTTTAAAGCTCAAGTTTCACCTTGTATAAAGTCGCCCTCCAATAATTAAGCATAAGGCGACTAACTTCATAATAGTTCTATTAGATCTCAGAAGTACCTGATTCTAAAGTAATCCTTAAAGGGATAGTAATGGTTAATTTTAAGTTAATTTAATATTGTAGACATTAAACAAGGTCAACATCTATGCAAGCCTTATCTCTCAAATCTTTATGGTTTGAGAGATATAACTTGCTAAAGTTAGCTTTTCCTGGCTGCTTTACTCAAGTCTGCCATCTAGCTGACAGCTGCAGATTCCAGTCATTTGACCAGACAGAGGCTCTTCAGGAGAGATGAAATCACGCTATTTAGAAATAAATACTTCATTAGAAAGGTCTACAAAGTGTGCTTGCAAACCAGGCACACTTTGTAGACCATTCTAAATGAAGTATTTGTCTTTAGATATCGTTATATCGGCGCTGCTGAAGAGCCGCCATCTGATCCAGGACCAGAATCTGCTTCTGACAGCTTTACAGCTCGTCAAGCAGAAAGGGGAGGGAGCGGAGAACTTTATTTTCCTATATCTCTCAAACCACAATGGTTTGAGAGATAAGAATAAGTGCAAGTACTCTCTTTTAATTGTAGATACCATATAGTTAATACTTTTTTGCTGACATTACTATCCCTTTGATCTTCAGAGACTGATGTAAGGCTTCTTAATTTAGTGCCGTCTGCCTGCCTGCGCAGTCAGTCCCTTCCGGAGCCCTTCAGCACAATCCAATGCCTCCTAGAGAAGACCAGGACAGACGTCTCTAAGACAAGATGTCTGCACTGATGTCTGGTTTTCGGTCTCCGAAGATTAAGGATTACTTTAGAAATCAGGTACTTCGGAGATGTAATAGAACTATTATGAAGCTAGTTGCCATGTGCTTAATTATTGGTGGGTGACTTTATACAAGGTGAGAGTTCCACTTTAAAATCTCTGTGCATCATAAAAAATTAATTACATTTTATGACTGTGACATTGATAGGAGGCTGTCTGTGGTACAAGCTGTACAGCAGACATCAAATTGCATTGCCGGCCGGCCCCCCACTACCCAATAGAGAATGCAGTGTCACTCCATAGTGAACATCGGCCCCAGAGAGAAAAGGCAGGGGCAGACAGGGATCAGGGCAGGAAGAGCTGCCAATCGTGCTTCACATTGTCAAGATGGTATGCTCTCCCTCACCAATGCCACACTCGATCGGACAGAGTATGGGAAACAAGAAATGTAAGTAAGGGTAAAACAGTCCATTTTGGAATCCAACACATTTCTTTGCCGTATATTTGAGACCTCTCTTGCAATCAAGGGAGTAAAAGACATTAAATCAAAGGGGAATTTTAGAAATTGTTACTTGTCTAGAATTGCTCATCTTATTCTTTTTGCATATGGCCCCCAAGCTTTGAGGTTGAAGGAGCTTGTGACAGAATCATTTGAACCCTTGAGTGGCAGATGGGTACGCAGAGCATTGCAAAGCAATGGGTTATATTACATATATATATATATATATATATATATATATATATATATATATATATATATATATATTATATATACACCCCTATGGCAGTCAAGTTGTTAAGTCCAATAGTTAAAAAGGAACATTGCACGTGATTGGAAGTATCCACGTATTTTGAACTAAAACAGCAGAGGGAAAAAGCAGATAACAAAACAGGTTTTATAGATCTTTCAGGCAACTCCCATACCACAGAGGAAATGGTGAATATTCACTGCACTGCTGCTTCCTGTACAGCAGGGGCAGCCACCCCTGATTACTGCACTGCTGCTTCCTGTATAGGAGGGGCAGCCAACATTGGTCACTGCACTGCTGCTTCCTGTATAGCAGGGGCAGCTAACCTTGGTCACTGCACTGCTGCTTCCTGTATAGCAGGGGCAGCTAACCTTGGTCACTGCACTGCTGCTTCCTGTATAGCAGGGGCAGCCAACCTTGGTCACTGCACTGCTGCTTCTTGTATAGCGGGGCAGCCAACCTTGGTCACTGCACTGCTGCTTCTTGTATAGCAGGGGAAGCCAACCTTGGTCTTCATGAGCTACCAAAAGTGCAAGTCTTCAGGATATCCCAGTTAGAGCACAGTGGACAAATTAGTGGATCCGTCACATTAATTCAGTGGTGGACAATGAGAGGCCGTCCAGCTGCTGCCAGACTACAGCTCCCATCATCCCCTGCCAGTCGTTGGCTAGCGGGGGAAAATGGGAGTCGTAGTCTGGCAGCAACTGGAGGGCCTCATGTTGCCCACTACTGTTTTAACTGGGGGTATCCTGGAAACATGCACTGTTGGTAATTCTGAAGAACCATGGTTGGCTACCCCTGCTGCATGACTTTATTGGTAGTGACATTTAAAGCGCTACTACCACAGCACAACATCTTTAGCTTAATTAAGTCCCTGTCTGGCGACTAGCTGCTTAGTAGCGCTAGTCGCTAGAATTATTACTTTAGTTAATAGATTTAAGCTTTCTTCCATGGGTGACAGGGAGGACGGAGTGCGGACATCTTGCCATAGTGACGTCCGCGTGCCTGTGCTGTCAGTGGCAGCCGGGTCTAGGAGGTGTTGCTAAGAGCCGGCCGGCTCCAAAAGGGACTGACAGAGCAGGCGCGCGGACGTCACAATGGCAAGATGTCCGCACTCCATGCTACTGTCAGCTATGGAAGAAAGCATAAATCTATTAAATAAGGTAATCATTCTGGCGACTAGCGCTACTAAGCAGCAAGTCTCCAGATGGGGACTTAATTAAGCTAAAGATGTTGTGCTGTGGTAGTTCCGCTTTAAATGGCAACTATCATGTTCTACCAGAATTAGGAGAAGAAAAAAAAAAAAAAAAGCCTGGAGCTGCACTGAAGTTCTAAAAAACACTCCAATTATCCATTTGGGAGGTCAAAAAATATATCCCTTTGGCAGGAACGTAACCTAGAACTATGTGATGCTTAACAACAAACTTTGTGGGTTGCATATGCATCCTCTATAGAACCACTGCGCTGGACCTGCAAAACTGATACACAGGGTCTATGGACACAGTATCTCTAAGGACAACAAGAGTGAAGTGAGCGACTTTAGACTTGCAAACTAGCCAATAATCATGGACCAACATGGGAGCCCAGGGGACTTTTCAGACCGTTGGGTTACCCAGATGATCCTCCAGGACTTGCAAAGAACCCCAATCTTCATCTGAATGTTCCCTCCAACAAGAAAAGATCTGCTGCTAGCACACTATTCGAATGATGGTTGCTGTAAAGGGCAGTAGGGCATTACTGGGAGGCTCTTCTGGAACTGTTTGTAAAAGACTGGAATCCAAAGACTAAAGCAAGCACACGATGGCCGGGTTGTAAGGAGGAATGCCACCTTCAATCTAAAATATATCTGCAGCTGTCCGATTGGCCTCTGAAAACTGTTACATATATTGTATGTTTAATTAGCAATGTGGGACGGCGTTGCCCGTCATATTATTTACACAGAGAGACATTGTGTGAAACAGAAATATGCAGTGTTACAGACACGCACTTAAAGAGACAGAGAGTGTCACACACACTGAAACGCATACATACAGAGAGACACACACATACATGACGTATGTCAGATATGTAGAAAGTGTGTGACAGACGCAGTAGTGATGTAGATATGCTGATAAGAGTTGTAAAAAATGTTTACTTGCATCTCTTCAGCTTGATGAATAAGGCCCTGTATACTTACAGTTGAAGTGAGTGTGCTGTGTTACTTAGTGAATAAGGCCCTGTATCCTTATAGTTGAATTGAGTGTGCTGTGTTACTTGGTGAATAAGGCCCTGTATCCTTACAGTTGAAGTGAGTGTGCTGTGTTACTTGATGAATAAGGCCCTGTATCCTTACAGTTGAAGTGAGTGTGCTGTGTTACTTGATGAATAAGGCCCTGTATCCTTACAGTTGAAGTGAGTGTGCTGTGTTACTTGATGAATAAGACCCTGTATCCTTACAGTTGAAGCTAGGGTTGCCACCTTTTCCTAGAAAAAATACCGGCCACAGCTGTGTGAGAGCGGAGTCACAAAAGGGAGGAGCCAAAAAAGGGGCAGAACCACTCAATGTTGCATGACCACTCTCAGACTAAGCACTCTCACTCAGACTAAGCACTCTCACTCTCTCTCAGACTAAGCACTCTCTCTCTCTCTCAGACTAAGCACTCTCACTCTCTCTCAGACTAAGCACTCTCACTCTCTCTCAGACTAAGCACTCTCACTCTCTCTCAGACTAAGCACTCTCACTCTCTCTAAGACTAAGCACTCACTCTCTCTAAGACTAAGCACTCACTCTCTCTAAGACTAAGCACTCACTCTCTCTAAGACTAAGCACTCACTCTCTCTAAGACTAAGCACTCACTCTCTCTAAGACTAAGCACTAACGCTCTCTCTCAGACTAAGCACTAACGCTCTCTCTCAGACTAAGCACTAACGCTCTCTCTCAGACTAAGCACTCTCTGTCTCTCTCAGACTAAGCACTCACTGTCTCTCTCAGACTAAGCACTCACTGTCTCTAAGACTAAGCACTCACTCTAAGACTAAGCACAAGACTAAGAACTCACTCTCTCTCTCTCAGACTAAGCACTCTCTGTCTCTCTCAGACTAAGCACTCTCTGTCTCTCTCAGACTAAGCACTCTCTGTCTCTCTCAGACTAAGCACTCTCTGTCTCTCTCAGACTAAGCACTCTCTGTCTCTCTCTCTCAGACTAAGCACTCTCTCTCTCTCTCTCAGACTAAGCACTCTCTCTCTCTCTCTCTCTCAGACTAAGCACTCTCTGTCTCTCTCAGACTAAGCACTCACTCTCTCTCTCTCTCTCTCTCTCTCTCTCAAACTAAGCTCTCCCAGGCCAGAGTGGTGAAGGATCCCCTACACACAAAGGTGATCAGACCTCCCAATTAAGCCTTTGAGGCCTAGTCAAGTTGCTTGAATACTGGAATACATTGCACTGCATTGAAGGCCCTATTTGTCCTCTATAGTGCAGATGGTTTGCCCAGAACGGATCTACTTTGCCTGTATATATAAGGCCCAGTGTTTGTACACAGACAGGACACAACATTTACTTACTTTTCTCGCTCAGCACATGTGTACTACAGGTGTGACATAGATGCACATTGTGTTACCTGTACAAATCACTAAGATCTTAAATACACAAATATCTACATCCCATTAAGACAATTGTAGCGGTGACATTATCTGTTATTGCTAAGATTCATCACAGAAATGCCCAGAATGGTCTCAGTAACCATATGTATCAATGTAAAATAAAGCAGAGCGACCATCATAAAGGTCATCAGTTACATACTGGAATATATTTTTTTTCTAAGTTTTTCGCAGATGGGCTGTAGCACTTTTTTAAGTTGTAAATACATGTTTGGGGATGGTTTAACTTTGATAAAAAATGGCTCCCATCCTCTCCACCAGTCAGCTATAGCTGAAGAGCTGTAGGTTGCCTACACTTGGCCAAGGACAACTGAGTGCCTACCAATAAGGGATTATTAACACTAGGCCCGCTTCTTCGGGCCTTCTACCGACCTCTGTCACGTCATACCTGGAAGTGTGTGCGTGCTGAGGGCGGTGCTGTTTACTTCCAAGTTCTGGCAGGGCTGGAGCCGGGGAGCAGGAGAGACCAAGGATGAGCTGAACCGTGTAGGCCGCACACATGGAGTGGTCCAGTGGATTCCGACCAGACTGCCTCCTGTGCACCACAGTCTCTGAGCACTGACACTCTCACAGCGCATGCATACTGCCGCAATCCCTGACTCCCCGTTGTCAGTCACAAGACTCAGACACATACACCAGGCAAGCGTGACACACCAGCCAGCCAATGAGGACCATTGATGTCCAAATACTCTTCACTCATCAGCTGGTGATGGCGCGTGGACGCTGACGACTTTAAGCGAGCCACATGAGCAGCTGGCCTATAGGGCTGAGTGGAGGAGACGGACTCTGGACACGTCGCACAAACAAATACCGGTAGGTATACCGGCACCAGCTCTAAGGTCCTAATTACTGGCTGTGCTGGTAAGATACCGGCTGGGTGGCAAGCCTAGTTGAAGTGAGTGTGCTGTGTTACTTGATAATAAGGTTCTGTATCCTTACAGTTGAAGTGAGTGTGCTGTGTTACTTGGTGAATAAGGCCCTGTATCCTTACAGTTGAAGTGAGTGTGCTGTGTTACTTGATGAATAAGGTCTTGTATCCTTACAGTTGAAGTGAGTGTGCTATGTACTTGGTGAAGGTCACAGTGAGAAGATGTTTGTGAGTAAAGGAATAATTTAGATTACAGCAGTGGATACTGCAGTACATTTGAAGAAATAGGTTGGCAGACAGAGGGTTAAGTGACAGATGCAGTGATAGATAATGTAATAGTGATGTGGGAGTAAAATGGCGAGATTGGGACTATGGATGAATGGCTAGGGGATAGGTGAGTGGGGGTGACAAGGGAGGAGGAGATGAGAGATTGAGGAGAGGAGGGACAGTGAAGTGTTACAGTAAAGTAATGGGTGAGGGGAGAAATGACTATACATAGACAGTGAAGTAGACATGAAATACAGGGCTGTAGGGTTACTGCATTATACAGACCTAGTGTAGCAGTTGGTTGGAGTGAAGCACTTTAACTCTGAGAGTGAGAGAGGTACGCAACACATTGCTGTGTAATGAGTTGTATAGTCCTCTGGCAGTGAAAGGGTTAAGTGACACATGTTGGGCGCTTATACACTATGTGGGACAGCGTTGGCCGTCATGTTATGACTGTTGGGCGCACGTGTGTGAAATGTAGACACACTGATAAACACAGATATATGCAACACACAGGCAGATACATCCATACAGTGAGTGGCAGAGACATGCAAAAGACATGCACATACACACCGGAGATGCACACATGCACACAAATATGTAGCAGAGATGTACACACACGCAACATATATGCACAGAAACACATGCACGCATGAGTTGTGCACCCCTCTGGCACTCAAATGGTTAAGGTATAGAGAGGCATGTCAGAGTTAAATAGCAGTGGGAAGTGTGTTCATACCTGGGAACTTTGATTTGTGTTGTCTCTGGAGGGGAGTTATGTGGTGCTGATGTGGAGAAACAAATGGGGCAATCTGGGTTAAAAGTGGGCGGGGCTTAATCGCGAGTAGGGGGCGGGGCTTAAGAGAAATGTGGAAAAGTGTTAGTAATAGGCTGGGGAAGGAGGAGAAGTGGGAGGGAAATGCAAGTTTACAGTGTGAGGGGGTTGAACACACTCCCTGAGGGGTAAAACTTGATACACAACCCTGTGGCAGTCAGTGGGTTAATTGTGAATCTGATGGCTGTCTGTCCTCTGTCTTACATGGTAAATGATGACAGTGAAGAAATAATTCAGCAATGAGGACCTACTTTAACCCTTTGAGTGCCATTTTGTTCCCCTGGTGATGCAGCACCCTTCAGTGGCTATACTACAGGTCCTGCTGAGGCCACTGGGAGTCAGGGTGAGTGACTGTGTGTCAGCCATATTTCTTTCTGGCTTTGTGTGTGTATGGGTGTTTGGTGCTGTGTGAGTGGGGCATGTGTGTATAATACCTGGGAACTTTTACTTGTGGAGTCCTTCATGTGGTGCTGATGTGGAGAGAGCAATGGGGCCATTTGGGTTAAAGGGGGTGGGGCTTAATCGCGAGTAGGGGCGGGGCTTAAGAGAAATGTGGAAAAGTGTTAGTAATAGGCTGGGGAAGGAGGAGAAGTGGGAGGGAAATGCAAGTTTACAGTGTGAGGGGTTTGAACACACTCTCTGAGGGGTAAAACTTGATACACAACCCTGTGGCAGTCAGTGGGTTAAGTGTGTACCTGATGCCTGCCTGTCCTCTGTGTTGTATGGCAAATTATGACAGTGAAGAAATAATTGAGCAATGAGGACCTACCTTAACCCTTTGAGTGCCATTTTGTTCCTCAGTGGCTGTAGTACAGGTCCTGCTGAGGCCACTGGAAGTCAGGGTGAGTGACTGTGTGTGTGTGTCAGCCATATTTCTCTCTGGCTTTTGTGTGTGTGTGAGTGGGGCGTGTGTGTGTTTGGTGCTGTGTGAGTGGGGCACGTGTGTGTTTGTCTGTGGTGTAGGAGCAAGTGGCGGCCATATTGTTTTTTTCTGACTTTGATAGTGGTGGGCGGGCTGCATAGTGGGGGTGGGCCAACTCCCTTCGGCCACTGCAATTGGTGTGAAAATCACGCCCCCATTGAATCACCCAATGGGAACAGTAACCCCTCCTTATTGCCACCCCTGGGTGTGTGTGTCTCCTGAGGAGACAAATTATGCAATGAACCTCTCTCTTTTATATATATATAGATAATGTTTGACATTGGTTGCAGCTTGTCGAGCAACACCATGAAAAGCGTGATGTTGCTTTGACAAGTAGGCAATGCTGTGATTGGTCGCCACCTGTCTGCAGCTTGTCACTCCGATTCCCATTGGTTTGCGCCCAGGTAATTCATTCACACTTTGAATACAGGGCCTGGATTGGTCGCTTGTTCCTTGTAGCTCCGATTCACATTGGCTGGAGATCGTAGTAGCAAGACTGGATTATGTTTTGGCGTCCCTATGTTCCTTTTGTTTTCTTACTGTATAAAAACACCCCTGCTGTCCCCAAAATAGTTAGTCGTTTTGAACTACAAAGCTTCCTGTGTCTTTATTTATGAATGGTCTAAAGGCTCCCCTCTGACCCCATTCACGGATCCTGCATTCCAGTCCTCCCGGCCCGGCTACCCATCTGTAGTCACATTCAGGAGGGAGAACCCCAGCGCGACGGCCCAAGGCAACTCTGTGTCTTGGGTTCACGTTACAGTTGCCCTTTAAACTTTAAACCCCTGAAACCTTCGAGATCTCCAAAGCATTGTGAAGCAATGTGCTATATCCGGCCCACACATCAAATAGGTTAAACACCCTGCAGCTCACCATAAAATCCCACACCACTTTTTCCTAGTTAAGAAGTGAAACTGTTTGTTCTACTTTCGGTTCTTGAACTTTATTCCATTTGACAAGTGGTAATTTCAACAATAACTTTAACCCCTTGCATGTAAGAGGACAAACATAAATTCTCATTAATTTAAATGTGGCTTTTGACCCTTTGAATGCCAGAGGAGTACACAAAGCAATGCGCTGCCTAACCCTCTGGCACTCAAAGGGTTAACCCCCCTGAATGCTGGAGGTCACCAACCATTGCGATAATCTGTAGCATTCACGGGGTTCCATTTAAACCAAATGGAATATTGGTAATGTTTACACGTCCCCTATGGTACAATCTATCTGCTTTAGAATTGGCTTCATTCTCCACTGATACATATGGACCTGTATCTTAGCAGCTATTTCACCGTTTGAGAACTGGATTGGGATGCACTATAGACAGAAAAAAAGGGCAACTGTATGCTACATTGGATCATTTCTTTGTTATTAACCCCTTAACAACTGAGCTGTTTTCATCTGTAGGACAGTGAAAAATTTCAGGCTTCCAGTACTCATTGGCTAAAGACAGTTTTGGTGTTTTATTATGAGGTGTACCCAACTAAAAACATTTTTTAGGACAATAATAAGCTTTCCTCCGGTACATATGTGTGAATTTCTATCCCCAGTTATATATGGTAATATACAGACATATGCAAATAAACAAACAAAAAAAAAAAAGAACAACCCTAAAATGAATATTATTTCGTGATTCTGCTCCGGAGTGTATAGAATGGGCCTAACCAGCACTAATGTATACAAAAAAAACACCTTCGATGCATTGCTCTTTAGCATAATTGTTAAAATATGGGGGTTAAAGGAACAGAGTAGCATCCTATATAATAAAAGGCCAGAAAGTTTGTCACGATGCAGTCATGCGCAGTGCCCGCGTTCAGCCAGTCTCTACTGCTCATGACTGCATCGCGTGAGTGAGGTGGTGCAATCGCGTGGAGCAGTGAGGTAAAGGCAGTACGCACAGCAGGACCGGCCTCTCAACCCTTTGAGTGCCAGAGAGGTACGCAACGCATTACTTTGCAATGCGTTGCGTACCCCTCTGGCACTCAAAGGGTTGAGGCCAGTCCTGCTCTGTGTACTGCCGTTACCTCATTGCTCCACGGCCTGTGCACACGGGCTTTTACACTAGTTTGTTTATAAATGGAAAAAAAAAAAAACATACATATTTGTGTACGTGTATATATCCATATCTATTTTTTTTTTTTTTTTTTTTTTTTTTTTAAAGTGGTACAAGCTGTAACAACAGCTTTTCATCTTAATCTGGGATATGAATATAAGGAAGTACCTGCCCCTTTAAATGTTGCTGCAGACTGCACAAGTGACGAGGTCTCTCCTGGAGAGATTTCTCTACAGGGAACTGAATGAATCATTTTCAGTAGTGAGATGGGGATGACATGGTTCAGTTCCAGTTCACACGCATGAGTGCACGTTGTCGGAGCTGACAGCACTCCCATGCAGTTTCCCACTGAGATTCTCTGAATCGCAATCGGTGAACTTTAAGGAAAAAAGCCCAGAAAGCAGACTGGCAGCTCTCTGCACTTGAGAGACCCGGGGAAATCTCACCTTAGTGAAACCTGACTTCCTATTACAGCTCAATGTTGTTTAACCCCTTAAGGACCAGCAGTCCCGGGTGTGCAGTCCTTTAAGGACCACATAGGAAACTTTGACGTTCTGTCCCACGTAACTGATCACGTGGGACAGCACGCCGAACGGGGGAATGAAAGAGATCTCTCTGGTCTTGGAGCGATCAACTTCAGTCCCCGGTATCACTCACCTCGCTCCTACAGGAGCACGGTGACTAAAAGTACGTGACGTGCCAGGACCGTCACTGGTCCTTAAGGGGTTAAGCTGTAATCCATTTTTTTCTGTTTGTTTGTTTTTTCAGTTTAATGCAGTAGTTGTAGAGATATTAGAGAATTGTGCTGGTGAAGTCAGTTTCTCTCAGGCTGCGGGTACAGCTCCGGCCTGCAGCCTGTCAGTCGTCTTCCGTTCCCACGTATTGCTTAGTCCTCCTCTTCCGAAGAATGAGGATTCCTGCAGATGGCCTGGCACACTGTGTAGTAAAAGCGAGTCCAGGTCATTGATCAACACAGACGGGGCGCGTTCATGCACTCCGTCCTTTATAATCAGTGCCAATCCGCACACCCTGCATATGGGAAAACATCTCTGGCACTAAAAGGTTTAAAATACTGCCTTCTCATACATAACATTATCCTTTAATAATATACCTTTACTAAAGAAACTTGGCCATTCACAACACTGGTCACTCTCAGTCTGCTTGCCTCTGTGGCTATTTTTAGTTAAGAAGCGGACTGGCACTGATTATAAAAGGACGGAATGCATGAACGCGCCCCGTCTGTGCATGATCAATGACCTGGACTCGCTTTTGCTACATAGCGTGCCAGGCCATCTGCAGGAATCCTCATTCTTTGGAGGAGAAGGAGGCATTACGTGGGGAGGGGAACTGAAGACGACTGACAGGCTGCAGGCCAGACCTGTGCCCGCAGCCTGAGAGAAACTGACGTCACCAGCACATTTATCTAATATCTCTACAACTACTGCATTAAACTGAAAAAAAAAAGGATTACAGCTTTAAGAGGAACTTTCAGGTAATACTAAACGCATGGCGACTGGCTTGAAAAATTGATGTCCTACCGTAAAATAATAGCTCTGTCTAAAGGAATTCGTCCTGTTTGGAGACCAGAATGGAGGCTAGAGCGCAGACATCTTGTCTGTGCACCTGCACCGTCAGTCCCGGTCTCCATAGAGTAGACTGTAGTGTACCATATGGTCACCGGAAAGGACTGACGGCGCAGGTGCACAGACCGCACTAACCTGCCCGCCAGTCCCGAAACGGGACAGATTCCTTTAGACACATCTATTTTTTTTTTTAAGGTAAAACATCTAATTTCAAGCTAGTGGCCATGCATTTAATGAATGCATGGTGACTTAGTATTACTTGAAAGTTCCGCTATAAACAACATTGAGGTTTCACTAAAGTGAGAGTTCCCCTTTAAACCTCCCATTGATTAGAAAATGCAAGTTCAGTGCAGGAAAGTGGAACGCTCACCTTATTACAACTCAGGCAATTCTAATATTAAATACTAGTGTAAAAGCCCGTGTACATGGGCCAAGGTCCGGGTAATGTTAACCCTTTGAGTGCCAGAGGGGTACAAAACGCATTGCTTTGCAATGTGTTGCGTACGCCTCTGGCACTCAAACGGTTAAGAGGCTGCTACCTCACTGCTCCATGCGATGCAGTCTTGCATTGCCTCACTCGCGCAATTCAATCATGAGCAGTAAAGACTGCCCGAATGCGGGCACTGCGCATGACTGCATCGTGACAAACTTTCTGGCCATTTATTATATAGGATATAGGATAGGATAGGATGTGTTTTGTTTATTAAAATTATTTTCAAAATATTAGCATTTGTCTTTTGTTCTCTACAGTCACAACTACTACAGCTACTGGCACCGCCGGCACAAGTGATTTCTCCTGCCTCACGTCTCTGAACCCTTTGCTGTAGCATACAAGGCATTTCTCAGCCCTCTGGCACACAGAGGGTGAAATTTTCTTATGTGCAGCAGTGACTGTCACACTTGCTATATTACAATTTTCCCTATTTCACTTAGAAATTGCAGCACTATTCAAGCAAAAACTGCCACACCGATTTATACAGGGAAATTAACCATGTGAGTGCCAGAAGTATGCAACCCTCTGGCACTCAAAGGGTTAAAAGTTTCTCAATCGTGCCACATGAAGGTAAAATACACAAGAAGAACTAAAGCGAGTTGCTGCTGACTCCTAGGAGAGAGCAGTCAATGCAATCACCGATTTAACCCGCCAACTGACAGACAGACAACGGCAGCCATTTGAAGTAAAAGAACAATCACCTTTAGTATGAGAGAAGTAACAGCGTGGGAAAAAACATTCAAATTATAATATATACAAGACCTTGGAGATACTATAATGTTTGTCTTATTTATGTTAAAGGGGAACTATCACCACAAATAAAGCCCCCCCCCCTCCAACAATTAGCCATCTAGTGATAAGCTTAAAGGGTCAGTAAAGTCCCATAAAAAATATTTAGATTTAGGAAGAGATTGAAAAAAATAAACTAATTGCAACAAACCATATCTCTCAAACCATTTTGGTCTGAGAGATATAGGGATTCAAAGTTCCCCCTACCTCCCCTTCCGGTCCGGGGACCAGCAGAAGGCTCTGCAGCAGATGAACCCACTGAGCAAGCCCTGCCTCAGAAACGGAATAAAGCTTAGCAAATTTCTTGGAGACAGAGGGCTTTCTGTCCTGAGACTTCCACTCTTCAAACACAAAACGGTCAAGAGTGGGGTTAGGTGGAAAGCCGAGGGCTCAGGATCAACCTCAAAAGGATCCCCAAAAAACTGAGGGGAGCACAGAGCAGAACATTCCTCAACATCTGAATCCACCAGGAGTTCCTCTTCAGAGGAATCTGACACGTCAGATACTCCCTGAGGTTTTGGTAGGGAAGACTTGACGGAGGAGGGGGTCTGCCAAGAATGGAAGACCCTCTGTAACTGGGATGGAAAGAGGTGCAAAGTGGACCTGAGGGTCCTAGTAGCAGCCTTGAACTATTGCACCCAGACTGGCTCTAATGCATGGCTGGAGGTCCCTGGAAGACGCTCAGGGACAGCAGAACATGCTGGGCATAAATGACCTGAGAATTCTCTAGGTAACCCTGAATGACAGGAAGAGCAATGTGAAATAGGGGATACAGAGACCCCAGTATCCTTAGTCTTAGGTCTGGCCCCAAGCTCCAATGGTATAGACATTCTCAGTGTCAATAACCTTATTGTATAAGAAAGCACCCAATTATAGTGCGTATGATTAAAGTTTCACCCCAGAAATCGCTAAAATACACTTATCTGGCAGGCGAAGGGTTAATGAACAAAGGAGAGAAGAAGAGTCCAAGCCCTGCGTAGGATACTCGCTCTGGAAAGATCACAAAATGGCTGCAGCGGCAGGAGCCAATCAGAAACGAGTGCGCGTAGCAAGCAAACATGGGAAATGTAGTTTTCCCAGAAAAGTACCCTAAACAGTGCCCGAAGCCCCCTGAGCCCCCCAACACACTAGAAACATGAACCAGATGATAGAACAAGGGCAGGCAAGAAAAATGAGCCATCTCTGAAGTTGCTAGGTTAAACGGTTGCAGATACACGTCCCAAACTGTACAGTCCCATAGGAGTGAATGGAGCAATGGTGTCTATGCGATAAAGTGCGCAAACTCAATTTTTACAAAACTGAAGGTATAATATTAAAAGACATGAAACATCACTAAAACATGTTGGGATACCCAAAAAAAACACTGAACCAGTAGGAAAAGTGTCAGAAAACCCCACAAATCATTGCCAAACCAGCAGCTAAAGAGTTAAATACCACATAAACCTGCTCCAAACACCCAACAGACATACAGATAAACCCAATGAGTGCAGGAGTGTGCAATAGGAACTCCAAATGAAAAACCCCTATGCGGAGGGGGCACTGTGGGACATGTGGACCTGCAGCACTCAAAGGGTTGCTCACCTTTCCTGCAGATCTTCTGTGTTCAGATTACCATGTTTAAAGAAGAAGCCTCTGTGGGCGACTCCTGAGGAAAGAACTTGTAGCCAAGATTTTCCCCCCAGGGCTTAAGGTCCACAAAAAGCACCTGGATACTGAGCTAGCTACATCTAAGGGCACTGTCAGTTATGGTAATCTGCAGATCTGTTCTCTTGCCTGTGTTATCTTCACCAAGAAACACATCTTTCTGGAGCTGGTTGGCTAGCTGCAGCCAAGGAAGAAAGGTAGGCTCCACTCCCTGCATACAATTCTAGAATTGTTCCTGCCTGCTTATTAAAGGGGCAGATCGCCTACCCAAAGATACCAGTAACCTGTATTGGACGACAGAGAAAAAAAAATTCAGCAGTGGGAGTACCCCCCTTTTTTTTTTTTTTTTTTTTGAGGGGGGAGGGGTGGTTAACACTACAACATATTCCCCCACCTCCCTTTTTAAGCATTACTGTCCCTTGAAGCTGATCCGCTGTGCAGTTTGTTTGTTATAGGATTACTCTGTAGTGAATAAGCAGATAAATATGCACCAGTATCTGAAGGCTTCACTGCTAACACGTCTGCATGCGTCCACAGATGACATCAAAGACAGCATGCAGATGCAAGGAGAGACAGGAGGAGGAGGGACATGGGTAGACAGATTTCAGCATGACTAGGGCAGGAAGTGATCTGCTGTAGTGAAACAGCAATAGGTGTGATCCCTTTCAGTTAAACACCCAAGTAAAAATCGAAGTACATTTGTAAACCATAAAATGTTTAGGTAGGCCTAACTGCTCAGTATTTGCACAAAAGTATCAATGCCTTTGAAAGGAATGGCAGATGCAAAAGATCCACTTTAAACACCAAGGTTAGAGGAAAAAAAGATTTTCTTTGCACAGGATAAAATATATGTAAAATGAATCAACTGTTCAGCTTCCCCACTGCACCCAGGGAAATAATTTATCATTTTTTTTTCAAGTTGTACCCAAAATTAAAATGAAGTCTCCTAGTTAAATTTCTGACCTGCAAAATCCAGGTCCAGGGTGACCTGTGTCCAGTTTTCAAGCCCAATACAGAGAGTCTATCGAGGGTGCCCACAAGCTTGTAGCACCACTGACTCCTGGGTTGCTTTCCGGCTGAGGTAGCTCTCCTTTCTGAACACCGCTGCACCCCACTGAATGGCTGATAGGAGAATCATACAAAGCCTGCTCTCACTGGAGGATACTCCGTAACATATGATAATTGCCCTTGAAATCAGTGGATGTTTTTATGTGCCTCATATGATGCAAATGGATTGCACCAGAATTGCTCCCGTTTCTTAGAACATAAGCCTGGCTAAACTGTCTATAAGAACCAGATTCACACAAAGGCCTACATATGGGGCCCAAAAGTCTACACAAAGGCCACAAATATGGCTAAAACTTTGGAATACGACTTTGAATGCTAGAGACATCACCAATGCAATGCTCCGCAACACGCTGGAGACGTCTCCGGTACCCAAGGGGTTAAAGTGGAATACGAACAGTAAAGGGAGGTATGTTTGGAGGCAAACTCAATAGTACATGTGCTTTGTGTGGTAAACACAGGGTGCGTGTGAGATATAACAATGGGATATAATCTTCTCTTCCCACTGGTACCACAGGACACACTGCAGGCCGCGGGATGCCCCAGGGCCCACTACTGGTCCAGAGATAAGAGTCTCCTCCACGCATCTGATAATGTAGAAGTGTCTGCTCTTTCCGGTAGTGGGTGTTGTCCCTTTTTCCACACTTACTGACATAACCTGTGTGACCGGAATCCCTGGTTGGAAAACAGAAACTCACAATGCCAGAGTTTAACCCTTTAAGTGTCAATGGGGTACACAACACACTACACAGAAAGATAATTAACCGCTTGGAGGCATTATGATGCACTGCATACTTCCCAACCACCCAAAGATTTAAATAAAATCCTCCCCTAAACACGCAATACGTAATTAGTTTATTTCTTCATGGGGATGATACTAATGACATTGTTTCATTATGATCACTACATCAAAGGGAGCACTTAAGGGCAACTAGCGCTCATATAGTGCCCTACTGGCAGGTCTGTTCCACTGGCATCACACTGCCAGTGAAGCCTGTTTGACCTTGTGAGCGCAGATGGACCAAATGAGGAACAAAACAGGGCTCTGAAGAGAGACCCCTGTTGGTCCAGCTGGAAGAGACTGGACTGCAATACTGATGTCTCTCAGAGCAGTCACTGTCCTCAGCAATGCAGTCCCCACAGACCCACTGTACAGAGCTTGAAACCATGGACACTCTGGGTTGAGTGCGCAGCCGCCAAAAGATCCTCTAATATTGCCGCTGAGACCCACAGGCATCCGGGTTGTGTTCCCGCTGAGAGGGTCATTTTCTGACCCGCAGAACAGCTGATAGCAGTAGTTTTGGGGATGCCCTGCGAATCCCAAGGCTTTTCACCAAGTCTGCACTCATAGGGGCAGACGTAGTAACAAGTGATAATTGCCCTTTAAGACAGTCGGCCACAGGCTAGAACTATTTATGACAAGCTCATTTTCAACTTAAGGTGAAAAGTCCAGTTTAAGAACCATAAGTTTAGTTGGTTTTTACAGAAAATGAAAATTTGCCTACTTGTTGAGCTAAGCCATTTTTCTGTAAAATACATTGATTTTAAGAAAATAACATGTATGTTTTGGCGGCACTGTTAATTTGAATCACAGCATACATAATAGATCAGTTTAACTCTTAGAGTGCCAAATAGGAAAGTAATGCGTTGCATGGTAAGAACACTCAGTTTTTTTTTTTCCCCATATTTTCCACTCAAAGGGTTCAACCCCTGCTTTCAATGTCAGCAAACTAGAGATACGGGAGTTCATTATTGGAGGATATAAAAGCTGTGACAAAAAAGGTGAAAATGGAAAAAAAAGAAAAACTATAGGTAGAATTACTGCCTATTTTGCAACTGCTTAAAACTCTCTGAGTGCCAGAGAGTTGGATACCTCTCTGGCACTTAAAGGGTTAATATGTAAAGTCACATGCTAACTGTACTAGCACTTTACAGGGGAAAAACAAAAAAAAAAGAGACAAGACATCAGATAAGTTGTTTTAACTTTTGAATGGATCATATCCTAGCAAAGGAAGAAAATCCTTGTTTTACGCTGCAGGAAAAGACCCAAAATATATATTTTCTCAAAATAAAATATTACTATACATTTAAACGTTCATAAGGCAGGGAAGCTAGTGTCCTCTTTATCAGTATCATTTGAGATTACAGAGCTATGCTAGTGCAGCCAATCATTTTCAAGTGGACATTACTCGTGTACCACGTTTTGTTTTCTAATTTCATCGAGAGGTAATGGATTGGTGTTTTGTGATACCAGATTTCACTGCACCAAAAGTATTAGAGAGGTTTTTCGGGGAAATGTATGAGACTCTATGTTTTCAATTATCATCACCATGTCAATCATAGGCTACGTTCAAAGGTACAACAAACAGAAATGTGATGCCCCACAGAGGGGGGGCACAATGCATGACCTCAGCATGTTGCACACTGCTTTAAGCCACCTATAATCCCTCTGAGATACTCTCGCATGGCGGGAGCGCCCAGTGGTGTGTCAAGAACTGGCACAAGCTGACATCAGCCACACAGAATTGGCTCTAGGCCATGTGTGTGTTGACCAATCATTGGAGGCTGCAAAGAGCATAGCAATTTCACCTATATGAACAATCTGCCTGGAAGTCACACAGGATGCTGTGCAGATCAGACCTGCTGCAACATGATGTGTTCTGTAATAAAGGCATCCAAGCTGCAGCATGATGCCTTCTGCACAGGAATGACTGTCCAAGTGAATTGCACCATAAAGAATAATTATATTAATATCTTGCATTTTTTTGCTCAGCGATATTGTATTCCGTGTGAATGGGGCCTTACCGTTTACTTGCTAGAATTATTACATTATCAACAGTACATTTTTACCCTTTTTGCGTTTACATAACAAATGGGTGGAAGGCATGGGATCTGGGGAGACGGTAGTCAAAGCCAACTATGGAGGTTCATTTTTTAGGAGAGATACTTTGTACAGTACACTATAAAGTGTAAGAGTATCCACTTTCGTATTGTCTGGGATCACACAAGTCCGCAGCACAATGTACTTACAATTCGTAACTGTTTTGGTACTGTAAATATTTTGCCTTTTTTATTATTATTATTATTATTGTCTAACAAAATGACTATTTAGAAAGCTAAAGATGAATAATTCTGCAAAATATCAACTGCACCATACGAATACAAATGAAAAGTAAAGCAAGCCATTAAATACATAATTAAGGGTGAATGGTGATCAAGGGCTCACAAACACAGCAGCCTGTTCATCTGCACATTACCATGCATTTTCATTGAGCCACATAAGGTACATTGAGTCAAGACACTGCCAGATTTGTAAGACCACTGAATCTCTGACAGCAAAGGGAAATGACCAGCAGAGGCAGGGCTCAAAATTTCCACTCGCTACTAGCCAATGGCGAGTGAAAATTTAGCCCTGGCGAGTAGAAATGCAGCCCTGGTGGGTATGTTTTGGCTTACAGTGGCGAGTAACTTTTCAGGTTTGGCTAGTAGCAAAGGACTTCACATTATAAGCCCTGAGCAGAGGGTTCTGTAATTCTAGAAGTACCGTGCCACAGAAGGTGGATTGGTAGCACTTTGATGCATGCTGGGGACAGGCAAGAGGGGGGGGACGGCAAACAGCATTGGTGAGTTTTTGGGGCAAATCAGTTTAACCATACTCTTCGACATGATTTTTTTTTTATACTGACCAAGAAAAGCTTTTGATGCTTTATATTACACGTTTTATTTTTTTAATATTAAATATTCTTTGTTAATATATATTGCCTACTGAATATTCTTATTATTATGTGACTGGAAGGGATATTTCCTGTGGCCGGTGCAGAAGCAGGTGGCCAATTTCCCCCACTAGCACCTAACCAGCATGGCATCACTTGCGTACCAGAAACAGACTCTGGGTGAGTAATGCTGTGTGAGGGGCTGGCTGTTTTGTTTCATCATACAAAAGAATAAGAAAAAGCTCATTAAAAATGACCCGGTGATACTCAGTGCAGTACCACTATATGGAACTGCACTCTGTGTCCCAATTTCTCCTCTCACCGCGTCCTAGCTATTCCCGTGATCCTTGATATCTAGACACATTCGCCTGTCTCCAAGTGAAGGGGAAGGCTTTGGGAGCAAGAATGGCAGCTACTCTTGAGAGTGAGTGCTGCCAATCATTGGAAACGTCATGAAGATGGCACCTCTCTACCTCACACTATCGGGCAACAGATGGAATTTGTTTAAAGCAATGAATATGCTTTTTCAATATGTTTTTAAGTGAACAATGCATGGGACTGAGGAGGTAAAAGCATGACGCCTTAAGTGAAAAATATTGCACACCCATGACTAGCATAGAAGAACTGGAGAAATACAGGGAGGACCACCTAGTGAACCTTTACCTGTCCCCTCTCTGCAGGAACCTAAACACGTTCCCTTTCAGAAACTGCCAATTCTCCCCAGGTATGAAACTCCACCACCTCCATATAGTGTCTAGAACAGACAGAGAAATTACTCCCCAAGACACATCTACCAAACAGCAGAAGATCAGTAAGTTTTAATCTTTCATGGTAAGATTACAGCCCATGGACATTACATTCTTCTCCCAATGAATGATTATACACTCCAATCCTTTTCTCTTAGTCCGTACAGGGTACTGGTAACTTTGGGTAGGTGATCCACCCCTTTAATTGTAGGCAGGAAAAATTCTTGAATTGTATGCAGGGGGTGGAGCCTACCTTCCCTCCTTGGCTGCAGCTAGCCAACCAGCTCCAGAAAGATTTGAGACACTAACTATTGACTAGGTAGTGGAAGGGAAAGAAGAATCCTGAAGGTCCCCCACAGTCTGACACAGGAGAGCCAAGCATGGTCCCTTGACATGGTGGGAGACCAGTAACCTGTATGGACTAAGAGAAAAGGATTTAACAGGTAAGACTAAAATCCTCTTTTCTCTGTCGTCCAATACAGGTTACTGGTAACTTTGGGATGTCCAACCATTGAGTTTCCCAGAGACGAGAAGGAAGGCAAGGACGAGGCGCAAGGCCCCCAAAGTCACCAGAGCACATATGAACCATCAGATCAGAGATAGCCCAACAAACTAATCAAGTGTCAACAGACACTGAACAGGGGTAACAACACCACAACCGTTACACAGCACACTGAACTAGAGCCAATGGGGCTCAAAAGTGAAGGAAGCACCAGGAACCGAAGAAAATCCTAGACAGGCAAGACTGCCTCCAGGATTTTCCTCCCAAAGCTGGCGTCAGCCGATGCCAGCACATCAACACGGTAGTCCTTCGAAAAGGTGTGCACAGACGACCAAGTGGGCGCCTTGCACAACTGATCAGAGGAGGCCTGATTCTTGTAAGCCCAAGAGGCCCCAATAGATCTTGCCGAATGAGCCATGACCGGAAAGGGAACAGGCTTCTTCCTCAGCTTGTAAGCCTTAGGAATGGTAGACTTGATCCAGGACGCAATATTCACTTTGGATGCAGGTCTTCTTGCCTGGGACCCTCAGGAATGACAAACAGCACGTCAGAAAGCCTGATACTCAGTGCGATGTACATAAAACTTGAGACAACGCACCACGTCTAACAAGTGGAGATCCCTCTCCTTGCCAGAGGCGGGGTCAGGGTAGCAAGAGGGCACCACAATCTCCTGATTGATGTGGAACTCTGAAACCACCTTCAGGAGAAACTCCTGAGAGGTGCAAAGTACCGCCTTATCCTTGTGAAACGCCAAATAGGGTGGTTTACACGACAGAGCATGTAATTCCGCAACACAGCGGAGAGACACAATCGCCAGAAGAAAGACCATTTTCCAGGTCAACAGGCATAGAGGAATAGTAAACCAAAGACTGAAATGGAGGGTGCTGAAGAACGCCCAAAACCAAGTTAAGATCCCACGGAGAAGTGGGATTCTTGAAGGCTGGACGAGTATGAGCAATGCCCTGGAAGAAAACCTTGACATCAGGAAGGATAGCAATGAGCCTCTGAAAGAAAACAGAGAGAGCAGAAGTCTGAACCTTAAGGGAACTCAAACTGAGGCCCATCTCCACACCATCCTGCAAAAAGGCCAGGACCATAGGAAGATCAGATTCCTGAGACAGGTCCTTGTCAGCACACCAAGATAGAAAAGATGACCATACACGATGGTAGATCTTGGAAGAAACAGGTTTGCTGGCATTGAGCATAGTAGCCACCACCCCAGAAGAAAAACCTCTTCTTCTTCAATATTGAGGATTCAATTTCCAAGCCGTCAAAGCTAGTCGATGAACATCCTCCTTCCACAGGTAACCCTGTAGAAAAAGATCCGGATGGCAAGGAAGCCGGAATGGCTCCACCACTGACAGATCCAGCAACTCCAGAAACCAAGCTTGGCGAGGCCAGTATGGAGCAATCAGAATGACTGGACAGCGTTGCAGTCACAATTTCCGTAACACCCTGTGCAACATTGGGAGGGGAGAAAAGATATAGGCCAGAGGAAACAACCAAGGAATGGACATTGCATCCACCGCCAGAGCTAGAGGGTCCCTCCATCTAGAGCAGAACCTCGGAACCTTCCTGTTGTGTCTTGTCGTCATCAGGTCGATGTAAGAAAGACCCTGCTTCTGAACAATGTGGTGCAGTTCCCACTCTCCGCTGTCCACTGTGTGTTGACTGAGGAAGTCCGCCATGACGTTGTCTACTCCAGGAATATGCACTGCGGATATGGCAGGAATGTGTTCTTCTGCCCAGAACAAAATAGCCTTGACCTCTAACCAAGCGGCGAGACTTCTTGTTCTGCCCTGCTTGTTGATGTAAGCCACGGCCGTGGCGCTGTCGACTGTACCCAGACTGGACAGTGTTCCAGCTGAGATGTCCAATGACGAAGGGCATGAAATATCACCCGAAGCTCCAACACGTAGATGGGAAGGAGAGATTCCTCCGGAGACCACCGACCCTGAGCACTCAGGTGACCCAGGACCACTCCCCAGCCGGACAGGCTGGCGTCCGTCGTCACAGTGGTCCAGAAGGATACCAGGAAAGACTTGCTCTTCAGCAGATTGGAGAGGTCGAGCCACCACGACAAACTCAGTTCCACATGAAGAGGGAGGCACACTGACATCTTCAGAAGGTCCGGCTAACCCTTGCACACCTGGATCACAAACCTCTGGAGTTCCCTGGTATGTGCCATGGCAAACGGGACCGCTTCTATGGTGGAGATGAATTTCGCCACTAGAAAGAACAGCTTCTTGGCTGGAAATGGATCTTGAGCCAGAACCGCAGAAAACCTTTGGGCAATCTGGTGAGCTACCTCGTCCGTGAGAAACACCATGCTCTTCTGAGTGTCGAAGAGAAGGCCCAGGAAGACCAGACGCTGGGATGGGACAAGATCCGACTTGTCCATGTTGATGATCCACCTGTGATGGGTGAGAGCGTGAATACATAGCTGAACCTACTGATGAAGAAGTTCCGCAGAGGGGCCTTTCAGAAGCAGGTCGTCCATGTATGGAGTAACTCTGATGCCATCCCGGTGGAGGACGGACACTAAGGCTCCCAGCACATGGTTGAAAACTTGAGGAGCTGTCGTCAGTCCAAAGGGAAGAGCTGAAAACTGAAAGTTCCCTTGGTCGCAGGCAAATCTGAGATACGGCCAGCTCTCTGGATGAATGGTGATGTGTAAATACACTTCCTGAAGATCCAGAGAAGCAAGGAATTCCCCGGGGGACACAGCAGCAATCACTGTCCATAGAGACTCCTGGTGATAATGAGTCCGGATCACAAAGGAATTGAGATCCTTCAAATCCAAAATAGTGCAACAACTGCTGTCCTTTTTGGAGACCACAAAGCGGTTCAAGAAAAAAACTATACCTCTGTCCTAAACTGGAACCGGCTGTAGAACATCCTTGTCCAGAAGAGTCTAAATAGCTCCGTTGAACAGCCAGTGTTTCTACGTGCCCTGAGGCATATGAGAAGGAAAGAAAGGAAGGGAGGAAGAAAGATGCCACCACCTGTAAAACCCAAGGGTCCGACACTGAATCCTCCCAGACACTGTGGTAGTGACGCAGATGGCCACCCATAGCAGAGTGGGGACCCGGGTTCGGTGAGTCATGCCAAAAAAGGCTTGGAAGCCTTGGGCTTGGAGGAGACCTTGGGCTTCCATTGCTGTTTGGGCTTGGAGGAGGTACGCAGAGCTGAGGGAACCGTCTGGTTCGCCGGACGTGTCTCAGTGTGAAAGGAACGAAAATACCGATTATACTTAAGCAGTGTTTTCTTCCTGAGGACCAAAGGCAGAAGGGTACTTTTTACCCCCTGTGGCCTCACTAATCAGATCCTTGAGGTCTGCTCCAAACAATGAAGTGCCTTGAAAAGGCAAGGAGAGCAAGGCTTTCTTGGAAGCAGTGTCAGCAGACCAGATCTTGAGCCAAAGAGCCCGTCTGGCAACCACAGACATGGTGGAAACCCTAGCCACCAAATGGATGGCATCAAACAAGGCAGCAGAAACATAGTGCTCAGCCTCAGAAATGTTGGCAAGAAGCTGCAACATATCCAAAGTAGGAGCACCCTGACGGGTGAGCTGTTCAGTCCAGACTGCATTGGTCCGGTTAACCCATGCCTCAGCAAACGCTGGATGCATAGCAGTACCAAAAATGGACTTGAGGGAAACCTCTGACGCATCAGCAAATGGCAAGGCTGGGAGGATGAACCCACTGAGCAAGCACTGCCTCAGAAAAAGGATAAAGCTTGGCAAATTTCTTGGACACAGAAGGTTTCCTGTCCGGAGATTTCCAGTCTTCAGACACAAGGCGGTCAAGAGTGGGGTTAGGTAGAAAGCAAGTAAGGGGCTTTTTAGGCTCCTGAAACACATCAGAGTGATCGGAAGGAACCTCTTGAACCAAGGGAATGTTTAGGATAGTCAAAACAGCCCTGATCAGGCCCTCAGCCGAGGGCTCAGGATCAGCCTCAAAGGGGTCCCCCAAAAAATGTGAGGAGCCCACAGCAGAACATTCCTCAACATCTGAATCCACCAGCAGTTCCAACTCAAAGGAATCTGACACATTAGGTACTCCCTGTGGTTTTGGCAGGGAAGACTTGACGGAAGAGGGGGTCTGCCAAGAATGGAAGACCCCCTGTAACTGGGATGGAAAGAGTTACAATGTAGGTCCCTAGTAGCAGCCTTGAACTCTGCACCCATACTGGCTCTAATGCATGGCTGGAGGTCCCTGGAAGACCCTCAGGGACATCAGAACATGCTGGGCATAAATGACCTGAGAATTCTCTAGGTAACCCTGAATGACAGGAAGGGCAGTGCGCAGTGGGGGATACAGAGACCACAGCATCCTTAATCTTAGGTCTGGCCCCAAGCTCCAACGGATTAGACATTCTCACAGTGTCAAAAATGTTACAGTATAAGAACTCACCCAATTACAGTGTGTAGGATTAAAGTTTCACCCCAGAAATCGCTAAAACAGACTTACCTGGCAGGCGAAGGGTTAATCAGCAAAGGAAAGAAGGAGAGTCCAAGCCCTGCGCAGGATACTCATTCTGGAAATGGCACAAAATGGCTGCCGTTGTGGGAGCCAATCAGAAACGAGCACGCAAAGCAAGCTATCATTGGACATGTAGTTTTCCCAGAAAAAGTACCCCAAACAATGCCCGAAGACCACTGAGCCCCCCAAAACACTAGAAACATGAACCGGATGATAGAATGAGCCATCTCTGAAGTCGCTAGGTGGAGCGGTTGCAGAGATATGTCCCAAACTGTACAGTCCCATAGGAGTGAATGGAGCAATGGCGCCTATGCGGTAAAGCACTCCAAAACTCAAATTTTACAAAATTGAAACAGTAAAATAAAAATGCAAGAATAATCACTAGAACATGTTAGGAAACAAAAAAAAAAACACTGAACCAGTAAGAAAAGTGTCAGAACCCCCCCCCCCCAAGATGCAAAACCAGCAGCTAAAGGGTTAAAGTACCACATAAACCTGCTCCAAAACACCCAACAGACACACAGTTAGACTAAATGAGTGCAGGAGTGTGCAATATGAACTCCAAAGGAAAAACCCCTGTGCGGAGGGGCACTGTGGAACATGTGGACCTGCAGCATCAAAAGGTAGCTCACCTTTCCTGCAGATATTCTGTCTTCAGATTACCATGTATTAAGAAGAAGCCTCGGTGGGCAACTCCTGAGGAAAGAACTTGTAGCCAAGATTTTCCCCCCAGGGCTTAAGGTCCACAAAAAGCACCTGGTTACTGAGCTAGCCATATCTAAGTGCATTGTCAGTTATGGTAATCTGCCTTATGGTGGTATTCCATTTCTAACAGAAAAATAAAAACATTTCTAAAACTATTCTCTTGCCTGTGTCTTCACCAAGGAACAAATCTTTCTGGAGCTGGTCGGCTAGCTGCAACCAAGGAGGGAAGGTAGGCTCCACCCATTGAATACAATTCTAGAATTGTTCCTGCCTATAATTAAAGGGGCGGATCGCCTACCCAAAGTTACCAGTAACCTGTATTGGATGACAGAGAAAGTGCTTTCACTACTGGACCCATCTCAATCTGCCTCCAGAGGAATGAAAAGCTGCCTCTGTGTCCTAGAGGATGAGAATAAACTAAATGAGAAAATCCATGTTCCAGCCCATCTCTCAAAACTAGATTGAAAAAATAAATATCAAAAAAGCAACCGGGTGAAAAATAGCACTTGTGTCAAAACTGCTAAGTCTGAGCAGGTAATCTGAACAGATAGTCAAGAATGGCTCAATGAAACCCCTTACCTGACGCGGCTGTTCAATCACTCTCTGCGGATCGGATTTCACTTTGTTACTGGGGTGGTTGGTAACTTTGGTAACTGGCTGCTTGAATATTGATGCAGTTTGTCGAATTGGTAAAGTTGTGTTTAAGTCTGGTTTACCCTATAAGAAAGGTATAATTTTATTGTTAGAGAATACTATGTTGTTTTCACTATTATTTTAACTTGTAGAAAGAATACTCATACTGTGGATGTGTAAAAGGCATCCTTACCTTCTGTAAACACACAGATCCATTTTAAAAACTGTCTTTTTACTTAACTTATTAATAAGTGTTTAATATTTAAATGTCGCTATGTTGCCACTTTGGCAAACTGTAAGTTCACAATGTATGCAATAGTTACAGCAAAAAAAAAAAAAAATCTGGACGCTTCCCCACCTATATCCAGTCCATCGGATCACGTTTACTAAATGCATGTGCAGACATAGTTTTCATTAGAAGACGTCATGAATTCTTGTGATGTTCAAGGACACCCCCGAATGATGCCTGTAATTTAGGGTTCGATCCAAATGTTGGGGAGGGGGAGCCATGCCAGACAAGGCACACAGAGAGCAGGGCCAGAGCCGGCAGTGGGACGAGGGGTACGTCAGGGGGAGCACCCAACGCAGCCAGGGCCAGCACAGGCAGGGCTGGAGAGCCAAAGCCAAGGCTCTCAGCTATCACATGGTGGTACTGAGGAGGAGAGGATGCGAGATCCTAAGTACTCCACCGAGGAGAATAGGGGCCTGGTGGAGGCCATCATGTCACTGGAGCAGATGCTGTTCTCCAGGGAGAAGGTCTCCTAAATGGGGGCAAAGAAGAAGGCTGCTTGGAGTGAAGTGCTGGCCGCAGTCAATGCTGTGTCCAGCTGCAGCCGCTCTCTTCAGTCCGTCAAGAAGAGATGGGCAGACTGCAAGAGAGTGGTGAAAAAAATGGGGGAGGAGGAGCTACATGCGAGAGGCACTGGAGGTGGCCCACCCCTGCGCATCCACTACAAGGACTGGGAGGAGAGGCTGAAGAGGACCATGTCTGAGACCACAATACAGGGTATCCCAGGATGGTCTGACACCAGAGACAAAGAAGCCTCCAAGCCACCGGTAAGTGCATCAAAGGGTACATTCACAACACACATATCTTGACACCTACCATGGCCCAACACAGTGACACCTGAATACATGGCCAGCATTTCACACCACAAATCCAACAACACAGCATGGAGGGGGTTCAAACAAGGATGGAATACATGGCAAACCCATCATAAATGGGAATAGTCAAAGCCCTATTTAACCCCCTTCATGCTGTCTACAACATCATCATGCACACAGCACAAAAACAATGCACACCGTCATGTGTCAGTCAAAGATATAACAGTTATGTGTATCACAATGTCATACATAGAGGTCAGCACACAACCCCTCGAGTGCCACAGGGATAAGCAATGTATTGTTTCACAACACATTGGCTAATCCCCTGGCACCCAAAGGGTTATCAGAGAATAGCAAGGTGGGGAATTGGTGTGTTTACTATTGTATTGTTACTGCATGTCAGGGCTAGGCGTTGTACATGTAGGTAGTTCGTCCAAGTGGAATAGTCAAGGGTCAGATTTCTGCATCATTTGTAGCCTGCAGAGTGTGGATGGCCAGGAGGCATTCACCACCATCCCCACTCTGCAGGAAATATGTGATTCACAAGGCTCAATCCTGATGGGGGGGGGGGCATTCACTAGGGTGTCAGAAAGACATGACAATGTGTACGTGACTACTGCAGTGTCATCACACCTGCAATCCCTGTGTTATTCTGTGGAGCCAATGCACTGAAATCTAAATAACACATGACATATCAGTGATTAGTCCTCATAGCATAAACTAGGAAAAGGTAGCCGTAACCTCTAATAGTACAGTGTAACCATGCACATGTTTGCTGTGTGTTAGGATGTTAGCTGTCCTGGTGTGTGTTCGTGTGTCCTCCAGCTGACTTGATTGTTGGGTTCCACAGATCATGTTGGTTGGTGTGTTTGGTGTGTCTGATATTGTTGCTGACATCATTGTTTGGACTCTATAGTCATAGGTCTGGCGCATTGCTGTGTTAAGAGGTCATAGTGTTTTTGCTGTTGATGCCTAAGTTTATGACATGCAATGGGTTTGTGTCACTCAAGGCGTGATGCTTCAGTTTTGATCATCGTATGGATCCTGATGAATGGGGATAGCAAGGAGGTATATGCCTTGCCATCCCCACTGCTCAGGATACACATGATGACCAAACCTACACCACTGTAGGTTAGAAGAATCAATGTATAGGATCACGTCAAGCTCAGCAATGTGTGTCAGGATGGTAACCAATGCATTGCAAAGCAATGCAATGGATACCATCCTGCCACTCATCACTTCACATGTCAATGTAACAGTCTTGCAGCACTCCTGTCATAGCTCACATAATTAATTACATCATGTTATTTCCCCACACGGCATACATGCCATCTCATGCAGAGGACTGGGGAGAAACCTTCAGTGAGGAGCTCACCACCTCATCACGACCACCACACCAGCAGCAGTAGCAGTGGCCTCACAATGGCTCCCAGGACCCACTGCCGCCACAGCAGCAGCCTCACTATGGCTCCCAGGGCCCACTGCCGCCACACTAGCAGCAGCTGCCTCGTTACTGCCCACAGGGCCCACTGCCACCACGACCACCCATGGGAAGGCACTTGATGCCAGTGACACCTCCAGGGCATCATCACCCAACACCCAGGCCACAGCCTAACGTGTGGCATGACACAACACAGAAGTAGGGGGCTTGAATGGCCAATGGACTATGAACATGTGGGCCTAATACGCCAGCCACAACAACCACAGGCCCAGGAGGTGTTCACCCCACCATCACAACAACACCTCCACCATCTGTTGCAGCCACCCAGTCAGAGGGTAGGATATCCCCACGGGGTGGTTCATTTGGGGAAGAAGCTGTGCTGTCCCCATGTTCCCTCCACATCAGAGCACATGGCTCCACACCATCTCCCCCACTGCCTGTGGTGGAGCCACAGGGCAGCCAGAGGGCATCCCCACCACTGTCCAGTTCTCCCTCCACACCACAAACTTCTGCCAATACCGTGGTCATGGATCAGGAGTGCTTGACACTATAAAGCAGGCAACTATGGGTGGGCCGGAGGTGCGCACGGTCCCTCAACAAGCTGGAGCAGAATATTGCACACCTCCTGGCCAGCATGAGGGCAATGGAGGCCCAGCAGTTGACCCTCACCAACCACCTGGTCACCTACACCAAAAGAATGTCAGCTGCGATGGACCAGGTGGTTGTTGAGGTGAGGGAACGCAACAGGCTTGAGACCCTACATCAGGCCTAGGCCTCCAGTTCTACTGCCACTACCCCTGCCAGCATTTTACCACTGCCACCCACAGCCTCAAGACCCACTAGGGCCTCACGGTGTCAAGTTCAGGAGGCCACCCCTGCAGCCCCGCCCCAAATCACTGTCAGAGACATTGCCATGATGGGGAGGAAATGGTTAATTTTTCTTTTAAACCAAATTCTCTAAAAATCTGTTTTAAAATGTGTTTAAATTACCTCATGTAACATAGACAATGAGCCTCTCTTCCTCAATGGAGGGGAGAAATAATTGGGAGACTTTAATGGTGATTGAAATAGAATTGCAGACAACCACAGTCTCAAACAGTATTAGTATCTTATGAGAAAATCTCAAAAGTCTAAAACAAAGACATACTCCCCTGTGGGAAAGTCTAGTAGGATAACATTTATGTGACGTAGGGTCAAGGTTCACATTCCAAATTTTTGATAGAACCCAGACCAGGTATCATTTTAGGTGTGAATTTTAATGTAGTGTAATGGTGCCATCTATAGATTACATGGTGTTATTACTAGTGCTTTGGACTTTTTCCATAATATTATGTGTGATGTCATATGGAAATTAGGGATTAGGAGTTTCCAATCAGGTACTACTGATTATGTCACTGCATAATGAGATGGATCTTTAACCAGAGCAGATTTTGATATGAGGAATTGCATATTATAAATATGCAAGTTTAGAGAGAAAAGGGTACTTTCCTCTTGGGTCCCTGGCTGTTTTTTTTCCTCTGGGGCTTTTTCCTCTTGGTCCCTGGCTCTTCAGTTCCTGCTATGTTTTCCTGAAGTATTCTGGAGTAGCCGATAAAGAAATCCACACTAATTACTGGAAACTATATACCTTTCCTTATTTAAATTCTGCAAAATTCAGAATTAAATACATATTTCTTCTATATTTGAAGAAACCTAATTTTATTATAATTTGTCTTAATTGGACTGGCCAACCATTTGGGATCCATTATAATAAGCTATAATAGCTATATAAATTCTGAAATTAAGCAGAATTCATTTATTATTGGTAAATTGTAATATTTTGCCAGATAAGAGTAAAATAGGTTATACCAGTGAGATATATAGATCCTTGTTATTTATTAGTTAATATAATTCTTTATATTTCTAGGATAATATATTGTGTTTCTGGAAAGGTTATAATAGCTAATATTTGATCTGGGGAATTCTTTGAATTCATTTATACAATCTTGTCTCTGACGTCCTTGGACAGCTCTTTGGTCTTGGCCATGGTGGAGAGTTTGGAATCTGATTGACTGATTGCTTCTGTGGACAGGTGTCTTTTATACAGGTAACAAGCTGAGATTAGACTCTCTCCCTTTAAGAAATTGCTCCTAATCTCAGCTTGTTACCTGTATAAAAGACACCTGGGAGCCAGAAATCTTGCTGACTGATAGGGGGTCAAATACTTATTTCACTCAGTAAAATGCAAATCAATTTATAACTTTTTTGAAATGCGCTTTTCTCGTTTTTTGTCTCTCATTGTTCAAATAAACCTACCATTAAAATTATAGACTGATCATTTCTTTGTCAGTTGGCAAACGTACAAAATCAGCAGGAGATCAAATAATGTTTTCCCTCACTGTAGGTTTTTCTTAAAGAGATAGTAAAAAGTCTGTTTTTATGAAAATCTAAAATTGTAGCTATTACAATAATAAACTAACTGATATATGGTTTCATAGATTTATGAATATAAAGTTCATCCATCCCTCCCCTTTCTCTGACGTGACCTGTAAAGCTGGTTGCAGGATACCCTGGTCCCAGGACCAGACAGAGGCTCTTCAGCAGAGACGAAATAGCGAGATCTAAAAATAAATACTTCAATGGAACGGTCTACAAAATGTGCCTGGTTTGCCGAAGTCACACTGGCCAAACACAAGGGCAACACAGGACTTCACAGTAACTATAATAGTTGCTATAGGTCTGAGGGTTAAATACGCAAGTTACTGAAAATGCCCTTGTTATCCAAGACTAGGGCTGTGTGAAAATCCATTAAAAAACCTCCCACTTAACCCACTATGGCCAGAAACTTGGCCCCAGTAAACGTTTCCCTTTTGTCTTTCTTAAAGGGATAGTAATACTTCAGAATTACTTATCCCTATTTTGTAGCCATTAAATAAAGAAGAAAAATGCTCCCAGTGCCATCTCTCAAACCCTTATGGTTTAAGAGATAACCACTCGTAAACTCCCCCTCTCCTTCCCCTTAAGTCAGCGTTCTAGCTGACTGCAGGGAAATCCTGTCGTACGACCATCCGGCGGCTCTGCAGCAGAGACGAGATTGAGTTAATAAAAAAGAAATCCTCAACTTAAAAGGTCTTCTGCTTGTGCTTGCAAACCAAGCACACGTAGAAGACGTTTTTAGTGAAGGATTTCTTTTTCATGAACGCGATCTCGGCTCTGCTGCAGAGCTGCCGGATGGTCGTACGACAGGATTTCCCTGCAGTCAGCTAGAACGCTGACTTCAAGGAAAGGGGGGGGGGTTTGAGAGATGCCACTGGGGGCATTTTTCTTCTTTATTTAATGGCTACAAAACAGGGATAAGTAATTCTGAAGTATTACTATACCTTTAAAGGGATAGTAATGTTTCATAATAAAAGCAGCTCTAATTAATCATCATAGCATTTGGACCTTGGAGAGTGTTATTTCAATTCTGTCAGAGTTGTAGATCAAGAGTAATGACAAAGTGTCCCCCTTCCGCCCCTTTTACTGATGTAACACTTTTCAGCCAGAGCAGAAGGGAGGTGCCCAGGTAGACTGCAGAGAGGGACAATCTTCAATTAAGATAAGAGAAAAACCTGAAAAGCTTGTCAAGGGGGGCAGGGATTTCATGGTTCTCATAGGAAGAAGATTGTCCCCTGCTGTTATCTGTCTGGTCTATGGACTGCATTCCTCATCTGAGAAGAGATGGCTTACACTAGGTAAAAGGGGCGGGAGGGGATACTTTGCTTGTGAATATCTCTTAAACCATAAAGGTTTGAGAGATAAGACTTATATCATTCTTCATATTTTTTAATGCCTACAAAATAAAATAAAGATAAAACGAAGTATTTCTATCCCTTTAAAGAAGAGATGTCTAAGGAGTGATATGATTGCCGTTTACAAATACATTCAAGGTCAATACAAAGAACTCTCCAATTAATTATTTATGTAAAGAGCTTCGCTAAGAACGAGATGTCATCCAAGGCGCTTTCGACTAAAAAAAAGGCAGAGATTTTTTTATAGTAAGGGCGGTAAAGCTATGGGATTCTTTGTCTCGGGATGTTGTACTTGTAGATACTGTAGCTGCTTTCAACAAAGCAATGGGTTCCTATGTAGCACAGAACAACATTGATAATTGTGACAGATGGCTTCAATGCAGATAGGATGTTGATCCAGGGAAATATCTGACTGCCATTTGGAATCAGGAAAAATTTTTTTTTTTAACCCACTTGGAGCTAAATTGGAAATGGCTCCAGGGTTTTTTTTTTTTTTTTTTTTTTTTTGCTTTCCTCTGGATCAACAGGGGTGTTTTAGCATGGACTGAACTTGATGGACGCATGTCTTTTCTGAGCCTCATCAACTATGTTACTATGACATAGTATCTTCAATCAGTCCTGTTCTGACGACCACTGAGGTGGATATAACAGTTGCTAATAGGAGTAGTGGACCTCAAACTCCACCCACTGCACACTGTGTTCTCGCATGGCTCTTGTTGTTAGCCAGGTTCGGTTTGAATTACCAGTAGGTTGAGTTTGAGACCCATTAGTCCTGTTAGCAACTCCACAACCCTGGATAGGACACAAAGGACAGACTGAAGAGGTTATCTATTGAACCAAGGAGGAAGGGCAAAATTAATGGGGGACATTATGAATTTATGACCAATAGTAAGATAAGGGGGGATTTATATAAAGAAGTGTTAGTGCTCCTTTAGAATTCCATGTAGGAACTGAAACATTTACGAATATGTATGTGAAAGATGCATTATATTGTTCTTTCATGTAAGAGTAGGCTTTTCTACTTTACCTTAGCAAATAGTATTTTTGATCTTAAAGGGACAGGAATGTCCCAGAAAAAAATATTTAGCATTTTGTAGTCCTTAAAAAGTTGAACTGAATGCAAAAAACCCTCTCTTTCTCAAACCGTTATGGTTGGGTAGTGGGAAGAGACCAGAGGCAGAGCGTCAATCTGCAGCAACAGCAGTGTATGCGGAAGTAGGGTGCAGGGCACTCTATAAGCAATCATTTTAACCCAAATAGCGTTTTTTTTTTTGTATTTGTTTTTTTTTTAAATAAAATAGGATTTTAGTCTTACCTGTTAAATCCTTTTCACTTAGTCCATACAGGTCACTGGTACCATGGGATGTGTAGTCCCCTTTAATAGGCAGGAACAATTATGCAAATAATTTGCAAGGGGCGGAGCCTCCCCTCTTACTTAAGCCACCTTCTGGCCAGAGCCACCCATATTGATTTGAGACCCTAAACTGACCCCAGGTAAGCAAAAAGAAAGACTCCTGTGAGCATGCCCGAACGGTCTCCCACTGAATGCCACAGGAGAGCCAAGACTGGTCCCTTGACAGGGTGGGAGACCAGTGACCTGTATGGACTAAGTGAAAAGGATTTAACAGGTAAGACTAAAATCCTATTTTCACTGTCGTCCAATACAGGTCACTGGTACCATGGGATGTACAAACATTGAGCTGATCCAGAGGCGGGAAGTAAGGCAAGGACCAGGCGCAAGGCCCAAGTCACTAGAACTGTTAACCAGTTGATAACATAGCCCAAACTGTAAGTGTCAACGGACACCAATCAAGGGAACAATCCCTGAACTTAACACAGCACACGGAACACGAGCCAACCGGGCTCAACAGTAAGGAAGCACTAAGGATCACAGAGCGGAAGACCTACACAGGCAAGACTGCCTCCAGGACCTTCCTTCCAAAGCTGGCATCAGCCGATGCCAGTACATCAACTCGGTAGTGCTTAGAAAAAGTGTGCACAGAGGACCAAGTGGCCGCTCTGCACAGTTGATCAGCAGAAGCTTGATTCTTGTAGGCCCAGGAGGCCCCAATAGATCTGGTGGAATGGGCAGTCACCCTGAAGGGAACATGCTTATTCCTCAACTTATAGGCTTCACGGATGGTAGCCTTAATCCAAGAGGCAATGGTAACTTTGGAAGCCGGTCTTCCTGCCCTAGGCCCCTCAGGAATGACGAATAGAGCGTCAGACTTCCTGATAGATTCGGTGCGGTGAACATAAAACTTGAGGCAACGCACCACATCCAACAAATGGAGATCTCTTTCCTTGTCAGATGAAGGATTAGGGCAGAAAGAGGGAACCACAATCTCCTGATTGATGTGAAACTCAGACACAACCTTGGGTAAGAATTCCTTGGTAGTGCGAAGCACAGCCTTATCCTTGTGGAACACCAGGTAAGGAGGTTTACAAGACAATGCCTGTAACTCTGCCACCCGGCGTACTGACACAATAGCCAAAAGGAAGGCCATCTTCCAAGTCACAAGACGTAATGGAATGGAAGCCAAGGATTCAAACGGTGGTCGCTGAAGAACTCCCAGCACCAAATTGAGATCCCACTGGGGAGCAGGACTCTTGAAGGCAGGTCGAACATGAGTCACACCTTGGAAGAAGACTTTCACATCAGGAAGGATGGCAATCCGTTCCTGGAAAAACACCGACAAGGCAGAGGTCTGAACTTTGAGGGAACTCAGACTGAGCCCCTTGTCCACACCGTCCTGCAAGAAGGCCAGGACAGTGGGAAGATGGAAGTCAAGAGACAACTGCTTGACAGAGCACCATGTCACGAAAGTTGACCAAATGCGATGATAGATCTTGGAAGACACAGGCTTACGAGCACTGAGCATCGTCGACACCACAGAAGGAGAAAAGCCTTTCTTAGCTAGAATCGAGGATTCAACCGCCATGCCATCAAACGGAGAGAGTGAACATCCTCTTTCCACAGATACCCCTGAAGAAGCAGGTCCGGACGGGCTGGAAGTGGGATTGGATCCTTCACTGACATGGCCATCAATTCCGGAAACCAGGACTGGCGAGGCCAGTTTGGAGCAATCAGGATGACAGGACAACGTTCTCTCTTCAACTTCTGAATAACTCTGATCAATAGAGGAAGAGGGGGGAAGATGTAAGCCAGGGAGAAGTCCCAAGGGATCGACAAGGCATCCACCGCTAGAGCAAGGGAGTCCCTCAGACGGGAGCAAAACACCGGAACCTTCCTGTTGTGTCTGGTAGCCATCAGATCCACCACTGGCATCCCCCACCGTTGAGTGAGCATGTGAAACACCTCTGGGTGAAGAGCCCATTCTCCGCTGTCGACGGTGTGACGACTGAGGAAGTCTGCCATGACGTTGTCCACGCCTGGAATGTGAACTGCAGAGATGACAGGCACGTGATCTTCTGCCCAAGACAAAATATCCTTGACTTCCCACCAGGCGGAACCGCTTCTTGTGCCGCCTTGTCTGTTGATGTAAGCCACCGCCGTGGCGTTGTCGGACTCTACTCTGACTGGAAGACCGGTCAATTGAGACTCCCAGTGCCTCAGGGCCAGCCGGACAGCTCGAAGTTCCAGAACATTGATGGAGAGCATGGATTCCTCCAGACCCCATTTCCCCTGAGCACTGAAGCGACCCCAGACTGCACCCCAGCCCCGAAGGCTGGCATCCGTTGTGACTGTGGTCCAATGAGGAACTAGAAAGGATTTCCCTTTCAAGAGATGAGAGAGATCTAACCACCAGTGCAGACTCGACTCGACATGAGGAGGAAGAGAAACAGACAGATGTTGATGATCTGGATGATTCCTGCACGTCTGGATCACAAATCTCTGAAGATCCCTGGAGTGGGCCATGGCAAATGGTACTGCTTCGATCGTGGAAATGAACTTCCCCACTAAGGACGACAACTTCGGAACTGGAATTTCGTCCATGTCCAGAATCCCAGCCACTCTGACGGCTATCTGGTGAGCCACGTCCTCTGGAAGAAACACCATGCATTGGCGAGTGTCGAACAGGAGACCCAGGAACAGAAGCCTCTGAGAAGGAATCAAGTCCGACTTGTCCAGATTCAGGATCCATCCGTGACGGTTCAGGGTGTGCATGCACCTCTGCAACTGCTGGTGGAGAAGCTCCGCTGAGGAGGCCTTCAGTAGGAGATCGTCCATGTAGGGTGTCACTCTGATCCCATCCTGATGGAGCACCGCTATCAAGGAGCCCAGCACCCGCTGGAAGACTTGAGGAGCTGTAGTCAGTCCAAAGGGGAGCGCTGTAAATTGAAAGTGTCCCCTGTGGCAGGCAATCCTGAGATACTTCCTGCTCTCTGGATGAATAGGGATGTGAAGATAAGCATCCTGAAGGTCCAGGGAGGCAAGAAACTCCCCTGGAGACATTGCTGCAATCACAGAGCGCAGGGACTCCTGGCGGAAGTGGGAAGTCACCACATAGGCATTGAGATCTTTGAGATCCAAGATGGGACGGGCTCCTCCGTCCTTTTTGGCTACCACAAACAGGTTGGAATAAAATCCTGAACCTGTGTCCCCCTGCGGAACCGCCTCCAGGACCTCTTTGTCCAAGAGATCCTGAATAGCGTCGTCGAACAGACGCCTTTTTGAGGGTTCCTGAGAAGGACGAGTAAAATGGAACCGAAAAGGAGGAAGGGAAGAGAAAGGGATCCTGTATCCCTCTGACACCACCTGAAGAACCCATGGGTCCGCCACTGACTCCTCCCAAGACCGGCGAAAGATGCGGAGACGACCGCCTACAGCCGGATGCGGACCCGGGTTCGGCGAGTCATGCCGAAGCAGTCTTGGAGGTCTTGGCCTTGGAGGCAACTTTGGGCCTCCAGGACTGTTTGGGCTTGGAGGAGGAGCGCGTAGTGGGAGGACCCGTTTGGGCCGAGGAGCGTGTCTCAGTCTGAAAGGAACGAAAGGACCGATTGCGTTTGGCTGGAAACTTTTTCTTAAAGACTGAGGGTAGAAGAGTACTTTTACCGCCAGTAGCCTCACTGATCATTTCTTTGAGCTCAGAGCCAAAGAGCAAATTCCCCTGAAAGGGCAAGGAAAGCAAGGCTTTCTTAGAGGCTGTATCAGCAGACCAAATTTTCAGCCAAAGAGCGCGTCTAGCCACCACAGAAGAAGTGGAGGCCCTCGCCATCATGCGCACAGCATCAAAAGCAGCATCAGCAACATAGTTCTGAGCTTCAGTGATATTAGCAAGAAGCTGCAACTGTTCAGATACAGGCGCATCCTGGCGAACCGCTTCAGTCAGTCGTTCAGTCCAGGCTGCAATAGCCCTATTAACCCATGCCACAGCAAAGGTGGGGCGCATGGCAGTGCCAATAGAGGCAAAAATAGATTTAAGAGAGAGCTCTAATTTCTTATCCGTCCAGTCCTGCAAGGCAGAGGCATCTGAGACAGCCAAAGCAGTAGATTTGGATAGTCTAGACACAGGAGCATCCACCTTGGGAGGATGAACCCATTTTGCCAGCTCCGCTTCGGGAAAAGGGTAAAGTTTGGCAAACTTTTTGGAGACAGAGGAAGATCTATCAGGATTCTTCCATGCCTCAGAAACCAGACGGGCAAGAGTAGGGTTAGTTGGAAAACAAACAACAGGTTTAGATGGCTTTTTCTGAAAAACATCAGTAGGATCATAAGTGGATTCCTGAGTCAGAGGAAGGTTGAGCGTATTCAGAACCGCTCTGATCAGACCCTCAGCCGAAACTTCAGGGTCACACTCATAGGGGTCCCCAATGGACCTGTTAGATTCAATAACAGTACGTTCCTCAGCATCAGAATCCTGTAAAAGTTCTTCTTCAGAAGAATCAGTGATATCAGGAGCTCCCTGTGGCTTAGGCAGGGAGGTCCTGATAGTAGAGGGGGTCTGCCAGACCTGGAGAGCCCCCTGTACCTGAGAGGGAAAGAGTTGAAGCGTGGATCTGAGATCCCTAGTGGCAGCTTTAAACTCCCTCACCCAAGATGGCTCAATAGCGTGGCTGGGAAGCCCAGGGTTGCTATCTTTATCAGTACAATTAGGGCATAGATCCCCCACATTATCGCAATCCAGCCCAATGTGGCAAGAGGAGCAAAACGCCATGGGGGTAGAAGACCCCCCAGCCTCCTTAGTCTTGGGTCTAGCCCCTAGCTCCAGTGAAGTAGACATGCTCACAGCGTCAATATACCCCACAAAAAACACTATCACCCAGAAAAGTGTTAAAGATTAAAGTTTCACCCCAGAAAAGGTCTAAAAACGGACTTATCTGGCCAGCGAAGGGTTAATCTGGTGAGGAGAGAGAAGGCTCGGTCCGTGCGTAGTGTACTCGCCTTGGAAAAGTACCACAAAATGGCGGCCGTCATGACAGCCAATCAGAAACGAGCGCGAGCTAAGCGCTCATGGGAAATGTAGTTTTCCCTATGCAAGTACCCCAAACAGTGCCCGAAGCCCCCCTGAACCCCCTATATTAATAAAACACCAACCGGATGATAGAGCAGGAGCCTAGCATTAAAATGAGCCCACTCTGAAGTTGCTGTGACAAGCGGTTTCAGAGATATGTCCCAAACTGTGAATTCCCATAGAGAGTAAAGGAGCTCTGCTGCTGAGCGGGAAAAAGCCGCGCTTAAAGGCGCGGAACACCATTTTTTAATAAAGTTTAGTAAAACATTAAAAAGTGCCCAAACAAGCATGAAATACATGAGAAACATAAATAAATGAATACCCAATGCTCCAAAACTCAGAGAATAACACAGAAATTGCATAAATAGTGATAATGCAATAAAAACACCCTATGAGTGCTGGAGTGTATTAAAACTCCCAAATACAAGCCCATCAAAGGGACACTGTGGGGACAAGTGGACCTTCAGCACTCAATGGGTGACTCACCTTTCTCGCAGACTTCTGTCTTCAGGTGACCATGATAGGGAGGGAAAGAACCAGAGGTAATTTCCCCAACAGGGGAGCTGCTTAACACAAGCTGTCCCCTCTTCAGGTATAGGTCCACAGAAATCCCTGGAAGCTGCACCAGCCACTTTGAAGAGGGCAATTCACAGCCATGGTCACCCTCCTAATGGTGGTATTCCATATTTGAATAAAAAAATAATAAAACTCTAAGAAGCATAGCTGTTCTCTGCCTGGTGTGCAAGCACACCAGGAACAAATCAATATGGGTGGCTCTGGCCAGAAGGTGGCTTAAGTAAGAGGGGAGGCTCCGCCCCTTGCAAATTATTTGCATAATTGTTCCTGCCTATTAAAGGGGACTACACATCCCATGGTACCAGTGACCTGTATTGGACGACAGTGAAATAACATTTTCAACAATATCGATATATACTTTACCTAATAAGTCTAACTTTTATAGGGGTGAGAGATCCCCTTTAAAGCATGCAGTGCAGGCACTTCCTGTCTTAGCCGTATGTTACCTCACACACACCAACACTTAACCCTCCCAGTACACTGCACTGAGTTAAGTATCAGTGAGTGGAGGTGGTCATTTATCAGTGTCTATATTATAGATAATATTTTTAGACTGTAAGCTCCATGGGGCAGGGACCCCTCTCCTAATGTTTCTATGAACGTGACATTTATTTTATCCCCTCTTATTTACTGTAACATACATCTATTGCAAGGTGCTGGATACACTGTGTGACGCCATATAAATAAAGATATACATACCTACAATATATTTTGGCAGTGGATTATGGGAGTTGAGGTCTAGCAGCAGCTGGAGGGCCTCACATTGCCTACCACTGCTGTAGTTCCACTGTTAACCACTTCTGAGCTAGTCATATCTAAAGCATTGATTCGAAATGCCCTGAGACTGATGCAACACAGTGACTAAGGCAGTAAGTGCCAGGGACGGATAAAACTTGGCACTATGTTTTTTTAGAATAAACAAAGCCTCAGAATTGAGAGCAGATTCCCTAGTAAACAAGGCTGGGTGCTGGCAATACGGCAACTCCTAAATCTGGGTCGTTAACTGGCTCCCCCCCTACTCTTTTGCACTGTTTGTTTGTGGTTGGTTTGTTTTGGTCTGGCTGTCTCCTGGTTCTCACAAAAAGTGGTTGAGGACTGGAATAAAAGAATCATGTAATATACGATTACTGCGTAATGCCCTTAGACGATTACGCTAAGAATGTGTGATGCTGGAAAATACCAACTATGATAAGGGGGGGTGGGTCAAATATAAAGTGCCGAATCCCCACTGACATATTTGGGAACTCTCTGGATCTGCCTCAGAGATTCCGGTTTTTAAAGTTAACCCTCTGAGTGCCAGAGGGGTATCAAATGCGTTGGACTCAAATCTGGTACCCAAAGGGTTAAATAGTGGGTCTCTGGTGACACATGAATTCTTAAGCTAGCCGAGTTACCCAATAACTCATCCCTTTCCCTATTTTGTGCCACTCTCCGTCCTTTTCCACCCACCCCTATCATGCCATGCTCACATTATGATGAGAACTGTGTCACTTGGACACTCCCACTCCAGAGGCCTGAGACAAGAAGGTTACCATATATACACACAGATTTACATTGGGCTTTTAACCCCTTGAATGACAGAGAGGTCTCTAGCACACTGTGTAGCAATGGTCTGGAGTCTTCTCTGCAGTCAAGAGGCTAAAACCCCATTTAACCAAGAATTAAACCACTGGGGAAGTTTATCATCTCCAAAATTGCCGAGCTTGCCTTATCCCCTTGATTTTTTGCACCCATTTGAAACTGCCTACGTTTCAGGCTAACAAAAGTCCAACAGATATATTTTAGAAAATATTCACACTTATTTCTGGGAAAAGTAAAAGTCTCCTGGTGCAGCACTGAGCTTCATTAGCATATGAAACATCACTGAAAACTTAGTGTATGAAACCACATGAGTACAGCAATTAGCATATGGTAAAATCTGAATATCTACTTAATTGTACACTTGCTGGTCTTTTGGCTAACTAACATAAAAGGATTTTAGTCTTACCTGTTAAATCCTTTTCTCTTAGTCCATGCAGGTTAGGGTAACTTTGGGCAGGCAGTCAGCCCCTTTAAGTAGGCAGGAACAATTCTAAGAAGTGACTCCTGGGTGGAGCTTACCTCCTCTCCTTAACTTGCAGCTAGCCAATCCCAACCCAGTAAGATTTGAAAACTAACTATTGACTAGGTAGTAAGAAGGAAAAGGACTCCTGTGAGCATGAACCCAAAAGGACCCACACGTTCTGCCACAGGAGAGTCAAGCATGGTCCCTTCACAGGGTGGGAGACCAGTAAACTGTATGGACTAAGAAAAACTGATTTAAAAGGCAAGACTAAAATCCTTTTTTCTTTGTCATCCAATACAGGTTACTGGTAACTTTGGGATGTCCAACCATTGAGTTTCCCAGGATGGGAAGAAAAGCAAGGACCAGGACTAGGACCCCAAAGTCACCAGAGAGCCAATGAAGCAACAGATCATGAATAGCGCAACAATAACCAAAGTGTCAACGGACACTGAATGGGGGTAAAAACCGACCCCAGGAACATTACACAGCACAGAAAACTAGAGCCAACAATGCTCAAGAGTGAAAGAGTACTGAAGAGATGAAAGAAAATCCTAGACAGGCAAGGCTGCCTCCAGATCTTCCTCCCAAAACTGGCATCAGCCGATGTCAGCACATCCACACAATAGTGTTTAGAAAAGGTGTGCACAGACAACCAAGTGGCCTTCTTGCAGAACTGATCAGCTGAAGCCGGATTCTTGTAGGCCCAAGATGCCCCAATAGACCTCGTAGAATGAGCCGTGACCAGAAAGGGGACTTGATCCAAGAAGCAATGGTCATCTTGGAAGCAGGCTTCCCTGCCCTGGGACCCTCAGGAATGACAAAAAGAATGTCAGACTGCCTCAAGGGCTCAGTGTGATGCACACAGAACATGAGAAAACACACAACATCCAACAAGTGAAGATCCTTCTTGTCAGAAGTAGGGTCTGGGCAGAAAGAAGGCACCACAATCTCCTGATTAATTTTGAACTCAGAAACCACCTTCGGGAGAAACTCCTGTGAAGTGCAAAGCACCACCTTTTCTCTGTGAAACACCAAAAAGGGTGGTCTACAAGACAGAGCATGCAACTCCGTGACACGGCGAATGGACATGATCAACAGGAGAAAAGCCATTTTTCACGTCAGTAGACGTAGAGGAATAGTAGCCAAACTCAAAGGGAGGGGCGCTGAAGGACGCCGAAATCCAAATTAAGATCCCACTGAGGAGCGGGAGTCTTAAAAACAGGACGAGTATGAGCGATGCTCTGGAAGAAAACCGTGACATCAGGAATAATAGCAATGCTCCTCTGAAAAAAAAACAGAGAGCGCAGATGTCTGAACCTTAAGGGAACTCAAACTGAGGCCCTCATCCACACCGTCCTACAAAAAGGCCAGGACCATAGGCAGGTCAAAATCCTGAGATAGGTTGACCAGATGCGATGATAGGCCTTAGAATAAACAGGTTTGTGGGCACTAAGCATAGTAGTCACCACACCAAGCCGTCAAACATCCTCCTTCCACAGGTAACCCTGTAGAAGAAGATCCAGACAGCAGGGGAGCCAGAAATGGCTCTGTCTCTGATAGATTCAGAAGCTCCAGAAACCAAGCCTGCCAAAGCCAGTACAGAGCAATCAGAATGACTGGACAGCGCTCCAGTGTCAGTTTCCTCATCACCCTGTGCAACATGGGGATGGGAGGAAAGATGTAAGCCAGAGGAAATAACCAAGGAATGGACATGGCATCCACGGCTAGAGCTAGAGGATCCTTCCATCGAGAGCAGAACATTGGAATATTCTGGTTGTGTCTTGTTGCCATCAGATCGATGCATGGAAGACCCCACCTCTGCACAATGAGGTTGAACACCTCTGGATGCAGTTACCACTCTCCACTGTCTACTGTGTGTCGACTGAGGAAGTCTGCCAGGATGTTGTCTATGCCGGGAATGTGAACTGCAGATCTGGCAGGAACATGTTCTTCTGCCCAGGACAAAATAGCCTTGACCTCTAACCAAGCTGCGAGACTTTTTGTTCTGCCTTGCTTGTTGATGTAAGCTACTGCCGTGGCGTTGTTGGACTGGACACGGACTAAGCAGTCCTTCAGCTGGTGCATCCAGTTGTAAAGGGCATGAAATATAACTCAAAGCTCCAACACACTGATGGGAAAAAGATTCCTCCAGAGACCACCGCCCCTGAGCATTCAGGTGACCCAAAACCGCTCCCCAGCCGGATAGGCTGGCATCCGTCATCACCGTGGTCCAGAAGGACAACAGGAAGGGCTTGCCCTTCAGCAGATTGGAGAGGTCGAGCCACCACAATAAACTCATTTCCACATGAAGAGGAAGAGACACATACATCTTCAGGAGGTCCGGTTGACCCCTGCACACCTGGATCACAAGCCTCTGGAGTTCCCTGGTGTGATCCATGGCAAACCGGACTGCTTCTATGATGGAAATGAACTTCCGCACTAGCAAGGACAACTTCTTGGCTGGAACTGGATCATGAGCCAGAACAGCGGAAGCCCTGTGGGCGATCTGGTGAGCCATCCTGTCTGTGAGAAACACCATGTTCTGCTGAGTGTTGAAGAGAAGGCCCTGGAAGACCAGTCACTGGGATGGGACAAGGTCTGACTTGTCCATGTTAAAGATCCACCCGTGATTGGCGAGTGCATGAATGCAGTCCTGGACCTGCTGATGAAGGAGTTCCAGAGAAGGGGCTTTCAGAAGCACGCCATCCATGTATGGAGTGACTCTGATGCCGTTCCGATGGAGGACGGACACAAAGGCTCCCAGGACATGATTGAAGACTTGAAGTGCTGTAGTCAGACCAAAGGGAAGAGCAGAAAACTAAGAATGCCCTTGGTCAAAAGCAAGTTTGAGGTACTGCCGGCTCTCTGGATGAATGGCGATGTGCAGATACCCGTCCTGAAGATCCAGAGAAGCAAGGAATTCCCCAGTGCACATGGCAGCAATCACCGTCCTTAGGGACACCTGGTAATAATGAGTCTTGACCATAAAGGAGTTGAGATCCTTCAGGTCCAAAATTGGATGACAGCTGTCGTCCTTCTTGGAAACCACAAACAGGTTTGAGTAAAAACCCAAACCCCTGTCCTGAACAGGAACCGGTTCCAGAACATCCTTGTCCAGAAGGGCCTGGGTGGCACCGTTGAACAGATGGCTTTTCTCTACACCCTGAGGCGTGTGAGAAGGGAAAAACCAGAATGGAGGAAGAGAGGTGAAAGGGATCCTGTACCTTTCTGCCACCACCTGCAAAATCCATGGATCCACCACCGAGTCCTCCCAGACGCTGTGGTAGTGACGCAGATGGCCACCCACGGCAGAGTGGGGACCCGGGTTCAGCGAGTCATGCCGAAGAAGGCTTGGAAGCCTTGGGCTTGGTGGAGGCCTTAGGCTTCCATTGTTGTTTGGGCTTGGAGGAGGAACACAGAGCTGAGGGAACCATCTGGTTTGCTGGTGTGTCTCAGCCTGGAAGGAAGGAAAAAGCCGATTATGCTTGATAGGAGTCTTCTTCCTAGAGACCATAGGCAGAAGGGTACTCTTGCCCCCTGTGGCCTCACTAATCAGATCCTTAAGTTCTGGCCCAAACAGAGAAGTGCCCTGAAAGGGCAACGAGAGCAATGCTTTCTTAAAAGCAGTGTCAGCAGACCAGATCTTTAGCCAAAGAGCCTGTCTGGCAACCACAGACATGGTGGAAACAAGGCAGCAAATAAGCAGTGCCGGGCCTCAGAAATGTTGGCAAGTAGCCACAACATATCAGCAGTAGGAGCACAATGACGAGCAGCAAGAGTGAGCTGTTCAGTCCAAACCGCAATGGCCCTATTCACCAAGGCCACAGCAAACGCTGGACGTAGGGAAGTGCCAGTTGTGGCAAAAATGGACTTGAGAGAGGCCTCAAGTTTCTTGTCAGTCCAGTCTTTAAGAGCGGAAGCATCAACAACTGGCAAAGCAGTGGACTTAGAAAGCCTAGAGACAGGTGCATCCACCTTGGGGGGGATGCACCCACTGAGCAAATGCCGCATCAGAAAAGGGGTAAAACTTGGCAAATTTCTTGGAAACAGAAGGTTTTCTGTCCGGAGATTTCCACTCATCAGACACTAAATGGTCAAGAGTGGGGTTAGGTGGAAAACAAGTATGGGGCCTCTTAGGCTCCTGAAATATATCAGAGGGATCCGAAGAAACCTCTTGGACCAAGAGAATGTTTAGGATGTTTAGAACGGCCCTGATCAGGCCCTCAGCCAAGGAATCAGGATCAGCCTCAAAGGGGTCCCCAAAGAACTGAGGGGAGCCCAAAGCAGAACATTCCTCATCGTCAAAATTCACCAACAGTTCCTGTTCAGAGGAATTTGATACGTCAGGTACTCCCTGTGGTTTAGGCAGGGAAGATCTGACAGAAGTAGGAGTCTGCCAGGAGTGGAAGACCCCCTGTAACTGGGATGGAAAGAGTTGTAATGTAGACCGGAGGTCTCTAGTAGCAGCCTTAAACTCTTGTACCCAAACTGGCTCTAATGCACGGCTGGAGGTCTCTGGGGGAGACTCAGGGACAGCAGAACATGCTGGGCATAAATGACCTGAGAATTCTCTAGATAACCCTGATTGACATGAGAAGCAATGCGCAATGGGGGACACAGAGACTCCAGCATCCGTAGTCTTAGGCCTGGCCCCAAGCTCCAACGGATTAGACATTTTCACAGTGTCAAAACGTTCAAGTATAAGGTATCACCCAAATACAGTGTGTATGACTAAAAGTTCAGAAATCGCAAAAATACACTTATCTGGCAGGTGAAGGGTTAATCTGCAGAGGAGAGAAGTTTTCCCAGAAAAAGTACCCAAACAGTGCTCGAAGCCCCCTGAGCCCCCCAACAGACACCAAACATTGACCAGATAACAGAGCAAGGGCAGACGAACAAAATGAGCCATCTCTGAAGATGCTACGATGAGCTGTTGCAGAGATATGTCCCGAACTGTAAAGTCCTTTAGAAGTGAATGGAGCAATGGCCAACACAAATTTTGCAGAGTTGTAAATCAGAAGTAGATGTGCATCAAACATTACTAAAACATGTCACTAGACCCCATAAACACTGAACCCAATAGGGAAAGTGCCAACAACCCCCCCAAAAAGATGCTAAACCAGCAGCCAAAGGGTTAAGTTTACTACAGAAACTTGCTCCAAAACACCAACAGACATACAGATAAACCCAATGAGTGCAGGAGTGTGCAATAGGAACTCCAGAGGAAAACCCCCGTATGGAGGGGCACTGTGGGACATGTGGGCCTGCAGCATCAAAGGGTTGCTCACCTTTCCTGCAGATCTTCTGTCTTCAGATTACAATGTATCAAGAGGAAGCCTCAGTGGGCAACTCCTGAACCCAAGATTTTCCCCCCAGGGCTTAAGGTCCACAAGAGCACCTGGATACTGAGCTAGCCACATCTAAGGGCATTGTCAGTTATGGTAATCTGCCTAATGATGGTATTCCATTTCTAACAGAAAAATAAAAAAATAGCTAAAAACTATAGCAGAATTGTTCTCTTGCCTGTATCCTCATCCAAGGAACAAATCTTACTGGAGCTGATTGGCTAGCTTCAGCCAAGGAGGCAAGGTAGACTCCACCCCTGCATTCACTTCTAGAATTGTTCCTGCCTAGTTAAAGGGGTGGATCGCCTACCCAAAGTTACCAGTAACCTGTATTGGACAACAGAGAAAGCTAAACATTTTAGAAACTATTGATTGAAATAAAAAATGGCTAACATTAATAAGTGATTTTGAAAGCACTTTCAATGTTGTTACCAAAGTCATAGTGTCACGTTAAATAGGACTTTATCTCTCTGAAAGGGATAGTAATGTTTCACAATAAATGCATCTCCGATTAATCTTCATAGTATTTGGGCCATGGAGAGTGTTATTTCAGTACGAAAAGTCATAAATGTATGCACTAGTTGTGATTACACAAGTTTTGATGCAAGAAACATACTAATGCCTCAATGCTGACTGGCACATGCTCCTAAACTAACGGCAAAGTTAGAGAATGTCCCTAAATGAATGGCAAAGTTAGTAAATGCGCCTAAATTAACGGTAAAGTTAGCTAGATGTATAAAAATGTGTCTTAAAGGGATAGTAATACTTAAAATGTAAAAAAAAAAAAAAATATATTGTAGGGTTTATCCCCCTGAGTAAAACACGAGTTCTCCCAATGCTGAAAGGCGTTTCATGCAAAAGTTATTAATTCTCAAAGTTGAATTTTTTTAGGTGCAATATCACAGTGGCCTGAAAATGTACAGTGGCGCTGTTGCTACACGATCCTATGGACAGCTCTGGTCCCGGGACCATAAATCTCCATAGGATGGTGTAGCAACAGCGCCACTGTACATTTTCAGGCCACTGTGATATTGCACCTAAAAAATTCAACTTTGAAAATTAATAACTTTTGAATGAAACACCTTTCAGCAGTGGGAGTACTCTTGCTTTACTCAGGAGGATAAACCCTACAACATATTTTTTTTTACATTTTAAGTATTACTATCCCTTTAACTGCTCTGTTGAATAAGGCACAATTGCTCACCCTCTCACAATATGGCAGACACAAAAAAAAAAAAAAAATTGCAATTCAGTAACATGTTGGTCCTAATCATTTTGCCATCAAAACTACATTGTAAATAGCAATTGAGAAATGTTTCTTGCATTCTGCCCTCAGTGTGGCACTGTGTATTATGGCGATTCTTGTGTGTGCAGGACACAAATGACTGCATACATACTATGAATTACTATAAGCAAAGACCATACATTGGGGACATCTAACAGCACAGGGACCGGCGTTATGACAATTATCAGCATGGTGTACAGCATGCTTACACTAAAAATAAAGGCTTAATCCTCAAACTGTCTCGTTAACCCTTTGAGTGTCAGAGGGATACGCAACACATTGCGAAGCAATGCATTGTGCATCATTCTGGTGCTCAAATGGTTAAAAGTGAATCATCATATTGAGTGTGTCCCCTTAATCCTGGAATTTGCAACCCGAGGCCCTTCAGCTGTTGAGGGCTAAAGCTCATCATCCCTGTCCAGTCAAGAGATGAGGTTCTCTAATACTTTTAACTTATTTGCTGTGGTACTTGTTGAAATGGGATGCAACTTTTCAGTAGCGACATGAGAATCTCGTGCTGTCATGCAGAGTGAGATTCTTATGTTGCCATTTTGATTATGGCGACATGGTCACTGTGTCATTTGGCTGCACCCTCTTTTGTGTCCTACCTTTTAAAAGTAAACTAGACCCAGCAGCCCCCATAGATTGTTACAGAAAGCAGTGCAAACACAACCCTAGCAGTCTGTGTGGCTGTGCATGCAACTCTGCAAACTGCGTGGATGTGAACCACCAACTTCCTGGTTGTGACCAATCCCCATCAGCACACGACCCCAAGAACAGCAGAAAGGTGCCGTATTGGGCTGCACAGTGTAGCCTCTATCTTTTTACCAAGTCAACTTTCAAAATGGCAGGAAAGTAAAACATGATCATTGGCCTTTAACCCTTTGAGTGCCTCAGAGGTATCGAAAGCACCGTGGTACTCAAAGCAATGGCTACTACAATATACAGACAGTTTATCATGTTACATTTGAGCTTACTGTGTTATTAATGTCCACAAAAAAGTTTTTTACATTTAGAAGAGCTAAAAAAGCTGAACTAAATGCAAAAAAAAGTATCTCTCAAACCGCTATGGTTTAAGAGATATGGGCATTTAAAGTTTGCTGTCTCCTACTGACAGCTGTAAAGCTGTCGGCAGGAGATCTGTGTCGGTCGACACGGAGGTGCTTGAGAAGTGCCGGGATCTCGTTATTTACCACAAATCCCTTCATTGGAATGGGCTAAAACGTGTGCCTGGTTTTCAATCACTTGTTTTAGACCATTCCAATGAAGGGATTTGTGGTAAATAACAAGATCGCGCCTCTGCTCAAGCGCCTCCGTGTTGGCCAACACGGATCTCCTGCTGACAGCTTTACAGCTGTCAGTAGGAGACAGCAAACTTTAAATGCCTGTATCTCTTAAACCATAGCGGTTTGAGAGATACTTTTTTTTGCATTTAGCAAAAAAACTTTTTTGTGGACATTACTAACACTTTAATGAGCCTTTTGTATAAAGGCACATAGGTGCAAATCTGGGGAAAACCAAGTGGAATTATATGGGACAATTAAAATATCCCAAATTTCCCGATGCTTTAAATGGGGCTTTTAACCCAGTGAAAGCTAGGGAGGTGTCCAACGCACTGCTGCGCAATATGTTGAAGACCTCTCTAGCAGGCAATGGCTTAAAACGGAACTACCACCCAGCCTAAACTTGCCCCTAAAGAACTACGCATCTGCCAACTAGCTGCTCAATAGTGCTAGTCGCCAGAATTATTACCTCCTTTTAGAGAATTCTATACTGCTCCCGGGACTGACAGCCAGGAAACAGCACAGACATATTTCCATAGTGACGTCTGCCTGCCTGTGCTGTCAGTCCCAGTCTGCTCTAAGAGGCGTTGCTAAGAGGCGCACGGCACTGGAAGGGACTGACAGCGCAGGTGTGCAGGCGTCACTATGGAAATATGTCTGCGCTGTTTCCTGCCTGTCGGTCCGGGAGCAGTAGAAATTCTCTAAAAGGAGGTAATAATTCTGGTGACTAGTACTATTGAGCAGCTAATTGCCAGATGGGTAATTATTTAGGTGCAAGTTTAGGTGGGGTGGTAGTTCCTCTTCAAAAGCCCCACCAAACCTTCCTGTGTAGAAAATCCTATTGGCTCCCCTGAGTTTTCCTCATCCTCAAATCAGTCCTGATGTAAAGTCCATGGAGGCAGACATGACAGTTGTTAGCAGGACTACAAGACACAAATTCTAAACTGCTACACACTGTAATAGCAACTCTGTAACCCTTTGAGTGACAGAGAGCTACGGAACGCATTGCGAACCATAGAACAAAAACAGAAAACAAGAGATCCTAATAGTAGAACACTGTATAATGATTCACAAATCGCGGTGGTCAGATGAGTGCTTACACAGAGTCTGATAACCCAGCCTCCTGAGGAAACCAGCCGCCCCCATTCGGGATCCTGAGCGATAGTCTGTGATCTTCAGTTCAATTGAACCTCCGTGTAAAAGTGGAGTCCAGTAGCTACATTTGTATATATTTTAATGAATACAATTTTGGTACTATAGTAAAGAACGATACTCCCCGCTTTTTATTCATTTTTATTTGTTCGTTTACATTCCTTGTTTTATTTCATTTTATTTTATTCTACTAGCACTCAGGATTCTGAATGGAGACGGCTGGTTTTCTCCGTAGGCTGGAATGACAGACTGTGTGTAAGCACTGATCTGACCACAAGGATTTGTGAGTATCCTGAATCATCTAATTGCTATTAATACTTATTGTGCAGTATTATATTATTGGGCGCTCTCTTGTTTTCTGTTTTTGTTCTGTGTATTTGCCACTTGGGAGAGTGAGTGGACAGAGAGAGCAGCCAGGAATTTAACAGTTTGATCGGCATCAAGTTTCTGAGGGTAGATTCAGACCCATAAGCGTACTTGTTGGCACTGGCATAAGCTACTGACCAACCAATATTTTTGTGAGTATAAATCTTATGGGTGTACGGTGATGGAGAACGTTCGCTACTGATACACACAGGAGCGCCTACTTGGCTCTCTCCCTTTCTTCTGTTTCTGCAGTGCAAAGCAATGCGTTCTGTACCCGTCTGGCACTCAAAGGATAAGGAACAAAGGGGTGCGCAAAGATTTCTCTGTTCCTTAACGAGTTAAGTCGTCGCATGCACTCTGCCTGCTTCAGTTTGAAGAGGAAAAAAAAAAAAAACTGCAAAAAACCATCAAGTCTGCCACAAAAGTCAAATTTCACAGGGGCCACTAGGATTTTCCGCCAATACTAAGGTTAGGTGGAGGTTCCTCCTTTAAATCAGTGGGAGGTCTTTGTCCTCTATGATGCAACCGGTTTGCTCCCAGAATTTGCTCCTCTTTCATTTTATACATAAAACTTAAAGGAGCAGTAAACTTTTTTTTTTTATGAAAAAATATATATTGTAAGGATTTTTCTACTGAGTAAAATAAGGGTACTCACACTGCCGAGAGATTTATATTTCCAGAATTATTACAGTTTAAACCCATGTTTGTTTGTTTTTTTTACATTAGCAGTACCCTCTAGTGGTCAAATTCTAATTAGATTTCCTGGTAGATTCTAATGGAGAGGAAAGTCAGGAAATTCAGAGACATACAGTTCTCCATAGAATGTGATAGAAACTGCCTGTCACTTCCTGTCAGTTAGAACTATCAGGAAGTAAACAAAGTAAATTCACTTCCTGATTATTTAAACTGCTATAATCCTATATAATAATTGACTAAAACGTGTGTAACGACACAGTCATGCGCAGTAGAGACTGCTGTACGTGCTGCGGTCATGCACAGTAGAGACTGCCCGCGCCGTGTCTGTACTGCGCATGACTGCTCCGCGACCGGCTGGCAGTGGCACTGTGGCCCGTGTAACGGGCTCTTCAACTAGTTTTTTAATAAAACATCTGACAGCGATGGGAGTGACCTTGTTTTATTCAGCAGGAAACGATCTATAAAATGTGTTTTCATAAAAAAAAAAAAAAAAAAAGTTTACTGCTCCTTTAAAGGAGCAGTAAACTTTTTTATGAAAACTTATACATTATATGGAGTTTTTCCAGCTGAGTAAAATAAACACTTCTAACATTTGTTTTATTTATAAGTTAGTAGCAGAAAAGGGAAGTGGTCAGGCCACTCTACAGATCTCTGATTAGATCTCACCTAGAGTATTGTGTACAGTACTGGAGACCCCATCTCCAGAAGGATATAGATACTCTAGAGGTAATTCAGAGAAGGGCTACTAAAATGGTGACTGGTTTACAGGAAAAGACATATCAGGATAGACTAAAGGATCTGAACATGCATAGCTTGGAGGAGAGAAGAGAGAGAGGGGATATGATTGAAACATTTAAATACATGAAGGGATTCAACAAAGTGCAGGAGGGAAGTACATTTCAAAGGAGTAAAAATATTAGGACAAGAGGCCATAGTCTAAAGTGAGAGGGCCAGAGGTTTAGATGTAATGGAAGAAGGTTTTACTTTACTGAGAGGCTAGAAGATAAGTTGAATAGCCCATCAGCAGACGTGGTAGAGGTTAACCCTTTGAATGCTTTGAAATGTGTTGCATACCCCTATGGCACTCAAAGGGTTAACCAAGTAAGGGAATTTAAGCGTGCATGTGATAAGCATAAGGCTCCTAAACATAAGACAAGGACCAAATAAGGTTTGAGATTTTTACAGCAGGAAAATGGGAAGACTGGATGGGCTGAATGGTTATCATCTGCTGTCAAATTTAATGTTTCTATGTTATAACAGTTCAAATAATCAGGAAGTGAATTACAGTGCGTTTACTTCCTGAAATTTCCAACAGCATGACTCAGCAGTTTCTACCACAGTCTATGGAGATCGGTTTGTCCTTGAGTTTCCTCTCAAATGGAATGTAACAGAATAATCGGAATCTGACCACTAGAGGGCGCCGTTTATGTATTAAAAACAAAAGCTGGAAATGTAACAACTCTAGAAATCCTATATAATAACTCGATAGAATGTTTGTCACGATGCAGTCATGCACAGTAGAGACTGCCCGGGTTCGGGCAGTCTCTACTGCGCATGATTGCATCGCGTGAGTGAGGCGACACAAGACTGTATTGCTTGGAGCAGTGAGTTAGCGGCCTCTTAACCCTTTGAGTGCCAGAGGGGTAGGCAATGCGTTGCGTACCCCTCTGGCACTCAAAGGGTTAACAACATTACCTGGACCTTGGCCTGCGTACACGGGCTTTTACACTAGTATATATATATATATTTCCATAACAAAGGTTTACGGCTCCTTTAACATGTCTTAGGTTGAAAAATCCACTTTATAGTCATAGTATCTTAATAAAATTCTGCAAGGCAACTTAACAACGCTTTGAGCGGCAGAGAGGTATCCAGCGAGCTGCTATGCAATGCGTTGGATATCTCGCTGGCAGTCAAAGGGTTAGCTACGTCAGCTTACAAATGCTCTAAAGTGGAGCATCTAACAAACCTTATTTTGACTGAGGGGATCATTTCTGAATCTCTGTTTGTTCTTCTGCAATTTACTTGGCATCATCTTTCCCGTTCGGAAGTCAAAACTGCTGAGATCAACAGTGTTTCCCAGGTACCTTGCCAATTGTGGCTTGCTTCTGAACTTCTTACCGCTTGGACTAAAAAGAAGAGAATACTTTTAACATGCTTGAGGAATTGGGAAAGTCTTCTCAGCAACGCGTCCTGCAACTTGTAAGCATCAGTAGGCATACACTTTCCCCTACTAGGTACCTGGAACACTTTTACTTTATAAATAAGTGATGGTTGTCTGGAATACAATTACTGTAAAATCTCAGGAGATAATACTCACAATTTTGCCCACTTTCACCTTATGTGAAGTGGGGGTGCATATTATACACGAAAAAAAAAAATCCTCAAGTATGCTCCCCACTTCATCTCAATATGCGCTCACCTTCCTCTGCTTAAAGGGATAGTATTACTTCAAAATTACTATCCTTCATATTGTAGCCCTTAATAAACTGAGTTAAATGACACCAGCGGCATCTCTCAGACCTTTATGGTATAAGAGATAGCCGCTTTCAAAGTTTCCTCTCCCCTGCTGTCAGCGTTGTGCTCCCAGCAGGAGAATCCGGTCTCTGAATCAAGTGTAGGCTCTTCAGCAGAGCCGATATCTCATTATGGAAGGAAAAATGATTAATTGAAACAGTCTTCTACGTGTGCCTGGTAACCAAGCACACGTAGAAGACTGTTTCAGTTAATCATTTTTCCTTCCATAACGAGATATCAGCTCTGTTTAAGAGCCTCCGCCTGTCCCGGGACCGGATTCCCCTGCTGGTAGCAGAATGCTGACAGCAGGGGAGAGGAAACTTTGAAAGCGGCTATCTCTTAAACCATAAAGGTCTGAGAGATGCCACTGGTGTCATTTAACTCAGTTTATTAATGGCTACAATATGAGGGACAGTAATTTTGAAGTAATACAATCCCTTTAAAGGGGAACATTCACATAGAAAAACTTTTGGCCATGGACTTTAAAGCAGAACTTTCAGGTAATACTAAGTCGCCATGCATTCATTAAATGCATGGTGACTAGCTTGAAAATAGATGTCTTACCGTTAAATGATAGCTCTGTTTAAAGGAATCCGTCCTGTTTGGAGACCGGAACCCAGGCTACAGTGCAGACATCTTGTCTGTGCGCCTGCACCATCAGTCCCGGTCTCCATCGAGTACACTGCAGTGTACCATATGGTCACCAGAAGGGACTGACGGCGCAGGAGCACAGACCACACTAACCTGCTCGTCAGTCCCAAAACAGGACGGATGACTTTAGACAGAGCTATTATTTAACGGTAAGACATCTATTTTCAAGCTACTCTCCATGCGTTTAATGAATGTATGGCGACTTGGTATTACCTCAAAGTTCTTCTTTAATCAGTAAAACTAGATGAGCATTTTTTTTTTGTTTTGTTTATTTCACTCACCTAAGATATGAACACTTAAACACTTCCGTGTTCTACAGCACAACGCCGCAGGATTTTCCACCTCGCAGCTTCCCTTCGTGGTGGCATTTATTTGGCTATCGTTACAACAAGCCCTGTTTACCAAGCTTCTGAGCCTGTAAGCTTAGTAGCATGGTAAACGGAGCTTGTTCTAACGTTAGTCCACAGAAATTCCATCAAGGGAAATGTGAATGTGCTCCCTAGGGCAGCTGGGAGGGAGGTGGTTAATACTGTGCCGCTGTGCCACACATACAGGGTGCCGCAGAATGTGGAAGTCCCCAAATTTAAGTGTTCATATCTACAATAGTAGGTGAGTGAAATTAAAAAAGTTCATCTAGTTTTACTGATTAAAGTCCATGCTCAAAAGTTTTTTTTATGTGAATGTTCCCCTTTAACCCCTCGAGTATGCTTGCATTTTCCTCCCACTTCTCACATCCGCCTGTGAGGACCTGTGTTAATTCAAGATTATAGTAGGACTCTGTGGTCCTGAAGGGTCTTGCAGGGCACTAATGTAGTTCCAGTATGCAAAGGTCTATGCATTGGATCTATGTTAGTGCCCTGTGAAGACCTAAAGGTCCTCACAGGGCACTACCATTATCTTGAATTAACAAAGGTTCTCACCGGGGGATGCAGGAAGCAGGCAGAAAAGGCAAGCATGCCACCCACAAGCATATATCCCAGATGCCTCCATAACGGGTGAGCAGAGGGAGGGGAAGGTGGGTGCAGGGAGGGAAGCGGACTAGAAACCTCTGATGTTTTGTTTTTTCTTTTCGTGAGCAGAGGGAGGGAAATCAAGGGAGCGTATTATACACTTTTGTTTTCCACTAAAATCTTGGGTATAATATACACCTGCGTATTATATACAGGTGCGTATTATACCTGAGATTTTACAGGTAAAACGTTGGTTATAATACACACAATTCTGCCCCTCTTCACCTCATGTGACGTTGGTGTGCATAGTATACAGAATAAAGCCCATATATTTATTTTTGCTCCCCATCCCAATCTGCTACCAGCTTATCCTCCTGATACCCCTTCTAGAGCCATCTGTCATAGCTGAACAGCAGGCGGTATGCTTGCATTTGCCACCCACTTCCAGCAATGCCCTGTGAGGACCTTTTAATTTAAAGGAGCAGTAAACTTTTTTTTAATGAAAAAATATATATTGTAGGGATTCTCCTATTGAGTAAAATAAGGGTACTCCCACTGCTGAGAGATTTATATTTCCAGAGTTATTACAGTTTAAACCCATGTTTTTTACATTAGCAGTGCCCTCTAGTGGTCAAATTCTAATTAGATTTCCTGTTAGATTCTAATGGAGAGGAAAGTCAGAAAAGTCAGAGACATACAGTTCTCCATAGAATGTGATACAAACTGCCTGTCACTTCCTGTCAGTTAGAACTATCAGGAAGTAAACACAGTAAATTCACTTCCTGGTTATTTGAACTGTTATAAATTTTGAATAAAATATCTGACAGCAGTGGGAGTGACCTTGTTTTATTCAGCAGGAAATGCTCTGTAAAATATGTGTTTTCATAAAAAAAGTTTACTGCTCCTTTAAGCCAATGGTAACGCCCTTTGTGACCCTCAAAGTTCTTTCGGGGCAATACCATAGATCCAATGCACTGGATCTACAGAAGTACCCTGTGAGCACCTTGAGGTCCTCAAAGGTCATTACCATTGGTTTAAATTAAAATGCCTTCACAGGACATTACTGTAAGCGGGTGGCAAATGCAAGCATACCGCCCGCTGTTCAGCTATGACAGATGACTCTGGAGGGGGGTGCAAGCTTGGAGCGGGTTGCGCTGGGTGGAAGGACGGACTCAGAGCCCCAAAAACTTTTTTTTTTTTTTTTGTGAGTAGAGGGTTTTTTTTAAAATACTGGGTATAATTTACACCTGCATATTATACACAGGGGTGTACTATACACAGGGGTGTACTATACCCAATATTTTACAGTATTTCCTTTGACAGAATACTTTAAAGAGCAATAATGTTTAAAGGAGAAGTAACACTTCCTAACCTCCCACTTCGTTAAGTCTGACCAGAAAATTCTTATGGCCCCTATGCATTTTGCCCTTGTGCCTTTGTTCCAGAGAGAACATCTATCAGTCCTGGATGTCATGTCCGTGGAGGCGGACATTAGAGTTGCTAGCAAGACGACGGAATACAAAGTATATCCACTGACCATGGTAGGCGCAACACCTCCAAAGCCCAGAGGGGTGCGTGCAAGGCATTGTGTTAAGTAGGCTCTTGCACTCTTCCAGACTGCCAACAGCTGGCACCTCCATCTCAATGGACATGACAAGCCATGTCTTATACTAAGACACAAGGGCCAATGGGATTTTCTGGCCATAGTAAGATCAGCATGGGATATTAGTAGGTCGTGTTAGTTCTCCTTCAACCAAGTCCGCTTCCATAGAAACAGACTTCGTAAACAGCCCACACTGGCACTGTGCAGTTGTTTGGTGGGCTGGAAAACCCCCTTGACTAGCACTGGGCTGGAACAATCCCAAAATGATGTGGCTAATGGCCACAAACATCTCGGACTGCACACTTGAAAGCCCTTCACTAAAGCCTATGGAGAATGCAGGTGTAGCCATACGAGACTGGTCTAGCAGTTCAGTCTTCTGCATGTGAGCAGCAATGGAACACCAGGGGTCTCTATTCAGAACGTGGTTCAATCTCCCACTGATCAGTCACACTGTAACCCCGGGATTTATTGGAAGGCCTTCTCCCAACCGCGTGATCATTTTCCATTAAGGTCCAGTGACATGTCAGGATTGTCACCAGTCTCCATTAGTTAAGGACCAGCGGTGGTCCTGGCACGTCATGACTTTTGTGATCACTTGCTCCTGCAGGCGTGCTGTGATCAATTTGGGAGTCTAAAACTGACTGCTAAAAAAACACATACCTGTCTATTCCAACTGTCTTCTTGAATATCTCAAAAAAAAAAAAAAGAAGAATTACAGCTACCCAAACACTTCTGTCTGTACTTTTAACCCTTTGAATGTCAGAGATATCCAACACATTGCAAAGGAATGCACTGGATACCTCTCTCTGGCATTCAAAGAGTTAAGCCAGAAATGCAAAATTATATGCTATATGATACCCCACTAATTAACAAGGTTGGAGAAATCCCAGGAGTTCGGGAGCCTTTGCATTTTGCCAAGTGGAATTCTGGGAATGAATCGGAAACATTGCATGCTTAGGAGTCTTTGCTGGAGACAGATTTCCAGATATGTAAATGTACACAAAGTGTATTATACAGTAGGTATAGCACTTCTGGCTCTTAGAATCTGGGTATATATGTGTGTTATGTGTGTGCATATATATCCTTCAAGAGGCTCCTATAGTACATAGGTTTCCCGACATTCCCAACATTCTATTTAATCCACCGCTGCTCTACATCAAATTTGTACTGTTTGTCAAGCTTATATTCTATAATCAAATACTCTGGACAAACCCCATTGTTTACCTATACATTGCTCCACAATTTTAACTTCTGTAGGAAACACTTTCCACATAGAAATCAGTGGGAGAATGTTTGTCATTTAACTGAATGCTGTGATCACATGACCACAGCTCCAATACAGTTTCATAAAGAAGACACGGGGATCCACAATCACTGCCTCTTCTTGTATCGCAGTTAATGCCACCTAGGGGGCAGGATACCCGGCAAAGATTAATAAATAATTTACAGATAAAGTGGATCAGTGGGGACACTCCTAGTGCTAAGGTGCACAATCCAGCACTCTCCCCTACCCAAGTTCCATCTCACTCACTCAGTGCATTCCAGCCAATTCCATACCACCCTCTCATCTGCCAACAAGTTCCAGCTATCCAGCACCTGCCCAACTCCATGGCAAGGCTCTTGAAAAGGGAGGTGCTGTGCTCAAAAACAATTAGACATAAGAGACCATACAGTGCAGGGCTGTCACCCTGACCTGATGACTGTGATTTTAATGGGAGACACAGAGGCAAGTCCATTATCAGACCAGTTGGAGGCTGGAGTGGACTTGGGTTCAGGCTTATGTGAACAGAAGTACACAAATAAAGAGACTGGCCACTACAGGGCTAAATCATGTGGGGATGAGCAGAGCACAGACAGTCCTTCTCTCTGGCCCATTTAAAAGGAGTGGGAGCAGGGTGGCAGCTGGACACCAATTCATCTGAGACACACCACGAGGAAGGCTTGTTGACAGACAATAGAGGTGACCTGGTGCTCAATTCATCTGGGCAGGGAGGGATGAAAAACAGGACAAGCCTGCCACCAGGCTAAATTCATGGGCAGAGCAGAGGAGGAATGGCTCTCCAACAGCTAGTTATTTTAACAGGAAGGCGGGGACTCCTTTACTGGCCTACAATGATGTCTGCATCCCATTTAGGACATTATAGATGCCCACAATCCTCAAAGAGGATCCAGCAAGAGCTCCTAGTCTGCCTCCAGTCAGCTCTGATATCTAATACTTACCCTAGAACCTTCTCAATGCACCCTAACAGCTAACCATTATGTAAACTTCCTGTTTTCCTTATATTGAAGTGAGTGAAGGGCCCAGGAAATGAAGAGTATGTAAGAGGAGTCATATTCAGGACTATAAAGGGGAGCACTCGAGTAAAAATTAGGGACAAATGAAAATTCTAGTATTCAAGGTGTTCAAAGTCCCATTTAAATGAATGGTCATATTGGACCGACTTACGCAATTTTGAAAACCATTTCAGATTTAGTGACAGCTCAACTTTTTGTTTCTTTGTTTCTTTGTTTTTTTGATGGGGTATCTGATGCATTCTTACAATTAACTCATTGACTGCCAGAGAAGCTTCCAATTCAAAAAATGGAAAAAGGAACTCCCTTTAATCCTTTGAGTGCCAGTTAGGTATGCAAAACAATGCTTTGCATACCCCTCTGGCACTCAAAAGGATAGTGGTCCTTAATATAAATGTTATCTTGAGAGGAGTAAAACAAGACATCACTCCCTCAAGGCGGATGTGCACGTTGGACTCATTCACTAGTTTCCTGAAAACATTCTTCAAAACACTTCTGGTTCAGACATGATTGAGAGTCGTATACTGACCATTTCCCTCTAATGAGGGCCACTATGATTATGGTTATTACCATTTGTTTATATAAACTGCATGGGAAAGTATGAGAAAAGGGGGTAGAACAGAGACATCAAAACTAAGGCCCATTAGTTAACAGTATGAGATAGAGCGAGAAAGCAAGAGAAAGGGGGGGAGCGGGAGAAGGGGGGGAGAGCGCGAGAGAGAGAGGGAAAAGGGGGGAGAGAGAGAGAGAGAGAGAGAGAGGGAAAGGGGGAGAGGAAGAGAGAGGGAAAGGGGGAGAGGAAGAAAGAAAAGAGAAGAAAAAGAAAGAAAAGAGAGAGTTTATGGTTTTGAAAGCAGCTTTTTAAGCATCATTCACATAGACCTTACATGTAGTGAGAAAAGATCAGAGGAAGTGGTAATACTTATGCACCAAGCTGAATGCAATTGGTAAGCAGAGTAACTGCATGATAGGGGGACAGATAAAGATGCCATAAGATTTCTTTTTTACTTCAAATCAGAGCTTTCAGGCATATTAAAGTGCCCCCTAAATAAATATTCACATAGCGATAAGCATATCAATACTTGTATTATCCTTAGTAAGTCCGGCATTATTTAGAAACGTAACTTCTTTGGGGACTCGCTGGCAGGCATCCTGACACAGAGGAATCTGTTTGTCTGCGCTGACAGTCCCCTCCTGTACCTTAAAGTACAAAGCAACTACCCCCACCAATCCCAGAGGAGTCCGGGACAGACAGCTCAGATGCACTGATGCCTGCCGGCGAGTCTCCAAAGAAGCTGGATTTCTAAATAATGCTGGACTTACTAAGGATAATACAAGTACTGATATGCTTATCGCTATGTGAAAAATGATTTGGGGGCACTTTAATATACTTGAAAGTTCCACTTTAAACGGGGCATCTAACCTCCCAAATGCTAAACAGATGCCCAACACAATGCTTTCTAATGCATTGGAGACATCTCTAGCATTGAAGGGGTTAATTGTCAAATTTTATTTAACATGAATGCGTTTATGTTAAAATGTGTTAAATGTGTCGCGTTCCCTTCTGGCACTCCAAGTTTTAAAGATAAGGAAACTTGCCCCAGATTAGCTCCACATTTCCAGGCCTATTGGCTCTGATGCATGAAAGCAAAATGGAGCCAATCTGGGACAAAACCCTGCATCTGCATCATAGGGGGACAAGTTAAAAAGCCCACTGATTTAAATGGGGCTTTTTACCCCTGTGGGCTGGAGAGATTTGCAATGCATTGGGGTACTATATTTCATTCAGGGGGATAAAAGACACATTTAAATCAATTGCGGTTTTGGGAATATTTCTTCCTTATGTTGACATTGGTTTGCCTCAGAATTGCTTCAGTCTGCTTGTATACATAAAGGGTTAGTAATGGCATGTATAAATTAAAAAGTATTATTGTAGATGTTAGAAAAATAAATCCATTGATGCTAGTCTGATCTCGCAAACCTTTATGGTTTGAGAGATATATAAATAATATAAAGAGCTAGCCTGAGAAGCTCCCTGTGTGCGAAACCACACATGAGCAGCAGAGATTGGAGGAAAGATGCAGTCATGCGCAGTAGGGACTGGAGGAAAGATGCAGTCATGCGCAGTAGGGACTGGAGGAAAGATGCAGTCATGCGCAGTAGGGACTGGAGGAAAGATGCAGTCATGCGCAGTAGGGACTGGAGGAAAGATGCAGTCATGCAAGGTAGAGACTGCAGGCAAGATGCAGTCATGCTATCATGGTGCCCGTGCTCCCTTGTTGTTTTCTGTCAGTCTAATCCTGTGCTTTGCTTCCACTGGCTACCGTGTGTTTGTCCTGTCAAGTATGACCTTTATATTCTGGGCTTTGGCACCCCTCCTGTGCCCTTTCGTGGTGTTCCTGTGCCAGTCCTTGTTTCTGCTCAGTGATTCCCAGTGTACCAACTTGGCCTGCCTGACTACTCTGCATCTCGTCTCCTGCTCCTGTGTACCGACCCGGATTGCCTGACTATTCTTCTGCGCCTGCTCCTGTTTACCGACCCGGCTTGGCTGACGTTCCTGGTCCTGTGCACCGACCCGACTTGGCCAACGTTCCTACTCCGTGATCTGACCCGGCTCGGCTGACGTTCCTGCTTCGTGATTCAACCCGGCTTGGTTGGCTTTCCTTCGCTGTGTCTCCTTGGCGACATTCCGATTGTCAGGCAATTGTGTCTCCATTTCCTCCTGCAGAGTACAAGTGGCCTAGTCTCCATTACTGCTTCTGCAGAGTGCTAGTGTCTGCCTCCGTTACTGCTACGGCAGTGTGCCTTGGGCCTAGTCTCCGTTACTGCTTCTGCAGAGTGCAAGTGTCTGCCTCCGTTACTGCTACGGCAGTGAGCCACCAGTTTGTCTCCGTTACTGCCTCTGCAGAGTGCCACCGGTCTAGTCGTTACTGCTCTGCAGAGTGCATGTGTTTGCCTCCATTACTGCTACGGCAGTGTGCCACCGGTCTAGTCTCCGTTACTGCTCTGCAGAGAGCGTCTGTCTCGGCTCCTGCTACTGCAGTGCGCCATTGGTCTTGTCCCCGTTACTGCTCTGGCAGAGTGCATGTGGTCTAGTCTCCGTTACTGCTACGGCAGTGCCTTATGTGACTCAATTCCCATTACTACCTTAGCAGTTCACGTTTGTTCTGCTAACCTGTTTCTGGGCATTACAAATCCTTCAGCTGTCTATATGGAGAGAGCCCCATCACAGACCTCTCTTTACATGGGACTGTTTACACTCAAAGAAGACCACCAACCCATGCAATATCTTGCTCCTGGGAATCCATTATATTCTGCCTGACCTGTGTCAGTATAGACTGTTGTGGACTTTAAGTTTATGCTGGACCTGTGTAGGCATATGTATATGTAACCTGTCGTGTGTCTGTACTATTCAGCTTATATACTACAGGACCTGTGAGGGTTATTTTATTACTGTGATTTCAATAAAACTGTGTTTTATCCTAAACCACTGTGTCTGTGTGTCAAACAAACCGTTACACGCGCTCAGTAGAGACTGCAGGAAAGATGCAGTCATGCGCAGTAGAGACTGCAGGAAAGATGCAGTCATGCGCAGTAGGGACTGCAGGAAAGATGCAGTAATGTGCAGTAGGGACTGCAGGAAAGATGCAGTCATGCGCAGTAGGGACTGCAGGAAAGATGCAGTAATGTGCAGTAGGGACTGCAGGAAAGATGCAGTCATGCGCAGTAGGGACTGCAGGAAAGATGCAGTCATGCGCAGTAGGGACTGGCCGAACACCCTGATCTGGAGTGGGGAGCTCACCGCCTGTCTTTGCTCCTGGCTCAGGGGCAGCAGCCAAGGCCACAGCGGAGACAGCAGCGGAGCCCATGTATACAGGCTTTCCTACCAGTACGGTGATAAAGTTCCCCCCTCCCTCCCCTTTCATGGACGTCAGCGTCTAGCTGGCAGAAGGAGATCCTGGTCCCGGGACCGACAGGCGGTTCTTCAGCATGGCCGAGATAATGCTATGTAAAAAGAAATACTTAATTGGAACAGTCTACAAAGTGTGCTTGAAAACCGTAAAGGATTTATTTTTTAAATATCTACAATAATACTTTTTATTTATCTATGCTATTACTAACACTTTAAGACCCAAAGGCCCAGATGTGTAAAAGCAAACCGGAATTATTCTGGAATAAACCAACTGCAACATAAGGTACAAATAAACATTCTTGTTAAATGAAATTGGGCTTTTAACCCCTTGAATGCTAGATGGATGCTGGGAAAGACGTTGTGGAAGCGGGCATGTAGTAATTATGGACTATACCGGTACATTCAAATAATAAACCTGACTAAGAGTTACTAGCCCACTGTCACAACATCTCTCCCAGCATGCATTGCTGCAGTACATATTCATCCAATTGGCTGGAGGGGCTGGCTCCTCAGTTTGATTGAGGAGCACAGCTGCCATCCACCCAACAAGGCACATACCAGCATTGTAGAGGGCGGGCTTTTTAAGACTGCAGCTGCCATCCAGAGCTGTCTGGAGAATAGGCGGAGTTGCAGCATTGAAGTAATAAACGGTAAGACAGCAGATGGTCCACATTTGAAACAGGTACCATATTACCTATGTAGTAACAGAGACTTGTGTTGCCTACTCTCTTCCATGTTTAATAATATAGGGAATTATGCTCCTTTCCAGTGCTTCTATGCATTTATATTAGCATCTTGGATGCTATAGATGTATCCAGCGCTTCGAAATTAATTAATGAAGGCATGAAGTGATAGGAGGGTGAGAAGAATTAATAAAGGGAGAAAGAGGAGGATGGAGATGAAAGAAGTATGACAGAAATAAAGTGAGGGACAAAACATTTTTATCAGTAACCCAACAGCAAAAGCTGGGGGATCACCTTACATTTGAGCAAATACGGTAATTTAAAGGGTCATAAGGTGAAGCTGCACTTAAATCGGAACTACCACCTTTTACAAAGATGGCCCCAAATAATTCCTCATCTGGCGACTTGCTGCTCAGTAGCGCTTGTCTCCAGAATTATTACCTCATTAATGCAAATTATCCACTGCTCCGGGACTGACAGGCAGGACGGATCGCAGACATCTTCCCATAGTGACGTTTGCGCGCCTGCGCTGTCAGTCCCAGACGGCTCTAGGAGGCGTTGCTAAGAGCCATTCCACTCCAAAAGGGACTGACAGCGCAGGCGGGCAGACGTCACTATGGAAAGATGTCTGCACTCCATCCTGCCTGTCAGCCCTGGAGCAGTGGATAATTTGCGTTAACGAGGTAATAATTCTGGCGACTAGTGCTACTGAGCAGCAAGTCACCAGATGAGGAATTATTTGGGGCCATCTTTGTTAAATGTGGTAGTTCAGCTTAAAAAAAAAAAAAAAAAAAAAAAAAAAAAGGTTTAAAGGGATAGTAATGTTTCATAATAAAAGCAGCTCCAATTAATCATCATAGTATTTGGACTTTGGAGAATGTTATTTCAATTCTGTCAGAGTTGTAGTACAAGAGTAATTAAATGACAAAGTATCCCCCTCCCGCCCCTTTTACTGATATAACACTGCTCAGCCAGAGCAGGAGGGAGGTGCCCAGGTAGACTGCAGAGAGGGACAATCTTCAATTAAGATAAGAGAAAAAGCTGAAAAGCTTGTCAAGGGGGGCAGGGCTTTCATTGTTCTCATAGGAATAAGAGTGTACCCTGCTGTTATCTGTCTGGTCTATGGACTGCATTCCACATCTAAGAAGAGATGGCTTACACTAGGTAAAAGGGGCGGGAGCAGAAACTTTGCTTGTGAATATCTCTCAAACCATAAAGGTTTGAGAGATAAAACGTATATCGTTCTTAATGTTTTTTTAAGGCCTACAAAATAAAATAAAGATAAATTGAAGTATTACTATCCCTTTACTCTCTGGGATGATAAATAGGTGTAGAGGTGTAAAGCATCCAAGAACTTATTAAAATTGCTTGTTCTCCACCATAAGGCCATTTTATGAGGCATGAAACTGAAAGAATGTCAGGTTCTAACTTCAACAATGTACAAAACAAACACTTCAGAAACTTAAAGTGGATCTGTCACCACATAGATTTCAGTCTCCATAAAAGTTTCTATTTGAGCTTTCTGTATCCTGGGCTTTTTGTTTGTTTTTTTTTGATACATGTAATGGTTTGATTTAGTAGTTAGGGAATTTAAAGGGATAGTAATGTTTCACAAAAACAGCAGCTCCAATTAATCTTCATATTATTTGAGCCATAGAGAGTGTTATTTCAAAACTGTCAGAGTTGTAGTTCAGGAGTAACTGAATGATAAAGTTTCCCCCTCCCATCCCTTTTACCTAGTGTAACACTGCTCACTTCAGATGTGGAATCTGGTTGCTTGACCAGACAGCTCACAGCAAGGGACAATCTTCTTACTGTGAGAACAATGAAAACCCTGCCCCCCTTGACAAGCTTTTCAGGTTTTTCCCTTATCTTAATTGAAGATTGTCCCTCTCTGCAATCTTCCTGGGCACCTCCCTGCTGCTCTAAGCTGAACAATGTTACATCAGTAAAAGGGGCGGGAGGGGGATACTTTATCATTCAATTACTCTTGAACTACAACTCTGACAGAACAGAATTGAAACAACACTCTCCATGACCCACATACTATGATGATTATTCAGAGCTGCTTTTATTATGAAACATTACTATACACGTACACACACGGTGGGTGAAAGCACTCGATCTTACATTTATGATTTGCCCAGGTGCACAATCCCAAAATTCAGATAACACAGAAACAGGAGAATGTTTATGGAGTCAATGTTTCAGTCCTCACTGGAAATGTTGACCAAATAAAGTTGTCCTGTTTGGGCTGAAACACTGAAATAAATCAGCACATTTACTGATTCTTTGACCTGTGAGTGCGGTTCATTTTCTTCCTTTACACCCACCTACATCGTGACCCAGGCAAGATCATATATTTATATACATTACACACACTAGCGAATGCTGCATGGTGTTGCTGTGGGATTCAGTGCTCCGTTTTTGTATTAGAGTGGACACTGCATCTCAGTGCTGGTGAATTTCATTGCAGTGATTTGGACAGGAGTATTCTGGGCGGCTTCTCACCCTAGCCACTCCTGTGGAAATCACTAGCCTATGCCGATTCACTGGTGTGCAGATGAACCCCGCCCCCTGGGGAGTGGCACACAGCGAACCAGTTAGATGATTTATTTATATATATATATATCTTTAAAAAAAAAAAAATAAATAAATAAGATCTTCTCCCACCTTAAAGGGACAGTAATATTTAGTTAGGTAGTAATTAAAAAAAAGAAACTAATTGCAACAAACCCTATCTCTCAAACCGCTATGGTTTGCGAGATATAGGGATTCAAAGTTCCCCCCTTCCACCCCTTCTCCTGATGTCAGCTGTAAAGCTGCCAGCAGGAGATTTGAGGAGGCTCTGCAGCAGAGCCGAAATCTCATTGCTTAAAAAGAATTCATTCATTGGAAAGGTCTGCAAAGTGTGCCTGGCTTGCAAGCACACTTTGTAGACATTTCCAATGAACGGATTCTTTTTAAGCAACGTGATTTCGGCTCTGCTGCAGAGCCTCCTGCTGGTCCCCGGACTAATATCTCCTGCTGTCAGCTAGATGCTGACAGCAGGAGAAGGGGAGGTAGGGGGGAACTTTGAATCCCTATATCTCTCACACCATAGCAGTTTGAGACATGGGGTTTGTGGCAGTTAGTTTCTTTTTTCAATCACTACCTAACTCTAAATATTTTTTAAGGGACATTACTTACCCTTTAAACTTCCTGCTTCTTTATATTTAAAAACACACATGCGTAGAGGACACTATCAAGGACATGAATTCTGGACGAAGCATCAGATCAATAAACACAAGCAAAAATCGTGCTTGAGAATATCCTCTAACTCCACATCAACTGTATTAATACCGTTTATTTTGGGATGTGCATCCAGGTCTAAATTCAATAACATAGTGCAGCTCTACTTCGCGTTCCTTATATTATATATAATGTGTGTGTTTTTAAATACATTATATATTATACATACACACACTTTGTTTCTATTTGTCTAAATATGTACCTTTGTATTATGAATACTTTCTAGGACATACTTTATAGTAACAAGAGAAATTGCTAAGTATTCTTCTTGGTGCAACATTAGCTAAATAAAAATAAGTATATATAACTCAAAAAGTAAATTGGCAGATCTGTCATGAGCTATATATTTATTATGCCATGCTTATGTCCATAAAATATTCAGAGATCCTTTCCAGCAATGGAAGAGTGGGCTTATGTGTAATTCACACAATAAAGGAATGCTCTCAGCTTGCCTCATAGCTGTGGGCAATTGGGATGTTGAAGGAATGAAAGCTATCCACAAATCTCCTCCCTCCCTCATTTGTCCAACTCTCCCTTTAATGCCCTGGGGGCCTATAATCCATTTCCGTCCCCTGAAACAGTGATCTGGTCTCCACATTATCAAAATGAATCCTTACACCGCAAGGTGACTGCCAGTTGTCCCTCTAATCTGTACCTCTCTCGCATGGCAGTTTAAGCCACTTAATGAAAGACGCGTTCAAAGCAATGTGTTGGATACCCACTGGCACTGGAAGGGTTAAAGTATTTTGGTCAGAAGCGGAAGACATTTGTGGTTACGAGGACTTGTGTGCATGCAACATTTACAAAGAGCTTTCACATTTCTACCATCAACAAAAACAAATTGTTCAGGAACACAACACAAAATGTGAGAGTGTAGTCAGGACTTGGGTTGTGCCTAACACGTGTGCGTGTGTCGCCACATTCAGGCCTGGATTTCATTGTAGTTGATTGCTTTACCCAAGGGCTGTAAAAGCACGTTTATTCATGCTATTTGGTAATCATAAGGACCAGGAGGTTAAGGGGTGAATTAAGCAATGAACTGTTGGAGTTCTCCATTTTAGCACTGAGAAAGCACATGCCAGACCCATATATAATGGGAATTTTTTTAAGGCCCTATTCGTGGCAGTGGAAGCAAGAAGAAATCCCCATTCAAGTTGTACAAAATTCTAACTGGAGTAACGTTGCATAGCTTGATGAATCACCCCTAAAGCAAAATTGCCTACGCCCAGCAAAATGAAAAAGCAAGCACAATATTTAAATGCATCGGCCGCAAAAAGGGTTAACTAAAACTCCTTTTCAAGCTCATTTCAACTAACAGATGAAAAGCAGCAAGGAGACAAAATCAGACATATCTACAATCTAAGGCAGGGCTCAAAATTTCTACTCGCCACTAGCCAATGGCGAGTGAAAATGTATCCCTGGCGAGTAGAAATTCAGCCCTGGTGGGTATGTTATGGCTTGCAGTGGTGAGTAACTTTTCAGGTCTGGCTAGTAGCAAAGGACTTCAAATTTTAAGCCCTGATCTAAGGGGTTAAATGCATACATATGGTGCGATTGTTTTGCCCCACATTTGCTACACTTTCAAAAATGCCCCAATACTGTATGTATATATATATATATATACACACATTTGTGTGTTTCTACTGACGTCAGCGCTGTGCTGACAGCAGGAGATCCCAGTCCTGGGACCAGCCGGCGGCTCTGCAGCAGAGCAGAAATCTCTTTATTGGAAAACTAGTTGAAGAGCCCGTTAGACGGGCAACAGTGCCACTGCCAGCTGGTCGCGGTGCAGTCATGCTCAGAAGGAGTGCCCCGCTCTGTATCAGCCTCGTCACAGGCAGTCTCTACTGCGCATGACCGCGTCGTTACACACGTTTTAGCGAATTATTATATAGGATAATAAATTCATTGGAAAAATCTACGAAGTATGCCTAGTTTGCAAGCACACTTTGTACACCATTCCAATGAAGTAATTATTTTCCAATATTGCTATTTCCGATCTGCTGAAGTGCCTACTCGTGTCGGCTGACACCGACCACCTTCTGTCAGCTAAAACAGCTGACACCAGGAGATGGGGAACTTTAGTGGAGGATATCTCTCAAACCATAAAGGTTTGAGGGATAGGGCTTTCTGCAAATACTTTATTTTTGTAAAATCTAGCATATAGAATACACTTTACTTTGAGCATTACTAACCCTTTAACATACACTGCTCAAGACAAATTGCAACACCAAGCAGGAGGAGAAGCAGAGTCATGCAAAGCACACCAACCAATGGGTTGTCTGAGATAAGCCAATGCTTATGGTTCCACAGTGGGTAATTTGGCTGTTAGATGTATTTTTACTGTGCGGTGTTTCCTGACATGCATAGAGTACAGCGACATCAAGAATATTGTGAACTTGCAAACAGGACGGACAAGCTTCTCGAACAGCAGCATAAGGTTCATCTGTTCATGCTAGCCATAGACAGGCCATGATGTCATAACCGTGCAATGATGTTGGCCCTGTTGGATTTGAAAACACCAAAGCACGAGTCTGAACATGACTAGCTCACAACATCAAATAACAGCTTGCTCTGATGTCAGCACCAGAAATGGCACTGAGTAACCCCCCTTAGCAAAAGAGAGCATGCTGCATGGTGACCTCCAGAGAGCCACTATTAAAGCTGTGTCACCACAACCCATTTGAAGTGCATGATAATCAGCCTACAAGAGAAACGGCCACATCAAGATCTACCACTACTGCCATCACATATGTCCCGCTGAAGAGAATGGTATCAGAATCAGAAGCTACTGGAGGCAGGCACTTTAATTGTTTGTAGTTCTGTCTTATTAATGATTTTTCTTTTTTTAGTGATGAGATCACTCTCTACATGTAGTCTGTATAAAGAATTTGGGTCTCTAGTGTATCTGCAAATAATTATAAGAAGTCTGTTTGTGTTTAACTTGTTAGGCCTTGTTCATATGGGTGACACTAATGCTCAGACATTGCAGCCACTTTAGTATTGCACTGCATGACCCCTGGGAGCTAAAGGCAGGGAGATGCGCAATGCTAATGCAAGCAGACACCGCTCAAGAGCTGTCATTAATTAACTTGCTGATACCCACATAAACTAGCCTGCAACTGGATCTTTGGAAAGGACATCAACCATTCATTTACCAGGGGGAATATTCTGCATGGCAGTCCCACAGACCACTGTGCAGGTGTGCATTGCTGCAACTTCAAAAGACCAAAGAAGTGTCATCTGGTAGCGGAGAAAAGTCAGGTTCTTGCTGTCCATCTCTATTGCTTTGGTGTTGCATGTGAACAGCACTAAAGGGTGCAATACCTTATGTGTGGCCAACAGTAGCTGTGTGTAAGTAAGATTTAAATCCCTTCAAACAGTTTTAGTGATTAGGTGTGCCCCTTCATTTTCACCTGCACAAACCTCCCCATGTTTAAAACTAAATATATAAAAAAAAAAAAATTATAGACACACACGCACGCACACGCATGCACGCACGCGCACGCACACACTAGCAGGTGTGTGGTGTGGCTTTGCCCGCGCGGTAAAATAAATTTATTGCAATTAAAAAAAAAAAAAAAAAACAAACACACAAGTCAGACATAAGAGGGTCTGCTGATCCTACCTGCTCCTACCCGACTCCAGATAGAATGGAAGCTCTTGCTCCCCTGCGTCACCTCTATTCATTTGCTAGCCGAAACAGCTGGGAGTACAGTTGCTGATGCCCACCACAACATCTGACTTTTTTTGTTTTTGTAAGTGGCTGGCTGAGAAGGCAGGGGGCGCACCCAAGCCAATGGGTGACTTTTTTTTTTTTTTTTTTTAAATAAACAGTTGCAGCAGTGATTGGTTGAGGAGGCAGGGGGCTCAACCAGTCAGCGTTTTCCAGCCACTCACCCCTGACATCGAACCAGATTCACTTAGATTTATATATCCTATATAATAATTTGCTAATGTACGTTTGTCAGAAGCGGTCATGCGCAGTACAGAAGGCTGCGCGTGCTGCAGTCATGTTCAGTACAGACTGCCCGTGCCGCGGCTGATAACGGAGAGGGGCGCTCTGAATTCAGACCATAGTGCACAGAGAGGACTACTGTCTGAATTTGGAGAGCCCCGCTCAGTTATAGGCCACAGTGTGGGCAGTCTCTACTGTGCATGACTGCACCGCGGCCATTGCTATCTGGCACTGTGGCCCGTGTACACGGGCTGTTCAACTAGTTATATATAAAAAAACACCCCATACACCTTGAGCCTTCGTTTACAGTGTTCTAGTGCACTCAGTCTACTACCTGTGTTTATATCCAGTCCTGTACAAGTCTATCTCTAGACATCTACTGGCTTTACTACCCCTCCTGGAAAGTATTACCCTGTATATACTACTACTAGCAATGTTCCTGCATGGTGGTCTCATCACGCCCTATCCTGTCTTCGGCATGCAGTTTCTCTGCTTGCTTTCACCATAGTCTCCAATATAGTGGAGGGTAGCTGTACTGCACTCCTCAAAATTATTTAAAAGCTTTTTTTTTTTTTTTTTTTCCCATGTGTTAACCTGAGTTTACTTGTAGTGCCAATTTGTGGTCCATCCTGTCTTTTACAGCCTTCCATTTTTTGTCCTGCCTCCAGTATGTTTCAAATTTACCCAAGTCCAGGGTCTGTTTTCAACCTTGCTGCTTCTTATCAATATGTCCTGCTTTTTAATCCTACAGTGACGACTGCTTCCAACCAGTCAGTCAATCACCACTTTGCAAGCCAGGATCCATACCCCTGGTCCAGTGGTCAATAAAACAATTCCTCCTCTGCCCTTCGACTCTGATATCCTAGTGGCCTACTCAGACTTGACACGTTGTCGCAGTGGCACAGCTGCCTGTATAAACAAACCCGTACAGTGTGCTAGCTGTTCAAATGAACAGAAAACAAGTGTAGAAAGTGAAATAGAAAGAAATTTCGTATGTGCTTTTACAAATACAATTCAGTCACCGATTCACTTTACAGTTTGCATGTAGAGGGCGCTCTCATCACTGAAAGTGGAAGAAAGAAGAAATGAAAGAGTGGATACAGTATTAAATTAAAGGGTTAGTAATGTCCTAGATTGCTATAAAGTAATATTTTGGATAAATTAAAAATAATTTGATCTGTGAAAGTCCTCTCTCTCAAACCTTTATGGTTTGAGAGATAGAACATTTTAAAGTTCTCCTCTCCCTGCTGTCAGCAGGAGATTCGAGTTGGCCGACTCGAGGAGGCTCTTCAGCAGAGCCGAGATACTGAAATGGAAAAAGAAATACTTAATTGGAGCAGTCTACAAAGCGCGCCTGGTTTCCAAGCACACTTTGTAGAATTTATTTCGATTTTCGTTATCTCGGCTCTGCAGAAGAGCCACCTGCCAGTCCCCAGGCCAGGATCTCCTGATGTTAGCTTACAGCGGACGTCAGGGAGAGGGGAACTTTAGAACATTATATCTCTCAAACCATAAAAGTTTGAGAGATAGGACTTGCAAAAATAGATTTCTTTGTAATTTATCTACAATATTACTTTTTAGCAATCTAGGACATTACTGTCCCTTTAAAGAATATGAAGTCATCATGTAAGATATATTCTACTAAAATAAGAGTTGAAAATGAAACATTAATATTCCTTTAAGCTTCGGAGGTTCTAAGGGGCATGTGAAGCTTTGCTGAGCAATTGGCTGCACATCCATATGGTACAAAGAGTCAATTCCTTTTTACACTTAGATGAACATGCTAAACGTAGGCAGCAGTCTTGTATATCCACCAAGTGTGTCACATTCCTCATGTCTATCCACACTGCGTGCATCATAGCTTCTTCCAGTAAAGAATATGAATCATACTTCCTCACGAAGCGTAGAGAAAAACCATGTACGAAATGTTTACTCAGCATAGGCAACATTTACTCCCACGTACCTCCCGGCCTGCATACAAAGTGGCATTCCTGTTTCATAGACGGCTTCCCTGGAGGACACGGGTTGGCAGTCTGTGGCCCTGCATCTGACACTGGACTATGACTCTCAGTCACAGCCAGCGCAAAACTGTCAGTAGAGGATGGGAGTTGCAGTCCAACAACAGCTGGAGGGACACGAATTTCCCACCCTAGATGTACACCAGTTTCTATTATGCATATTCATCTTAAAGGGATAGTAAAGTTTCAAAATAAAAGCAGCTCCAATTAATCATCAGAGCATTTGGGCCATGGAGAGTTATTTCAGTACTGTCAGAGTTGTAGTTCAAGAGTAATTGAATGATAAAGTATCTCCTCATACCCCTTTTACTGATGTAACACAGCTCATCTCAGAGCTGCAAGACTGTCCGGATTGATCACAGAGAGGAACAATCTTCAGTGAGAATAAGGAAAACCTGTCAAGGGGGGCAGGGTTTTCATTGCTCTCACAGTAAGAAGACTGTCCTATGTTGTCATCTGTCTGGTCTTAAGAACAGATTCCACATCTGAGGGGAGGTGTCTTACACTAGGTAAAAGAGGCAGTAGGGGGATATTTTATCATTCAATTACTCTTGAACTACAACTCTGGACAGTATTGAAATAACACTCTCCGTGGCCTAAATAATATGAAGATTAATTGGAGCTGCTGTTTTTGTGAAACATTACTATCCCTTTAACCCATTGGCTGCTACAGGCATCTCTATACAGCCACAGAGTTAATGCGTGTACTCCATTTACCCATGAACATTCTGTTGTGGCTCTTTTACTTATACAGTGAAGTTATATAATAATTCGCTAAATGTGTTTGTCAGAAGCTGTCATGCGCAGTAGAGACGGCTACGCACGCTGCAGTAATGCGCGCTACAGACTGACTGCATGACTGTACCGTGGCCGTTGCTGGGTGGCACTGTGGCCCTTGTACACGGGCTCTTCAACTAGTAGCATAATAATAGCAAAATGGGATTCGAGACATCTACACTACCTCCGTATTATAAAACGATAAGAAGGTAACAAATATGGCAATGGATATAATGAGACAGTGGGATATCAGCAATCTGAGAAAAACGAATAGCATAAGAAGCACTGCAACTTAATAATAATATATAATAATTCGCTAAGTTGTGTATAACGCCCGACATGTGCAGTACACACTGCTGCTCGTGCAGCAGTCATGCGCAGTACAGGCTGCCCGCGCCGCAGCTGATACAGAGCTGGGCGCTCCGAAGGAGCGTCCAGCTCTGTATCAGCAGTGGCGCGGGCAGTCTCTACCGCGCGTGACTGCCCCGCGACCGGCTGCCAGAGGCACTGTGGCCCGTGTAACGGGCTGTTCAACTAGTAGTTATTATAACAGACTCAGGGGCAGGAAAACAATACAGTGAAGATGATGCAGTCACTATGCACTCCGCCCCAAATGGACGTGCATTAGCAAGAGAGCATGCCAAGTCACATGCCGCAATCCTCCGTCATTGGAGAAGGAGGGAAGGAGGCAAGTCTTGGGGAGGGGAGACTGACAGGCTGCGGGACAGAGATCTACCCACAGCCTGTACATAAATGACTTCACTTTAAAGCCTAAGTTTCACCTTGTATAAAGTCGCCCTCCAATAATTAAAGGAGCAATAAACTTTTTTTTATGAAAAAACATATTGTAGGGATTTTCCTATTGAGTAAAATAAGGGTACTCCCACTGTGGAGAGATTTATATTTCCAGAGTTATTACAGTTTAAACCCATGTTTTTTTACATTAGCAGTGCCCTCTAGTGGTTAAATTCTAATTAGATTTCCTGTTAGATTCTAATGGAGAGGAAAGTCAGAAAAGTCAGACACATACAGTTTCCCATAGTATGTTATAGAAACTGCCTGTCACTTCCTGTCAGAACTATCAGGAAGTAAACACAGTAAATTCACTTCCTGTCAGTTAGAACTTTCAGGAAGTAAACACAGTAAATTCACTTCCTGATTATTTAAACTGCTATAAATTTTGAATAAAATATCTGACAGCAGTGGGAGTATCCTTGTTTTATTCAGCAGGAAAAGCTCTATAAAATGTGTGTTTTCATAAACATAAAAAAGTTTACTGCTCCTTTAAACATATGGCTACTAGCTTCATAATAGTTCTATTAGATCTCAGAAGTGCAAGATTCTAAAGAAATCCTTAATCTTCAGAGACTGACGGCCAGGTTAGTGCCGTCTGCGCACCTGTGCTGTCAGTCCCTTCCGGTACCTTTCGGCACAGTGCAATGCCTCCTAGAGGAGACTGGGACTGACATCGCAGGTGTCTCAAAGACAAGATGTCTGACTTCCAGTCTCCGAAGATTAAAAGTATAGTAATGTAAAAAAAAAAAAGAGCTTAAAAAGTTGAGCTAAATGCAAAAAACTGTCTCTCTCGAATAGTTATGGTTTGAGAAATACAGGCACTTAAAAGTTCGATGTCTCCTGCTGACAGTGTCGACACGGAGGCTCTGCAGCAGAGCCGCAATCACGTTATTGACAACGAATCCCTTCACTGGAATGGTCTAAAACTTGTGCCTGGTTTGCAAGCACACATTTTAGTCCATTCCAATGAAGGGATTCGTTGTCAATAACGCGATTGTGGCTCTGCTGCAGAGCCTCCGTGTTGACCGACACAGATCTCCTGCTGACAGCTTTGTAGATGTCAGCAGGAGACATTGAACTTTAACCCCTTAACGACCGGGGTATCGGCGCCAGTTTGTTTTCTGGTTCCGGACTCCCAGAACGGCGTACAGCCGCAGGGGAAGCCCGGAACTCCATGACGGTCATAGTACGTCATGGGTCATTCAGTCAGATCGACCCTTGACGTACTATGACCGTCAAGGGTCATTAAGGGGTTAAGAGCCTGTATCTCTCAAACCATAGCGGTTTGAGAGATACGTTTTTTTTTTTTTGGCTCAACTTTTTAAACTCTTCTAAATGCAAAAAACTATTTCTTGACATTACTAACCTTTTAAGGATTACTTTAGAATTGGGTACTTCTGAGAGGTAATATCACTATTATGAAATTAGTCGCCACATGCTTAATTATTGGAGGGCGACTTTATACAACGGGAAAGTTCCGCTTTAAAAGCCAATCTCTCTGATTTTACAGCACTATATTAAAAAAAAAAATACAGCACGCCATAGGAGGATTCAGATTAAGGTTAGGCATGTTAGGCGTGCAGTGTGCAAAACAGGTTGAGAACCACTGTCCTAGTACATAAGAGAATACTGAAGGCCAATTAATATATCTTTCACACCACAGATTTTGTAGAAAAAAAAAAATTGGGGACCCTGGTTTGTCTCCCACTGATTCCCAGTGCTAAATTCTAAATCTCTAGCATCAAGGATTTAACCCTTTGAGTGCCAGAGGGGTATGCAACACATTGCAGTGCAATGCTTTGTGTGCCCCTCTGGCACTCAAAGGGTTAAGGTGAAACATTGCTAGCGAAGAAATTAAAAAAAAACATATTATATGTGTGTGCGCTCTCCGTCAGAGCAGATATTGATTTTCAATAGAAAAATTGCTGGCTCCTAAGGTTTTGGAGCGGGCTGCAATATTTTATTATATTTATCCTGCCCTGCCCTACTGAGAATTTATAACCCTAAGGAGCAGCCCTTTGTGGACATGTTGGTGCCAGTGGCGTTTCCTCAGAACCCTGAATAGTCCATGTCTTTAGGACTTCCCTGCTTGTGTACAGGTGAGTTAAAGTGATAGTAATGTTTCACAAAAACAGCAGCTCCAATTAATCTTCACAGTATTTGTGTCATGGAGAGTGTTATATCAATACTGTCAGAGTTGTAGTTCAAGAGTAATTAAACAATAAAGTTTCCCCTCCCACCCCTTTTACCTAGTGTAACACTGCTCACCTCAGATGTGGAATCTAGTCCATAGACCAGACAGCTCACATCAAGGGTCAATATTCTACTATGAAAACAATGAAAACCCTGACCCCATTGACAGGTTTTTCAGCTTTTTCCCTTATCTCAATTGAAGATTGTCCATCTCTGCAGTCTACCTGGGCATCTCCCTTCTGATCTGGCTGAGCAGTGTTACATCAGTAAAAGGGGCGGGAGGGGGATACTTTGTCATTGAATTGCTCTTGAACTATAACTCTGACAGAATTGAAATAACACTCTCCAAAGTCCAAATACTATGATGATTAATTAGAGCTGCTTTTATTATGCGACATTACTATCCCTTTAAATGGCTGAACATCTGATAAACTCACCTGTGAAATCCTACAGACACAGGCCCATTTTTATAAAAGCAAAGGGGAGTTACTCTGGAGTGAACCAGTTGCACAATAGGCAACACAATTTCCTGTAAAATTAAATTGGGCTTTTAACCCCTTGAAAGCAAAGCACTGGAGACCCCTAGCGTTCAAGGGTGGGGGGGAAGAAGCTCTATTCGAGTACAAGGGAGTTTAGGAATTTGTATTTGTCCCCCCTGTGGTGCAGTTGGTTTGGCCCAGAATAATTCCATTTTGTCTTTATAAATATGGGCCATGGTCTGCTAAGGGTCCCTGAGGAAAGGATTGAGAACCACTAGTAGAAAGCATTAGTGGGCAACCCGAAGCCCTTCAACTGTTCAGGACTACAATTACCATCATCCCCAGCCAATCTTTGGCTGGCTGGGAATGATGGGAATTGTAGTCCTGAACCCTGCAGGGCCTCACGTTTGCCAAAACTGGTACAGAGAAGTGGTTCCCACACTTCTCCTTGGAGAGACCCTTATCACGCAGTGTCTTTAGGATTTCCTGCCTGTGCACAAAGGAGTGTATCAGAGGCTCAGTCATTTGTCACCTGTGCACAAGCAGGGAAACCCTAAACACATGGGAGAGATGCATTAAAGTGTGATAGGAAGGTGATGATGTGGCGATGACTTCTCCAGTGATATCACTTCTCCAGTTCCTATGTTATTCTATGGAGCCAATGCAGTAAGATTTCTTCAGCTTTGGAGATCTTAGTGCATAGGCTCCATAACACAGGAACGGTAAAAATGATATCACTGGAAAAGTCATCTCAACCTTCGTGCATAACCACCAAGTTCTGAGGAACCCTGAGGATAGGTTTGGAAGCCAACCCTTAGGGTGAATCTGCTTATCAATACTGGTGTAACTAGTAAAACACTGGTCTTTAACCCTTTAAGAATCATCAAGACATTTGTAAACTTTTTTTTATACCTAAACGCAGAATGATGTTTATAAAAGCCATTTCTGGGGGAAATGTCAGCACTCAGGAGTGATGAAAGTTTCCAGTCACTAACATGATGCTCAAGCTCAATTTCACAGCCAGCCAGAGCCTTCCGGAAAGCGAGAGGAGTCCACCGATTGTCTCCTTTCACTTTCTTATTTAAAAACGTAACTCATTGCAATTTGGAGGATTGCAGTGAGGAAGGAGAGGGGCATGCCATCAGTATTGAGAGCACACATCCATGCGTGCCCACAAGGAATCTAAAGCTGCCTGGAGACAGCCTATGATACTCTATCTTCTGTTGCTCAGTAGCAAGAGTTACTCGTTGGCTTTAAAAGGGAACATTCACATATGAAAAAACTTTTGTCCATGGGTTTAAATAAGTACAAGTATATTAGCATTGTTAGATTTTTTTTTTTTTTTAATTACACCTACATACTATTTAAGATATGGAGAGTTGTGGGTTTTTGGAGTGAAGGTACTTGGCAAATTCCTCTCCCCGCCTTTTTGTTTTGTCTCTTCCTTCCCTCTTCTTTACACTCGCTTCTTTCGCTCTCTCCTATTACTTTTAGACTTACCTCTCAATGAAGTTTCTCTCAGCCCCGCTATCCTCTACCTTTATACCCTTCTCTCCTGCCCGAGCTACCTTCACCCAGGTAGCCGAATCTGTTCCTCATCCAATATGCTTATGTCAACTAATAAATTGAACTGGATGTCCACTTTGGTTTACAAATCTGTCATTCGTTGTCCCCATTTTATTTCACTTACTGATTATATTATATATAATCATTTACTTTATGTACTTTTACATTGTAAAGAATATTGTATTAATAAAATGGTAAAAGAGGGAGAATAAAAAATATATACGGCACAGTGGCGCAGGACTCCCCACCTCCCTCCCATCTGCCCCAGGAAGTGCGTTTACACTTCCCTTCGTGGTGGTAGTTATGTGGGCTAACGTTACAGCAAGCTCCGTTTACCTTCTTACTGAGCCTACAAGCTCAGTCACATGTTAAACTAAGCCTGCTGTAACGGTAGACCATATAAATACAACTAAGAAGGGAAGCGTGAACGCGCTCCCTGGGGCAGATGGGAGGGAGGTGGGAATGCGCTCCCTGGGGCAGATGGGAGGGAGGAGGGAATGCGCTCCCTGGGGCAGATGGGAGGGAGGCGGGAAGTCCTGTGCCATTGTGCAGCACATACACTGTGCCGCACAAAGCAGAAGTGCCACATTTTAACTCTCCATATCTTAACCCTTTGAGTGCCAGAGCGGTACGCAAAGCATTGCGTAAATACCTAAATAGTAGGTAGGTACAATTTAAAAAAATACCAGTGCTAATATACTTGTAGTTATTTAAGCCCATGGACAAAATATTTTCCTATGTGAATATTCCCCTTTAATAAAGTATGTATACTCTGTGCCAAGCAGACTCAACATTTAAAATGGACAGAGATAGTAAAATGCTCAGACTGAGGAGAACAGGCTGGTACAGATATCCTGCACCCATCATAAAAATTAAAAAGTGTAAAAACAGACGACAAAAAAGTACAAAAAAAAATAACAATAAAATTTACAAAATATAAAGTTTTTTTTACACTGAACCTTTTAACTACCAAAAATACATAGAAACCCCAACACCAATAGGTTATATATCCATACATGGGAGAAGTAACCAATTTACTACTTGCGTGCACATAATAAGGGGCGGAATCCCAAAATGAGAGCTTATTCTAGCTGGAAAAACACAATACTTTGCCTGGGTCCACTAAATAAACAAGGAGTAAAAAGTCACTTCACACCTATACAGCAAGAAACGTGAACTTTGATGATTCATTAACCATTTCAGTACCAAAGGCTTGGGATGTTTCTTAGACACTAGAGGTTGGACACATTTTAAAGGGATAGTAATGTTTCACAAAAACAGCAGCTCCAGTTAAACTTCATAGTATTTCGGCCATGCAGAGTGTTATTTCAATACTGTCAGAGATGTAGTTCAAGAGCAATGGAGTGATAAAGTATCCCCCTCCTGCCCCTTTTACCTAGCGTAAGCCACCTCCCCTCAGATGTGGAATTCTGTCTCTTGACCAGACAGCTCACAGAAACAAAGAATGTGACGAACGCACACCGAGAAAGAACAAAATGAAGTCATTTGCTCTAGGTATGTGTGGCCTCTCAGGTGCTGCTCAAGTCACGTTTTTCGCTCCCATGTGCCATTGCAGAGAGGAAATTTCCATATTCACATCAGTCTGGTCCCACCCACAGGCAGTCCAGGCCAATACCACAGCCCTGTGAGACTACATTCTGCATGTACCCCAATACCACAGCCCTCGTTCTGCATTTATCCAAAAACCACAGCCCCTGTGAAACCACGTTCTACAAGTACCCCAATACCACAACCCCCGTGAGACCACATTTTACACATACACCAATCCCACAGCCCCGTGACACCACATTCTATATGCACCCCAATATCACATCCTTTGGGTGATTACTTTCTACATACACCCCAACACCACAGCCCATGAGATCAAGTCCTACATGTACCCCAATAGCACAGCCCCTGTGAGACCACGTTCTACATGTACCCCAATAGCACAGCCCCTGTGAGACCACGTTCTACATGTACCCCAATACCACAGCTCCCACAAGGCCATGTTCTACATGTACCCCAATATCACAGCTCCCACAAGGCCATGTTCTACATGTACCCCATCACCAGAGCCCCTGTGAGGCCAAGTTCTATATGTACCCCATCACCAGAGCCCCTGTGAGGCCAAGTTCTATATGTATCCCATCACCAGAGCCCCTGTGAGGCCAAGTTCTATATGTATCCCATCACCAGAGCCCCTGTGAGGCCAAGTTCTATATGTATCCCATCACCAGAGCCCCTGTGAGGCCAAGTTCTATATGTACCCCATCACCACAGCCCCTGTGAGGCCAAGTTCTATATGTACTACAGTCCTTGTGAGGCCACGTTCTAGATGTACCACAGCCCCTGTTAGGCCATGTTCTATATGTACCCCAACACCACAGCCCATGTGAGACCACGTTCTATACGTGCCCCAACACCACAGCCCATGTGAGATTGCGTTCTATACGTACCCCAACACCACAGCCCATGTGAGACCACGTTCTATATGTACCCCAACACCACAGCCCATGTGAACATTTTATAAGTACCCCAATACTCCATCCCCTGAGACCACATTCTTTTATATGTAACCCAATACCAAGTGAGACCTTGATTTATATGTAACCAAATACCACAGCCTATGTGAGACCATGTTCTATGCACCCCAATACCACCACACCCTCTGTGAGACCATGTTCTATGTACCCCAATACCACCACACCCTCTGTGAGACCATGTTCTATGTACCCCAATACCACCACACCCGCTGTCAGACCATGTTCTATGTACCCCAATACCACCACACCCGCTGTCAGACCATGTTCTATGTACCCCAATACCACCACACCCTCTGTGAGACCATGTTCTATGTACCCCAATACCACCACACCCTCTGTGAGACCATGTTCTATGTACCCCAATACCACCACACCCGCTGTCAGACCATGTTCTATGTACCCCAATACCACCACACTCGCTGTCAGACCATGTTCTATGTACGCCAATACCACCACACCCGCTGTCAGACCATGTTCTATGTACCCCAATACCACCACACCCGCTGTGAGACCATGTTCTATGTACCCCAATACCACCACACCCGCTGTGAGACCATGTTCTATGTACCCCAATACCACACCCTCTGTGAGACCATGTTCTATGTACCCCAATACCACCACACCCTCTGTGAGACCATGTTCTATGTACCCCAATACCACCACACCCTCTGTGAGACCATGTTCTATGTACCCCAATACCACCACACCCGCTGTCAGACCATGTTCTATGTACCCCAATACCACCACACTCGCTGTCAGACCATGTTCTATGTACGCCAATACCACCACACCCGCTGTCAGACCATGTTCTATGTACCCCAATACCACCACACCCGCTGTGAGACCATGTTCTATGTACCCCAATACCACCACACCCGCTGTGAGACCATGTTCTATGTACCCCAATACCACACCCTCTGTGAGACCATGTTCTATGTACCCCAACACCACCACACGCGCTGTGAGACCATGTTCTATGTACCCCAATACCATACCCTCTGTGAGACCATGTTCTACGTACCCCAATACCACACCCTCTGTGAGACCATGTTGTACATACCCCAATACCACACCCACTGTGAGACCATGTTCTACGTACCCCAACACCACACCCGCTGTGAGACCATGTTCTACGTACCCCAACACCACACCCTCTGTGAGACCATGTTCTATGTACCCCAATATCACACCCTCTGTGAGACCATGTTGTACATACCCCAATACCACACCCTCTGTGAGACCATGTTCTACGTACCCCAACACCACACCCTCTGTGAGACCATGTTCTATGTACCCCAATATCACACCCTCTGTGAGACCATGTTCTATGTACCCCAATATCACACCCACTGTGAGACCATGTTCTATGTACCCCAATACCACACCCACTGTGAGACCATATTCTACCTCAATACCACAACACCTGTAAGACCATGTATGTATATGTACACCAATATCACAAACTCTGTAACACAGTGTTATATGCGTACCCCCAGAGTACACTGTATGTACCCCAGTACCTAAAGTAGTAGACATCGCTCTTGCCAGCGCTCAGCCCGGACTTCCTGATCACCTCCTCCTTCTTCCAGCCCGGAGGCAGAGCTGGACACTCTACCCTTCGCTTCTCCATCCTGAAGCTCGGACACTACTCAGTACACCATGTCCGGACACCTCCGACCCGTAGCCGCCCCCTCTGCCTGTCCCACTGCCGGACACACGGCCCCGCCTCTAGCTCCTGTCCCTGCCTCCAAAGTTCACAGCGCCACCTAGAAACAACCGATCCTACCGCATACAAAATAGTGCCGGCCTCTGAATGACAGTGAGCGGCCCAGCGGAGGGATACAAAGTGAAGCGTGGGTCGCCTTGGGACTGTAACCTCAGACCACGGAGATGTTAGTCACGTGACGTTTAACCTCTTGGCTGCTGTTTAGTACTAAATAGTTGGCACTAGTCTACGTTCCTCAGCTGCTATGGGAGTCAGCTGAAGAGTATTTTAACCCTTTAATGACTAGATAGGTGTGAAACTCATGCCTTGCATACCTCTTTTTTCCCTGAAAGGGTTAAGTGGTTTCTTACTAATTTGAGAGGTAGGAGAGTTACGACTGTAACTTGTAAAAAAAAACTGCAATAACTATGACATACTGTAGGCACAGCAATTGCACCACTGGGGTAAATACAAATTCAACAAATTCCCAGTGTATAGTTAACCTTTTGAATGCAAGAGTCCCCCATAAGGTGCCTGTTTATCCCTTTTAAAACAGGGACATGTACAAAAGCACACACTGCAGGGTTGCACTGAATACTGTGCATTCCTACGGAATTGTATCTGAATAAGCGTATTGTGATAACATGCTTTACGATACAAATTAAAAATTACAAGATACTTAACTCGATTTGCCCTTGTATTGCGTATTTTTGTCTATCTGACCTACAGATGCATACATGTAAAACAAAAGTGTGAAATGTGGGTCAATAATGCAGCAGTCTTATGATGGCTGGAGAACCCTGATGGCCCCTATAAATTCTGCTTTTCTTTGAGAAGTAACATCTTCAGTCAGACTTGGATGTCATGTCCATGGAGGTGGCCATGACAGTTTCTGACTTTTTTTCTTTCTTTCAAACTTAACCCACCTACGTATGAATCAACTTAACCTTTTGAAGGGTGACTATTGGTTACTTTTAAGAAAGTTTAATAGTGTAGCTATTAAAAATATAAATGTAATTACCTACCTCCCAATATGTTTAAGAGATTATCAGCTGCTAAAGTTCCCCCCTCCCACTGACGTCAGCGCTTTAGCTGACAGAAGGAGATCCTGGTCCTGGGACCGGCTGGTGGCTCTTCAACAGAGCTGAAATAGCGATATCTAGAAAGGAATACTGCATTGGAACATTCTACAAAGTGTGCCTGGTTTGCAAGCACACTTTGTAGACCATTCCAATGAAGTAGTCCTTTCTAGATAGCGATATTTCGGCTCTGTTGAAGAGCCGCCAGCCAGTCCTGGGATCAGGATCTCCTTCTGTCAGCTAGAACGCTGACATCTGTAAAAGGGGCAAACTTTAGCAGCTTATAGCTCTCAAACTATACGTTTGAGAGATGGGAGGTAGGTCATTGCATTTATAGTTTTAATAGCTACATTATTAAACTTTCTTAATGCTTTGCACAACAATCTGGTACTTAAAGGGTTAAGATTACCATCTACAGTGAGCAGAGTTTGAGGTCCTCAAGGCCCTTTCGCAACTGTCACATCCACCGCATGGACATGACATCAAGGACTGACTGAAGATTTTATATCTTGAACAAAGGCACAAAGAAAAACATCAGAAGAGCCATTAAGATTTAGGCCAGTCTGTAAATGGTGCTTTCAACCCCCTGATTGCTAGTGAGACCTCCACTGCATTGTCTCCTATCGTGCAATTGTTTTTCATGAGAATAACTCCACTTCTTATTTTGTGTATATGGGCCCAAGTGTCATCACATCAATGACAGAGACAGTTTTCTTTTTTCCTTCTTCTGGAGAGCGGACGACTTTCCAGAACTATTCTTGACATCTAAAGTAATCTCTTAAGATCATATCTGTCAACGCCAGAGAACTGACCACACCAGAAAAGAGAGAGATAGCAATAAGAGACTTTGAGAGCAGATATTGTGGTAGTGCAAGAGACACACTTCCTGGCCCTAAATCATCCCAATCTTTCCAATAAGACATACCCTACCTCTTACTGTTCTTCTGCACCAGTGGACTTTGACTGATGTCACTAAAGATGAGGAGGGTTGTTATTATCACGGAGTTCGTGATTACCTCCAGTGGTGTGCTGTTATACTAGCGGCATTGTTCTTGCCTTACCTGTCGCTCAAATACTAAGCGCTATTCTTATAGGCCACTGGAGGGTGATTAATGGTCTCCGCCCATATGCTAGGCCTTATAGGCCTCAGACCTGCTATACACCTTTGCCTTTTAGTGGTATACCTGAGCGTTGTGCTTCTGTGTTCCATTTATTGATTCTTGTGTACGACTCCTGGCTTCTTCTGACTACCATTCCGACTGAGACCTCTGGCTTTGTCTAACTATCCGATCCGGCTGAGACCTCTGGCTTCGTCTGACTACCCGATCCAGCTGAGACCTCTGGCTCCCTACTACCATACCTTCTGGCTTTGGTTGACACTTGCTCTGCTGCACTCCCAACTCAGGTTGACTTACCACCTACAGCCTACCCAGGCCTGGCTGCCTTCCTCCCTTGGTTTGCTAGCCTGCCGCTACCGCGCTACTGCTTCCTGGCAGTAGGTGTGCTTGTTGCCTAGTCTGTTGTCCACCTGCGGCCTATCCTGGGTAGCCAGTTATATCCCCTAGTGTTCTAGGGTCTGTCACCTCTGTCTGTCAGTTACCCCTAGCCGTCTAAGGGTGATCACCATTGCCTGTCAGTGTCCCTAGTGTCTAGGTCCTATCTATAGCCTAGTCATCTCCTGTTGGAGAGTTGTTCTCGCTCTTTGTGGTCCTCCAGCGTTCTGGAGTGTAGTCGGTGTGCCCTACTTCCACCTGTCTAGTAAAGGGTTTTGGGAAGTGTTGTTAAACTGTCCCTTTACCTGGCCTCATGAAGGTGGAGGCTGTGCTCTCTCTCCTGGTGGTGCTCCAGCATTCTGGAGTATAGTCCGGTAGTCATCCTCCTACCTGTCTATTGAATGGTTGGGAAAGTGTCGTTACGCTGTTCCCAGACCAGGCCTCATGAAGGTAGGAGAAGGTGCTCTCGCTCCTTGGTTGCTCCAGCATTCTGGAATATGTTCTGTTAATTTCTCTTCCACCTGTCTAGTGAAGTGTTGAGGAAGTGTCATTACACTGTCCTATACCAGGCATCTAGAGGGTGGAAGAAAGTGCTCTCGTTCCTTGGTTGCTCCAGCGTTCTGGAGTATATTCTGTTCACCTCTCTTCCACCTGTCTAGTGAAATGTTGTGGAAGTGTCATTACACTGTCCTATACCGGGCCTCGTGAAGGTGGAAGAGGTGCTGTAGCTCCTGGTAGATACTCCACCGTTCTGGGGTATAGTATTTCTCTGTCTAAAGCCTTTGCATTGTTCCTGCCTGTTCTAGTGAAGGTTGGAGAGATATATTCTTTCTTTTAATTCTTTATTAATAAAGTTTATTTTATTGTATCTGTACTTGTCGAGTGTTGTTATTTCACAGTCACCCCCGTGACAGTTATATTCTAATTCAAGGCTTGATATCGAACAAACCATTCACAATACTTAACATCTACTCCCCAAACTCAGGTCAACTATCCTTTCTACTTAAGACCCTTTCCTTGATGAGGTATCTCGGGACACCTGATAGTAGGCGTGGATTTCAATATTGCACTAGACCCTGAATTAGACAACTCTTCTGGCAAATCCTCCCCCTTTAGCAAATCTCATTTATGCCACCTTCACAAAGAATTGGCAAGTAGACATTTGATAGAAAAAAATAGAAACAGCTCAATCTCCTCTAAGTGTAGAATCTTCAGGAATCAGTAACACAAAAAGTGTATAACCCCCCCTTATAGTGTACTCACATGTACCAGAGGCCTGACCTACCTCTAGGATGGATAGCCTCAACTGGATCTGACCTCCAGTCCCGGTCAACCTCCGAACTCCTCACCAGCCACTAAGGACTCCACCTCCCAAACAAGGGAATTCTATTACCGCCTTCAGATTGTCTAATTGTTCCAGTAGCAAAAATAACCACTTACTGTGAGAAATGAGCTCTCAGAGGTACTGAGATAATATAATAAAACATACAAGGACAAAGCCTGTTATAAACCTATATTCATAAGTTTCATATAGCATACACACTATGTGTTTCATAACACTATGCTACTTCATCAGGGACATTTGATAGATGCTTGAAGAACAACCCACCCCACAGATAAAGACTACACCCACTCACACCCACACTCAACATATAGTAGAATTGATTATTTATTTACATTCCAATTTGTACTTCAACACCTTATTGCACCCCGAACTGAGCCAGGCTCATGTACTGATCACTCACCCATCACTATAACTCTGACATACCCAGCAGGCCCTGAGCAATTCAGTCACTGGAGACTAAACAAGTCCATTCTAATGTCTTCACAATCATGTGATAAATTGCAACACCAATTAAACTGAATACTTTTCTTTGAACTCCTCAAATGATGTCTCACACCTGACAGTGTGAGAAATGCACAAGAGTATGATGAGAGGACATCTCATCAAGATAGGCGCTGGTCTGAGGAGGGAGAAACTGAAACTTGTCAACAATCTTATTGGCAAAATCTGTGCACTGGAAACTGAATATATTAGATCTAAGACACAAGAGGTCTTACAAAATCTGACAGAGCGCAGATCGAAACCCAACACTCTACTGCAGAACAATGTTACCAAATCTCCCAACTATTTAGCAGGCGATAAATGCGGGAAGATGTTGGCCAGAATCATTGCCATTAAACAAAGGTCCACCCTAGTCTGTCATATATCCTCCACTTACGGCAAACAAGTCTCCTCTTACTCTGACATTGCTGCCGCTTTTCAGGCCTTTTATAGTCATCTTTATCATTTGAGTGACGATTCAGAGAAAGCTAGAGTTCATCCTGGAGAGAAGCTGAAACTTTCCCGGAGAAAGCTAATGTTCCATCTCTGACACCAGAAGAGTCTTCCACTCTAGAAAACTCGGCTTCTCCCTCAAATACTATACCACCTTTGTGGACTCCCTTCTACCGCACATGTGTCAGGATTTTAATGAGGTCCTTGCTGGTACCCCCTTCCCATCACAATTCTTAGAAGCACACATAGTGGTAATTCACATGCAAGACAGAAAGCCTTTAGAATCTGGGAACAATCATCCCATCTCACTGTTAAACACTGATTTGAAAATCTTTGCCAGGATCCTAGCAAATAGACTTAAACAATACCTTCCATCACTTATTCACCCAGACCAAAACGGATTCACTCCACGCAGAGAAGTTAGACACAGCACAACCCTATCACTTTCTGCTATCCAGCTAGCACTGAAACATTGAATCCCATCAATCTTCATCTGAACGGATGCGGAAAAAGCATTTGATAGGGTAAACAGGGACTATCTATTCGGAATTCTACTCAGACTCTGACCTGAGCTATGGATGCTTCAATCAAGTTGATTGAAGCCTTCATAACTCGGTGGCTGGACCAGGTTTAGTGGATGATCAATTGTACAGTGCTGCAGAATTAGTTGGCGCTATATAAATAAAGAATAATAATAATAATAATGATGGATCACATGATTTGGGTGACAAATATAGGTTGTCTAACTTTTCTTAATTCCTCTATTTGTTACAACCATTTCAGTACAGGCAAGTCACATTTGAAAAATAAAATGTAAGGAAAATGAGTGATTGCAGTTGATGTAGTATTATGTTTCTGGCACCCCTTCAGTAGTTCAGCTCATACCAATGGTGTTATTTTTTCAGAAGAGCAGTAGCTAATGAGTACAGTAAGAAATGTCATAATTTTCAAAGTATATTTGAAGGGTTAGAAATAGAAAAACTGCTATTTTTTCCTTTAGCGCCACATTCTGGAAACAATTATGCATATCAGGCTAGGGTAGAAAGGCATATGGCCTGTAAAGTTACCTTCAAGAATCATTCCTAAACATCAAAATGTTGAAAAAGCGCCTGGCCTTTTCGTAGGACAAAATTCTCCAAACCTCAAGTACTCAAAGGGTACAGAATTTAAGCATGCATGGGATAGGCATAAGGCTGTCCTTAAAGTAAGAAAAGACCAAGGACCAAAAAAGGCTTGAGGTTTTTACAGTAGGAAAATAGGCAGACTAGATGGGCTGAACGGTTCTTATCTGCCGTTAAATTCTATGTTTCTATGTGTATTAGTAGGTAAAACCGAAAGTTCAGATAAAGACTAACTTATCTGGCAGCAGGATAATATGATTCTCATTTTTCTTGGTTTTGAGGCAAAAGGTGGAACTTAATGGACTTTTTTTCTGTAGAGACAATGAGCTTGAGGCCTCTTATCAGCTCTTTGTCCCACCACTGAGAACAAGTCTTCTATATGCTTGACAGCATCTTAGTCTTTTTCTCATTATCAGTTCTCTTTGTGTGGGGTAAAATAAATCTGTGTAGTGTTTTCAAAGCTTTCTGTGTGTGTGTTACATATGTGGACATGTATGCAGTTTTATCCCAGATATCAAGCCAGTTCTCATTCTCCATTTATTCTCCCACATCATTTTCCCAAGGTTTCATGTAATTATATTTAAAATGATCTGTCTGTGGGAGAAGAAAAACATAAAAAAGACAATATAAGACCTTGTGTAGGTATTCATTTATTACAGATCTTTTTCATACCTTGCATAGTTATAAACTCCTAAATTGCAAATATCTGACATCATCTTCATTAGTTACACCCAGATCTGATTGCAGATCATTATAGACTATAACATTCCAATCTCTGTAAAGATCCATGGCCTACATTCACTAAAATTTGAAGAGGGCTGAAAATGTTGATGTCCTGTCAGAACATCATTGAAGGCACATTGATAGCATTCACTAAAGCGTCTATGACACACTCCGACAAAAATATGTCCACATCGACATCAATCCGACAGGTTTAAGAATTTTCATTCATTATATCAAGAATGGCCTATTTCCATATTTAAATTAAGCATAACGAGACAGCTTTGTATGCAAGGGGAGTGTGTTGATATGTTACTGCGACACTTCGACACATTCACTAAACTCTGATATCAGCCTCTGCTGTCAGAGTTCACAGTCTCAACTTCACCTACCTCAGATTGTCTAAGTTGGGATCTGCCTGTACTTTCCTATGCAGTGGCTGCTATCGAAGTTTAGTAAATGTGGTGAAGTGTCACATTAACATCTCAACACACCCCTTGCTTACGAAACTGTCTCACTATACTTCATTTCCATATGGAAATAGGCCATTGTCGATGTGATCAATGAAAATTCATAAACCTGTCAGATTGATGTCAATGTGTGCATATTTTTGTCTGAATGCTGGGGATGTGACGTTGTAGACACTTTAGTGAATACTATCAATGTCCCTTCAACACTGCTCCGAAAGGACATCAACATTTTCAGCCCTCTTTGAATTTTAGTGAATCTAGGCCATGGTTTGCTTGGTCCCACACCTTAAAGTCTAGCAGGTTAGGTCCTGACAGGAAGTTTTTATGTACATTTTTATTTATATAGCTCCAACAGTATACGTTGCTCTTTATTGAAAAGAAGTTGGGTCATTGGGGAGGGAAGCTTCCTTAGTCTGTACTATTTACCTTGTGTCATAATGCTATGGTGTTGTCACGGTTACTCAGAGAAGTTCAGGAGTCAGTACGGTTTAGTTAATGCAGTTTATTAACAAATGACATAAAGAGGATATATATAACATATACAATAGGAATAAGCACAGGGTAATAGCCAGCAAGCCTGCCATCAGAAATAATAGGTTGCAATGCAAAACCACTGTGCTGGAGACTCGGCCTTAGCCACTTGAAGTCTCAGCTGGAAACAGGAACTGGAACAGGAACCCAGGATCTTGATCCGATGAGGAATGAGGTCTGACTCAGCCTGCAGTCAGAAGGAAATATCACTGACTCACACCCGGAGCCAGTAAGGGTGAATACTGACTCACGCCTGCAGTCAGTAGGAGCGAATACTGACTCACGCCTGCAGTCAGTTGGAGCGAATATTGACTTACGCCTGGAGTCAGTAGGAGCGAATATTGACTCATGCCTGCAGTCAGTAGCAGGTGAAAACTGACTCACGCCTGCAGTCACTATGCAAGTGTCACGGTTTGTTTTGACTCTCAGACACAGAGTAAGATAAAATCAAACTTTATTGAAAAGTTAATAAGAACCCTCACAGGTCCTGAACATACATATATGAGACATACACAAGATAGGTTCAAAATAGTAACTCATACAATGATACAGTATAGTAGGCTCTACCGGCCTTGCCAAATACCGGCCAAGGCAGCCTGGAACTAGCAACACAGGATGAATGAGGCTCTACTGGCCTTGCCAATATACCGGGCAAGGCAGCCTGGTGGATGGCACAACAATAGGAATGAGGCTCTACCGGCCTTGCCAATATACCGGGCAAGGCAGCCTGGATGATGGCACGACAATCTGAATGAGGCTTTACCGGCCTTGCCAATATACCGGGCAAGGCAGCCTGGAGGATGGCACAACAATATGAATGAGGCTCTACCGGCCTTGCCAATATACCGGGCAAGGCAGCCTAACACAATAACTGAGGAAACAGCCCCGCTAGTGCTGTAACATAGGTAGCATCAGCAATAGATGGTATTGTGGAGCAAATCAGTATCACGTGCTCGACAACCAGGGAGGCCCTACCGATGCTGTAATGGAAGCCGCTAGCAACCGGTGTGTAAAGGAGCAAACCAGTACCACGTACTGGACAAACACGGAAGCCTTACCGGTGCTATAATGGTGGCAGCTAGCAACCAGTGATATGGAGTAAAATCCAAAACAAAAGAATATCAAGCGCTCCGGAACAGGGAATATGTAGATGGAAAAAGCAAAAGATAATAAAAAGATCTAAGTGTAGTATTGTTGATTAATGATGTATAAAAACATGTATCTCAATAAAAACATATTTTATTGCTGAAAAATATCGTCAAAAAATAAACATAAAAAACTACTGTTTTGATAAAACAAGTACATTAAAACTAAGGCATGAGCCTTTAATTGGTAGATATAAAATGCAATATCTATACGTGATATATGATCATAGGGTTTCAAATCCCTTAGTAAAAGGAAGACCACACTCCGGGGGAATAATAGTAGTAGCCGATGTATGGGTTAGGGTACAGCTGGGTAATTACCTTCCGTGGTAAGACAAATAATCATCCACAATTGTATCAACACATCGGCTAAAACGTTCCCCCTTCTTATAGTCTGCTTACTTGGTAGTTCCTTGTTTAAAGGCACTTCTTAATTATATTCAGAATCGTGCTGGTATCTAGTCCACCGATCCCGGTCCACGGTCACTCCGTTCCCTGACGGTGTCCTCTGGATGACGGGTTCTCGTGGTAGGTATCCGAATGTAGATGCCAATAAGATAAATTGTATAAATATTTCCAACGCGTTTCGGGACTCCGTTACTGTCCCTTCTTCAGGGAAATTGCTTGGCGTTTGTAAAAGCCTTTTAAATATTTATACAATTTATCTTATTGGCATCTACATTCGGATACCTACCACGAGAACCCGTCATCCAGAGGACACCGTCAGGGAACGGAGTGACCGTGGACCGGGATCGGTGGACTAGATACCAGCACGATTCTGAATATAATTAAGAAGTGCCTTTAAACAAGGAACTACCAAGTAAGCAGACTATAAGAAGGGGGAACGTTTTAGCCGATGTGTTGATACAATTGTGGATGATTATTTGTCTTACCACGGAAGGTAATTACCCAGCTGTACCCTAACCCATACATCGGCTACTACTATTATTCCCCCGGAGTGTGGTCTTCCTTTTACTAAGGGATTTGAAACCCTATGATCATATATCACGTATAGATATTGCATTTTATATCTACCAATTAAAGGCTCATGCCTTAGTTTTAATGTACTTGTTTTATCAAAACAGTAGTTTTTTATGTTTATTTTTTGACGATATTTTTCAGCAATAAAATATGTTTTTATTGAGATACATGTTTTTATACATCATTAATCAACAATACTACACTTAGATCTTTTTATTATCTTTTGCTTTTTCCATCTACATATTCCCTGTTCCGGAGCGCTTGATATTCTTTTGTTTTGGATTTTGAATTCACACCTGGGGATCCTGGTGCATTGATAGCAGCCCAACAAGGAATTACCATATCCATCTCTTTTCATCATCTATTCATCTCATCTCAGATCATCCTAATATTCATTCATCATCTTCATTTTTCTTCTTCACATCTTGAACTAACAAACTTTAAGGAACTCAAGTATTGTACTGAACATTATTGTGTTAATGACTTAACATATTGTCGTGTGTACCCACTAACTGTTCCTATTGTATTTTCATTTACGTTTTGAATCATCCATTAATTGAGCGCTTGTATTTCACATCCGCACTTTAAGTTTATTATGCTACTTTATAACCAAGGAACTCAAACACTGTATTGTATTTTGATTTAGCGCATTCATTTTAACCCACCTATATAGTGAACCTACGCATAGACGGCAATTATTGCCGATCATCTTTGATTATTACATTTAGAGTACTGAGCTATTCAAATTATCATCACTATTGTATGGGGATAGTATTCATTTCTGTCCATCATTTTTGTTTAGCGATTCCTTGTTCATTACCCTGATAACATTCAGCCTATACGTTGCTTTCTAGTTGAGCGCCAGTTACCTTTTTCTCCTTATTAGTGATATGGAGTAAACCAGTACCGCATACTGGACAACACGGAAGAGCTACCGGTGCTGTAATGGAGGCAGCTAGCAACCGGTGATGTGGAGTAAACCAGTACCTCGTACTGGACAACACGGAAGCCCTACCGGTGCTGTAATGGAGGCAGCTAGCAACCGGTGATGTGGAGTAAACCAGTACCGCGTACTGGACAACCTGGAAGCCCTACCAGTGCTGTAATGGAGGCAGCCAGCAACCGGTGATATGGAGTAAACCAGTACTGCGTACTGGAGAACACGGAGGCCCTACCGAGACTAAGAAGGCAACCTAAGGAGAATCCAGTAGTCAGTGCAAGTGTCCGCCTCTGTTACTGCTCCAGCAGTGTGCCATTGGTCTAGTCTCCATTACTGCTCCTGCAGAGTGCAAGTATTTGCCTCCGTTACTGCTACGGCAGTGTCCTCCGTTACTGCTCCTGCAGAGTGCAAGTGATTGCCTCCGTTACTGCTACGGCAGTGAGTCATTGGTCTAATCTCCGTTACTGCTCCGGCAGTGTGCATGTGTCAGTCTCCGTTACTGCTACTGCAGTGTCCTCCGTTACTGCTCCTGCAGAGTGAAAGTGATTGCCTCCGTTACTGCTACGGCAGTGAGTCATTGGTCTAATCTCCGTTACTGCTCCGGCAGTGTGCATGTGTCAGTCTCCGTTACTGCTACTGCAGTGTCCTCCGTTACTGCTCCTGCAGAGTGAAAGTGATTGCCTCCGTTACTGCTACGGCAGTGAGTCATTGGTCTAATCTCCGTTACTGCTCCGGCAGTGTGCATGTGTCAGTCTCCGTTACTGCTACTGCAGTGTCCTCCGTTACTGCTCCTGCAGAGTGAAAGTGATTGCCTCCGTTACTGCTACGGCAGTGAGTCATTGGTCTAATCTCCGTTACTGCTCCGGCAGTGTGCATGTGTCAGTCTCTGTTACTGCTACGGCAGTGTCCTCCGTTACTGCTCCTGCAGAGTGAAAGTGATTGCCTCCGTTACTGCTACGGCAGTGAGTCATTGTGTCAGTCTCGGTTACTGCTACGGCAGTGTTCTACAATGCACTATTCCTGTTGTACTCTGGCAGTTCACGTTTGTTCTGCTAGCATTAAGCATCCAGAAGCTCTCTATATGGGAAGAGCTCTATCACAGAACTCTCAACACGTGGGACTGTTTACACTCCTTGAAGACTTTTAACCCTTGCAGTACCTTAGTCTTGGGAAACCAACATATTCTGCCTGACCTGTGTCAGTATAGACTGCTATGTACCTTATGGTTGTACTGGACCCATGTGGGCATACATATTGTTAACCTGTCGTGTGTCTGTATTATACTGCCTGTATACTACAGGACCTGTGAGGGTTCATATTTTATTGTGATTTCGATAAAACTGTGTTTTTATCCTAAACCACTGTGTCTGTGTGTCAAACAAACCGTTACACCCTGGCTTACCTTTGAATGCGGCTTTCCTGATCTACGTTGTATTATCCACTCCTGGTTACCTCGGCTTGATTTACTCTGTACCAGCTTGCTTACCAATAGAAGGTCCAGCCACCAGTACATCCAGTCTTAGAGGCGGTGCTGCCTCTTGCAGAGACAGCAGCCCTCTTACTAGAATAAGCACTTCAGCTGCCAGGTCCAGCCCATCCAGCCTTACAGGTGATCCTGCTGCCAGTAACAGTACCAGCCCACTTACCAGAATATAAGAAGAAAGCAGCACAGGATGAGCCTTCTAAGTGCAGTATGTTTAACAGTTTTTTGATGCCAACACCAAACACCCAGTGCTCTTAGAATGTTACTTGCTTTTATAGAGGCAACTATAGATCGCCTCTCAATCATTATAGAGCTTCTGGTATAAACCCCAGGACTGTTACCCACGTATATCCTCCTTCCACGCTCCTATTTCTCTGCTTTCGCTAGAGAGGGATCTAGGGCTGTGCTCTTTATCTCACAATGGGTATATATCCATGTAGATATTAGGGTGCCCAATCTCCTTCCGGAACAGAGGTAATGGGAATAAACTTTAAGCAACTGAGCTATATTATGGCAAATGGTAGCCAAAATGTTTTAATTCAAAACTTTAAAATATAGATAAAAACAATGCAATACTTGCTATAGGTCAGCAGCCATTCCTTCTCTCTTGTTCATGCGTTTGGGGTCCTGTTCTCTCCTGGGTCTGGTTTTATTACCCGGTCAACAATTTTCCCATCCTGGTCTGGTCCCAGGCTTAAGTGGGGTCAAACATCTGGCTTCTCGTCCAGCACCGTTAACTCAGCTTAGGCCACAGAGTAAGGGAATCTTATGACTGGTATCCCTCTCAAGCTACTCAAGATTCTCATGACACCCCACTTCTGTTCCCCTATTGGTTCACCATGATTCACATTATAGCCTCAGGTTCATCTGTAGACTCAGGTTCATATGTAGATCTGATCCCAGGGGAACAGATCTGCCAATAGGGCACTATTTAATTGGCAGTTGCTCTTTAAGGTGACAAGTCCTCTTCAAATTGGAACTATCACTTTGTAACAAGTGATTCTGAAAGCACTTTCCAAAGCATCTTCATTTAGGTTCGAATTATTTTTATAAAAACAGTAGTTTAGGGGAACTTCAGTTTATATCTATCAGTTCATATAAATCTGTCAGGCATTCCACACTGCTCTCCCATCCCACCTGCCTTTTCCTGCTTACCAGTAGAAGGTCATTTTCATAAACTGAAAAATTTATAAAACTAAAGTATTGTTTTAATTAAAAAAGTATTAATATAAATATAGGTGATCGTGAAAGCTATTTAAAACTCACCTTTTTGTTACAAAATGACAGTTCCATTTTATGGATAACTAGGCACCCACTTTAATCTTAAGAACATTCAAGCACATATTCCCCATAAAAGAGCAAGTGCATATAAGACAGAACGCTTGTTAGGCTTATTTTACTCAGAGGAAATCTCTCTAAAATGTTTAAGCTTCAAATATATTAGAGACTTGAAGGAAGCACCGCACTTTGCAGTTTCATTCCTTTCTTTCAATTGGCATTTATTGGTTTACAATTACCTGCCATTTAGATCATTGTTCTTTTATGACTGTGTAGTATAAAGGTCAAAGCAAATTAAATGGTGTCTCCTCCAACATTATTCAATACACAATACAATTTTTTTGACATAAGCCTCAAATTAAGCGGGATGAGACAGGGCTCATTTACAATGCATACGCTGTTTCAACAATTCCCTGCATTTTTTTTCTCTCCCTGCTCTAAACAAATATATGCCTGTGGGCGAGATTCTGCTTACACTAAAATTATCAAGTGATATTATTGCCTAAGACAGGGATGAGCACTGTGAGGCCCTCCAGCTGCCGCCAGGCTTCAATTCCCAATGTAGTTGTAGTCTAGCAGCAGCGGTACCCTTTTAAATTAAAGGGATAGTAAAACTTTGTTTTATCTTTATTTTATTTTGTAGGCATTAAAAAAACATGAAGAATGATATAAGTCTTATCTCTCAAACCTTTATGGTTTAAGAGATATTCACAAGCAAAGTTTCCCCCTCCCGCCCCTTTTTCCTAGTGTAAGCCATCTCTTCTCAGATGTGAGTCTGGTTGTAAGACCAGACAGATAACAGCAGGGGACAATCTTCTTCCTATGAAACAATGAAAGCCCTGCCCCCCTTGACAAGTTTTTCAGGTTTTTCCCTTATCTTAATTGAAGATTGTACCTCTCTGCAGTCTACCTGGGCACCTCCCTTCTGATCTGGCTGAACAGTGTTACATCAGTAAAAGGGACGGGAGGGGGACACTTTGTCATTGAATTACTCTTGAACTACAACTCTGACAGAAATGAAATAACACTCTCCAAAGTCCAAATACTATGATGATTAATTAGAGCTGCTTTTAGTACTAAACATTACTATCCCTTTAAAATATTGCACACAAAACAGTGTGCAACTTTGCGGAGATATAAACGTATCACCGTGATTAAAAGGGTGACATAAAAATCTCGCCCTATCAGAAAAGCACAAGATTCTCATGTCGCCGGTATTAAACAGCGTATCCAGTACTTTATTTTATTAAATTTGATGTGTGATCTGCATTGTTAACCCCTTGCGTGCAGCTCAGTGCTGCTCCGGGCTCTCTCTCCCCTTGTCTCTGTGTACAGAGTGACAGGGCAGAGTGGAGCACGCAGAGACAAGGGGAGAGAGCCTGGAGGAGCGCCGAGCTGAGGAGCCTTGATGGGGAAGGCAAGCTTATCATGGTTTTCAAAAACATGTTACTAAGTAGAAGGTTATTTAATGGAAACGGCCAAGACTCGATGCACAGACTCTTTTTTTTGTTTACTTTGTATATGTAGCCAAGATCTAGTTCTTGCAGCTCTCCTGACTACAAATATATGTAACTATTCAGAGGTGTAACTACAAGCCACCGGGCCCTGGTGCAAGAATTGCTATGGGCCCCCCCGACCACATTGGCCCCCCTCAACTACATTGGCCACCTCCACATTGACCCTACCACAATGCCCCTCTTTCTCCATATTGCCTCTTCCACATTGCCCTCTTTCTCCATATTGCCCCTTCCACAATGCCCCCATCTCCATATTGCCCCTCAATCTTCATAATGCCCCTTCCACAATGCCCCTCATTCTCCACAATGCCCCCATCACAATGCCCCTTCCATAATGCCCCTCATTCTCCACAATGCCCCTTCCACATTGCCCTCTTTCTCCATATTGCCCCTTCCACAATGCCCCATCTCCATATTGCCCCTCAATCTTCATAATGCCCCTTCCACAATGCCCCTCATTCTCCACAATGCCCCCATCACAATGCCCCTTCCACAATGCCCCTCATTCTCCACAATGCCCCCATCACAATGCCCCTTCCACAATGCCCCTCATTCTCCACAATGCATCCATCACAATGCCCCTTCCACAGTGCCCCTCATTCTCCACAATGCATCCATCACAATGCCCCTTCCACAGTGCCCCTCATTCTCCACAATGCCCCCATCACAATGCCCCTCATTCTCCACAATGCCCCTACTGACCTCCCCCCTCCTCTTACCTCGAGTCCCTGGTGGTCTAGTGGTGAGTCAAGCTCCCGCGCAGTTGTTAGTAATACAGAGCGCTGGGAGATTATGTCATCTCCCAGCGCTCTGCATTACTAGAGTGCCGGCCGCCGGGAGATCACTTGTGCTGCAGGCGCGTGGCAAGGGGGTCGCAGGGGGCGGCTAGGCCCCTGAGAGTGACTGGCCAGGTCACAGGTGCGACCCCTATTGTTACGCCACTGTAACTATTTGAATCCTATTGATATTGCTATTTTGAGCTCACCAGGATCCAGTATATCATATTTAAAAGAGAAATATATTTTTTTAAATAAAGTCTTCAGCTGGCTGTATTTAATGATCGCCATCTGAGATCCATATGAAGGTCACACCTCCTCACAATAAACAACAGGATTGAACTAACTGCATCAGACAGTCCATAATAAAAAGACCCACTCACAGTTTTCAGGATGATAAGCATTTTAGTTAGTGGCATGTCTTGTCTAGCTAGAGACTATAGAGTTCTAGAGCAAAAAATAAAACTAAAAAAATTGTGAGTCAGTAATTGCTATAGGTTTGGATCCATTTCAGTTAGAAACTGCTGATGTCCAGATCACCTAACAGACCAACCACTAGAACCATGACTACTTGCTAAACAACACTCTGCCAGTGTAGTGTACAAATTCTAAAATATTATATTTGGGGTGACCTCATGTACTTTCTCCATCCAAGGACACTGTTAGAGTTTTTTTCCTGAACTTTAGTGCAGCTGCATTGGGTGAGGTCACATGGTACCACATGAGTTGAACCTACTCCTATGTCAGTGGAGCTCAGTGCACAACCTGCTTTTAATGGCACACCAGAGTTCTAAACTACACACTGACTGCTCTGACAGTAGGGTAGCCACCTTTTCTTTAAAAAAATACCGGCCATGGCATTCTCTCTATAGACTTAACATTGGACAGAAGCCAATTTTTTACCGGCCTGCCGGTAAAATACCGGCTGGGTGGCAACCCTATCTGACAGACAGTGAAGTTTTTGCCTCCTTTTACAGTTCTAAACACTAGAAGAATTGAGGCCTACTTCCTGACACCAAATAAAAAGCTTAAGTGCCTTTTTTTGTAAATGAAATCAATGCCAAGGCTCTGCGGATGGTTACCGTTTTCTTGCAGCCTAGCACAAGTGTCAGTTTGTGTCAACAGATTCAATGGCATTTCTCCATCAAACGTAAAGAAGTATCTACAGAGTCTTCGTTCCCAGACAATGTATTTTCCCGGAAGGGGCTGCTGTGCAAACAATCAAAATAAGGAAACTTAATCGTAATTAGATTAACCCCTTAACCCCTTAACGACCGGCCGCACATGCATGTGGCAGTCACTTAAGGACCACAGAGCATTTTTTATATAGCTCCACTGATTCCAGACTCCTTGAACGGCGTGAAGCCGCGCGGGGAGCCCGGAATTCCATGATGTTAAGGACCCTTGATGGGCCAGGATCATTTTGGGAAAACTTCCCTAAAGGACCAGTGATGGTCCTGGCACGTTATGGAATTCAGGGCTCCCTGTGTGGCTGCACGTTGTTCGGGGAGCCTTGAATCCGTTAGTGGAAAAAAAAATGCCCCGCAGTCCTTAACCCTTTGATTGCCAGAGGGGTACGGAATGCATTGCAAAGCAATGAATTCCGTACCCCTCTGCCACTCAAAGGGTTAAGTGCCGGCCACATGGATACTCCTTAAAGGTTTAAAAGAACACTAACAGCTAAAAATTAACTGAGGTTATTTACACTTCTTCATAGTTTTGGGCAGTGTAGAGTGCTATTTCAGTACTGTCAGAGTTCAAAAGTAATTGAATGATAAATTATTCCACTCCTGTCCCTTTTACTGATGTAACACTGCTCACCTCAGAGCAGCAAGAATGTCCAGATGGATCATAGAGAAGGACAATCTTCAGTGAGCATAAGGAAAAACCTGTCAAGGGGGGCAGGGTTTTCCTTATGATCACAGTAAGAAGATTGTCCCTTACTGTGACCTGTTTGGGCAAGAGACCAGATTCCACATCTGAGGGGAGTGGCTTACACTAGGTAAAAGGGGCAGGAGGGGGATACTTTATCATTCAATTACTCTTGAACTACAACTCTAACAGTAATGAAATAACACTCTCTATGGCTCAAATACTATGAAGATTAATTGGAGCTGCTGTTTTTGTGAAACATTACTATCCCTTTAAATACCCTGTATTTCATACAACATCTGTAAAAAAAACTATGTGTTCTGAGGCCTACAATCTCATCTTACATACGCTCTAATAGAGCAGATATTCCTGTTTTCTGGAGTTCCCATTGATTGACTAGAATTGTGTGGGAAAGGCTGTTATCTTATCTCAGCCCAATCTAAATACAAGAACAGTGGGCCCTAATTGGAATCAATTAACTGACAGCTTTATCTCTCAATGTAAACAGTGCAAACAACATGAAATAAAAACTCTCTGAAAATGTATGCATGCATTAGTAAGCAAATGTAAGATTTTACTTTAGGGATGAAACAAATGAATAATTCATTTTTACATATGCTATCTGTAGGTGTGTGATACTTAAAGGGATAGTAATACTTAAATATTACTAATTCCCATATTGTAGCCATTTTAAAAAGAATTGAATTGTCCCCAGTGTCATCTCTCAACCCTTTGGTTTGAGAGATAACTGTACGCAAAGGTCCCCCCTCCCGCCCCCATCCCTGAAGTCACCATTGTACCTGACTGCAGGGGAAGCCTGTCATATGACAGACTTGTGGCTCTGCAGCAGAGCCGAGATCGCGTTAGTAAAAAATAATTATTTCACTGAAATAGTCTTCTACGTGTGTTTGGTTTGCAAGCATACGTAGAAGACCATTTCAGTGAAATAATTCTTTTTTACTAACACGATCTCGGCTCTGCTGTAGAGCCGCTTGATGAAAATAAGACCGGATATCCCTGCAGTCAGTACAACGCTGACTTTAGGGAAGGGCAAGTGAGGAGGGAACTTTGCGTACGGTTATCTCTCAAACCATAAAGGTTTGAGAGAGGACACTGGGGACAATTCAATTCTTTTTAAAATGGCTACAATATGGGGATTAGTAATATTTAAGTATTACTATTACTTTAAAGTTTTTTTATTTTTTTGTATCAGTGTTCCTTTAACTATTATACTGGGTGTACTCCCTACAAACTAGGAATATTGCCAGGATTTTGTAATCTGTTAGACATTAACCAAAGGAGATTTGGGACAAACGTGTTTGGCTATATTATTGTGCCTATGAGTACTGCTACAATAAATTGTCATAAGGTATTACACCAGTACTGTAAGAAGCGTAGGATAGTTAGTATTTGACAGCACAGCAGGAGTGTCGGGGAAGTTTTCTCATGCTGAGTAAAACAAGGGTATATAAACATCACCAAAAAGAAAGTGCTAATAAATCCAACACTATAGTAATATTATTGAGGACACATAGTGACTGAAATGTGGGAAAGAATAGTGTTCTATGCATTACAGTCGGGAAACATGTGAAAACCTAACTTTTATAAATACAAATAAAACACAATTAAATACATACATATATATCTATATATCTAATTTGCTACAAGATGAACCACACTCACAGGACTTCTTGAAGGTGAAAAAAGCACAAATTTAATGTATCAGGATATCCTGACAAAGGCCCAAAACGGGGACGAAACATCGATACATCAAAATTGTGCTTATTTTTTACTTTCAAGATGTCCTGTGAGTGTGGTTCATCTAGCAAATAATATGTATACTGTATTGGTATCCAGCACCCAGGCCTTTAATCTCTACACTGGAGATGGCACAGACTCTGGTTTTTATATATATGTATAGATCTCATTCCCAGAATGTGAATGTATAATAATGAGAGTCAAATAGAGATTGAGATAGTCTAAGAATAAGAAAACACCTATAATGTGACAATCATATAGTAAAGAATAAGGGTAACTAATCACTGTGATGAAGAGAATTATGTGTAAAGTAACACTAGTATCAGTAAAACAGTGTGAATGTACTAGAGGACCTATACCTAACCCCCAAAGGCAAGGAACTCGTAATGTGTCTTCATAACGAAACACGCCAAAGTTATCTGTCTCAGTCCCTTTATTTTCTGCCAACACAGTGTTTGTGTGTGTGTGTGGGGGGGGGGGGGGTAAAAAAAAAGAATAGTATTAAACAAGGGATAGTGTAAACACTAAAGGTCCAGACAAAGAAGTGGTTTATTTGTTTTTTTTTATATATATTTTAATGGGAGCTGTCGCAGACTACACCACTCCATAGTATGTGGCAGTAACAGCTCCACCTCTTTGTGACAGCTTGAACTGCATCATGTTTAAGTGAAACGCCTCCTGGCACTGAAAGCACCCTTGTTTTGAGCTTTTATTAAGTACAAATAAATATATGTATATTTCCTAATAAACTGCTACGCGTCTTAAAAAACAGCTTCTTTTTAAGTGTTGGTGTCCATTGTTTTGCTAGATTCCTGAATTTGTTTTGATTCTTGTTCTGGTTTTTCTGCACTTGTTTGGAAAGGCCTAGATAGTAATAAAACCTGTTTATGCAGTTTGTTTGGATAACGATTGGGCCTCCACATGTTTTTGAGCAATATTGCTAATTGACAAGAAAAGGTGGGGTGGGTAACATAAAAGTGGTTTGAAAATGGGGGTTATGCTGCCGTGTGGGACATATGAATCACTGCATTAATCATTCCTTTGTCAATAAAGCTTGCTCTCTTTTGATCTGTTACAACAAAGGGTTATAGTGACAAGGCAAAATCACATAAATTGACTTTTTCACATTTCCTTTCAGATCGTTACTAGGGGCAATGCAGTTTTAGTTGTGTGGCACCCATTATGAATCATCATGTAGTTATGCGATATGCTAACTTATTTAACTTTTTGTTCCCTGTGAAAAGTGTTCAAAGTTCAATTAACCCCTTAACTCCTAGGAAGGTCTCCAATGCATTAGTAAAAAGTATAAGATATGTATGTTTGTATTTTGAGAGGTTTTGGCTCCTCCTCTCTTGGTTGTTAGTTCCCCAGCAGGGTATAGCTGATTAGGGAAGGTATAAGTACCTCCCCCATTTCCCTCACAAGGGTTTTGTTCACAGTAGAGGTATAGTTGCTTTTAAAGCGGAACTACCACCCCTTCTAAACTTGCCCCTAAATAATTACCCATCTGGCCACTAGCTGTTTAATAGTGCTAGTCGCCAGAATTATTACCACTTTATTGAGAATCATACACTTAGTAGTAAATTAGGTTGAATAAAGATGCAAGTCCATCAAGTTCAACCTTCTCCTCATACCCCAGTGACTGAGAATTTTATAGCTTTCCTGCTACCAATTAAGTTAGTCTTTATCAGACCTTCCTGATCAGCCTACTGATAAACAGTATAACTCTGTATGTTCCGTTTTGAAAAAAATGTATCTAATCTTCTCGTAAATGTAGCCATTGTATCTGCCATAACCACCTCCTTGGGCAAGGAATTCCACAATTTAACAGACCTTACTGTAAAAAACCCCTTGCTCTGCTGAAGTCAAAACCTCCTTTCCTCTAATCTCAAGGGGCGTCCCCTGGTCACCTGATCAGGCCTTGGAATAAATAGTTCACTGCAGAGATCCTTGTATTGGCCTCTCATATACTTGTACAATGTGATCAGGTCTCCTCTCAGTCGTCTTTTCTCTAGAGTAAATAAACCAAGTTTGTTTAGTCTTTCCTCATACATCAAGTTCTCCATTCCCTTAATTAGTTTTATTGCTCTTCTCTGAACCCTCTCTAGTTCTAATATATCCTTTTTCAGAACTGGTGCCCAAAACTGCACTGCATACTCAAGCAGGGACATGAACAGACATTTTGTGGGGCAGGGGCACAAATGAAAAAAAGGGCACTTCACCAGCCCTGTCACATCCAATGGCAGCATCTCTGCGGCGCTCAAGGCGTAAGCGGAGAGGATCCGATACACATGAGAAAGGGCCGGCTTTACATCTCAGGTGCCCCTAGGCACAACACCCTCTGGTGCCCCTAGCCCTGCCTTTGCCCCACCCCAAACCACTCCCCTCACTTAACCACACACCTTCATTAACCACACCCTCTCGTAGTCACACCCTTTTTTTTTCTTAATTCTTCATAGAAGAAGTGTGTTCACACTTTGAGATATATGTGAATGGATTCAGTTTATGAATTGATATCAGCACTATCTTTTACTGTTTATTTCATCCTTTATATATAATACTCATCGTCTGTCCTTTGGACTTTTTTTGGATTGGAACTATTCACCAATTTGTACACTTTTCATTTTATTGATTGGACATATTAACTGAATGTTGTATACACAATATTGAATTGATCACAATTTCTTTAGGGTGTATATAACGTGAATGAGATATACCAACTATTGTGACAGTTGTTTCGAGTTGGGTGATTATCATATAAAGTATTACCATCTAGGCAGGTGTGGATCGTCCATTGATTTTTTGACATTAGTTACAGTTTGGTATGTAAGTCAGAGGACCACAACTGTATAGACTGTATTGGACAGTAGCCAGCTCATACATTTTAACTATTGTACTGCCGCGTGTGTGACCCATTGCCTACCTCCGCTCTGTATAAATGATAGGGAGAGGTGGGGTTTGGATGACACTGCGTCGTTCTTTGTTAGGGAGTGCTCCCTCAGTTTAGCATTTTAATCTTGTGTTCATATTGCAATCTATCAATGAGGTATTTGCCTTGATATTGCTCATTAGTGTATATATCTCCTCACGTGTGACACCTAGTTTGAGAAGAGTGGAGCATATTAGGAGCAACTACTCTCTACATAGGCATATTTGTATATGAGATTTTAAATAAATACAATATTCTCTTTTACCTAGGCCTTTTTGAAATAATAATTGTACACATGGCTGATTCTCCTTGGCTCTGTCTGCTGCTTGACTTCTTCTCCAATTCTTGGCTGGCCAAATTGTTCGACTCCAACTCCAGACAGAGACAGTCCAGCTGTCCAGCCAGACCCAGCCAGCACCCAGCTACGCACATTGCAAACTTTGTGCGTAGCTCATAATGCCACCAGCCCACCCCCTTAGCTAGCCCGCGCAGTTGTGGTCCTTCAGAACGTTGCTGTCATTCAGAACGTCACACGTGACATTGCTTCCCTTCCACCCAGTCGCAATGCCTCAGATGCGACTGGGGAGTGGAAACTCCGGCTGGCACTGGCAGCAAGGCAGAGTAAAGCACTGTGTGTGATGGGGGGTGGGCTGGCCAGCACAAGAGGCACCACCTCACTCTGGCACACTTTACAAAGGGCAGTACCCATTGTATCGTGGTAATCAGTGCAACAGAAAATAAATGTAATAAAAAAAGGGGCTTGACTGGGCCACTGCCAGGCGCCCCAGAAAATCGGGCGCCCTAGGCCAGTGCCTAGTTGGCCTCTTAGTAAATCTGGCCCTGGCAAAAGGAGAAGACCCGGCAGCACGTAATTTTTTTTTTTTGTTAAGAGGGCACTTTGGAAAAAAAGGGCAGGTGCTCAAGCCCCCCTTGGTGTCTATGTGTGCACGTGCCTGTACTCAAGGTGAGGTCTTACCAATGATTTGTATAACGGCAAAATAATGTTATCCATTCTTGCTTAATACCTCTTTTTATGCAAGCCGGTAGAGCCTATGACTGCTGTTGTCTAGTTTTCTATTTAATAATTGTGTTTACCTGGCTGCTTAGTAACCAGGGAACTCCAGGCTGATGTCATATCTCAGTGCTACTAGAGGGACGCCACGTTTTGGCGCCTGAATAGTGCGAGCTGGGGTCAGAATGGATGTAAGTAATTAATGTGATTATTTGACCTTTTGAGTGTTTATATATATGTGACATGTTTCTGTTTATTGCCATTTTCCCTAAGGAAGGTCCCCAGTGGACTAAAAACGTTAGGCATGAATGCAATAAATTAACAAAGTTACTTTTTGCTACATCTGCTTCAAGAGTGCTGCCTCTTATGAAGCCAGGAGCAACCCAGGCTGAGTACATTTGAATATCTCAACCGTGTGTGTATATATATGTATGTATTATATCTCTGTATTTGTGCAAATATGCAACTCTTGCTGTAAACACTCCAGGACATACTTGAAAATGACAGAAATCTCAATGTATTCTTCCTGGTAAAACATCTTCTAAATAAATCTGTTCCACAGGGGACAGATATCCATGTAACTTGGACTTGTAGCTCCTTAAATTTTAGAAATATCTCCAATTCATTGCTTTGAAATTTGCTGGAAACTACTACACCACCCAAGCTGTTAACCCTTGCGTTGGGTACCCCTGTGGCACTCAAAGGGTTAAAAACAACAGAGACTGATGTGCTAAGAAGAATTTGAACCATACTGGATCAAACCACCTGCACCATAGGCGACAAAAAAAATCTTCTCTGATTTAAATTGGGCTTTTAACCCCTTGAATGCTACGGAGATCTCCAAGGCAGTGCTTTGCAATGCAGTGGAGACCTCGCTATCATTCAAGATGTTAAAAGCCCCATTTCAATTAATGAGGATTTGGGCAATTTCTTTTGCTAACATATGGTGCAAAAGTGCTCAACTTCTTAACCCTTTTAATGCCAGAGGGGAACGCAACACATCGCAAAGAAAAAAAATGGCGCTCCCCTCTGGCATTCAAAGGGTTAACAGATTATCCTCACAGACCCAATTTTTTTTTAGTAACAGTTTTTAAAAAAATTAATTTGCCATAATGTTTTTCTGTCATTTTCATGAACCTCCATTGTGTTCCATTTGCAATTCTGCTAGTGAGGATGTTGTTGAGAGCTGGGCTGTCTGCTGCGCTGGTTCCATGATGCAGCTACTTCCTGGTTCATTGAAAGAGGAAATGAAAGTCATGTAAATGCATGCCAATACACTAAATGTGTCATATTCCAAGTAAAGACAAATGGGTGCAGGTGCAAATGACACAACTCATCTCATTGACATAAAAAACATGCACCTGCATGAATGCGTATTATCGCTTTGCCACTTCTGTACTATAATTTATGGTAAATTGGTATATACTCCGGTAATTTTTAAGTTTGGCAAGCCGGTTTATGCCCTGACAATTTTAGGACTTTTAATAAAAGTTAAATTTAATATCCTTTGCCTTTCTCAGGATTGGGTGTCAAAGGCTGTGGTGTGATAGTTTTGCAGGGTTATCTTTTTTCTTCTTTTTTACTTGCATCATTGAAAGAGTAAAGCACCTGAAATGGAAATGGGCAGGCCACATAGCAAGAAGCGCTGACGGTAGATGGACCAAATGAACTTTAAAAGGATAGTAATGGTTGATTTTAAGCTTGCTTAAAGGGGAACTACCACCCCGCAAAAACGTCATCTTATTTAAGTCATCTGGCGACTAGCTGCTTAGTAGCGCTAGTCGCCAGAAATATTACCCGGTTTACAAGATTTTCTACTTACTCTGAGGCGGACAGTAGCAGGAAGCACGGACATCTTGCCATTGTGACGTCCGTGCGCCTGCGCTGTCAGTCCCAGCTGGGTCTAGGAGGCGTTGCTAGGAGCTGGCCGGCTCCAAAAGGGACTGACAGTGCAGGCGCACGGACGTCACAATGGCAAAATGTCCGTGCTTCCTGCTACTGTCCACCTCAGAGTAAGTAGAAAATCTTGTAAACCAGGTAATATTTCTGGCGACTAGCGCTACTAAGCAGCTAGTCGCCAGATGCAGACTTAAATAAGATGAAGTTTTTGCGGGGTGGTAGTTCCCCTTTAATATTGTAAACATTAAAAAAGAAATAAATTGATGTAAGTCCGGTCTCTTAAACATTTATAGTTTGAGAGATATAACCTGCTAAAGTTCCCCCCTGCCACTCCTTTCACAGATGTCAGCCTCTGGCTGGAAGCAGGAGATTCTGGTCCCGGGACTGGCCGGCGGCTCTTCAGTAGAGCCAAAATAGCATTATCTAGAAAGAAATACTTAATTGGAACGATATTCAAATTGTGCTTTCAAACCAGGCACAGTTTGTAGACCGTTCCAACGAAGTATTCCTTTCTAGATAGTGCTATTTCAGTCCTGCTGAAGAGCCACCAGCCGGTCAAATGACCAGACTCTCCTGCTGTAATCTAGAGGCTGACGTCTGTGAAAGGGGAGAGAGGGGGTAACTTTAGCAGGTTATATCTCCTGAACTATAAAGGCCTGAGAGACCAGACTTACATCTTTTGATCTCTTTAATATCTACAATATTACTGTCCCTTTAAATGGTTTCCACTCAATACTAAACTCCCAAGAAGACCAAAAACAAGATGTGCAGATGAAATTCTCAAATTTGTTGGTACACAGTGGCAACAAAAGGCATAGGCCCGAAGTTGTTGGAGGCTTGCTGAGGAGGATCGACAATGGCTGAAGATGATGATGGGTTGAGTGAGGGTGGCTGCTGTTCTTGGTGCTGAAGTCTCTGCGTTCTCTCTGGTCTCCTCTGCTCTTCCCAAACACAATGACAGCTTTATGCCAGAATGATATGCTCATGATCACAGCCCCCCCCCCTCCCCATGCATTCCTAAATCTTAGTGCATATGGCAATGTGTGACTCTATCGCCAAGGAATTGTGCTTATCACACACTGACACACCTATTCCATAGCATCAACCCTTAGTATATCACGCCCAGGAAGTCCAGCATTTGCTGTAAGGTATCTGTTACAGTTGAGCTACAGCTAATACTGTACCACCCTTTACCCATACAGCTGATACTGACACCTAGTGGACCTCTACAATGTTACTGCTCAGAGGCAAATGGAAATTGTATTCAAAGGAGAGAAAAAGTAGATTGATTTTTATGGGGAATAAAGTGTTACAAAGCGATGGATTTACTAAGAGGAAATTGAGTCAATCTGAAGCAACTAGCTACACTGCAGGGGAGAAATTAAAATTCTTATAAAGTTCCCATTGATTCGAAAAATGACTTTTAACCCCTTGAATGCTAGTTTGTTAGAGCCCCCTTTACATCAATTGGATTTTTATTGCTCCTCAGAGTGCTGTAGATTTACCCCAAAGCTATAATAAAACTGAAAAATACACCAAATATTACAAAATTCCATAGCATTATAAATATATCTTAGCAATAATGTTTTATTCATTGTAAGTGATCATATCAGTTCCTCTAAAATAGTTGTTTCACTGGTTTTCTTCACAAAAATAACCTTCACGGTATCTCTTGTCATATTAAAAGATAGGTTTGCAGCACTGGAAAGAGATTCTCAAATCCAATCCTGGAGACACACCAAAAGGTCAGGTATTAACCTTGAATGCCAGAGGGGTATGCAATGCCTTGCTCATCCCTCTGGCAACCAGTGGGTTAAGGCTATACCCACTTAAGCACTGGCAGCTCAGACACGATGACCAGGCCACTGATTATGTACCTTTGTTCAAGAAGGGATATCCTGAAAACTTGACCTGTTGGTATGTCCTTAGGAATAACATGGAGGATCACTAGGCTAGAGACGTATGATTAAACTCAATGAGAAATCAAACCAAGTATCCACTCACATGAATTTAAGTGGAAAATGTTTGTCTGGTTCCATACCTCCCAAGTGTCCCTCTTTAGGAGGGACAGTCCCTCTTTTAGACCCAAATCCCTCTGTCCCTCTTTCCCACCCTGATGTCCCTCTTTTTAGGAGATCAGACTGAGTGGTGTGTATATAAGTGTATCACACTGCTCTAGAGCAATATAACTTGCATTATTGTTTGCTTAAATGTCAGTGTATGTGTTTATAAATTAGTCTGTGTAAATAAAATAATTTGGTCTTGTTATAAGTCATTTATTAGGTTACACAAAGAGGTATGAATAGGTCATGAAATAGCCTAAAAATCCCCGGTAATGCCCCACCCACCAGCCACGCCCCCAGCAACACCCCCTAAAACACAAGTGTCCCTCTTTGGCCAATTGAAATGTTGGAAGGTATGTGGTTCAAATGCCACCTCTGGGCTTCCTTCTTTTTTAATATTCAGTGGAACAGAGAAACACAGAAATATGATTATGATTAGCCTGTTTAACAGTTAAACGAAATGTATCACCTATGGTTACTTTTTCTTAACTTTACATATTCTGCAATATGTAAAGTCAAATTACCTATACATGTTACAATTTCTGTCCCTGTGAGTGACTTCATTGAATTTCTGAATCCAGGGAGTCTTTGACAGAGGAAGTGGAGATATTTGTACAATGTTGCAAGTCTCCTTGAATACCAGATTGATCTTTTTCAGTGCATTTGGCATCTCTACATTGTTTTGTACACTGTATAATTTTTACATTCTCTCTCTCTCTGTTCTGCTTTCATAGCCCCACACAGAATTATTTCTGAAAAATAATTCCAATAGCTCTCTGTCAGGGGCATAAAAGTGTAAAAAAATTAGATGAAGATGAAGAACTATGTCAGCATCTGAGTTCTCCAATTTATAGTGCTGTTGTATGATAAGAGGCATGCAGCTTCATATTATGCAAGAGCACCCAGTTGATCAGAGCCCTTAGATGACAGTATCATTCTGTACTGTTTATTTTCATCAGCTGATAGTCAGCTCTGCACTGTTTGCACTGAACAGCTGATAGGAGGCTATATGAAGATCTACAATTCCCCAGCCTCAGGGAGGCACAGTTGTGTTTGTGAGCAACAACAGTACTGCCAGCTATTAGAGCAGCCGTTCTCAACCTTTCTAGTGCTGCAACCTTTTGATAAAATTTCCCAAGTTGTGGTGACCCCTAACAGTAAAATTATTTTTGTTGCTCCTTCATCACTGTAATTTTGCTACTGTTATGAATCGAAATATAAATATCTGATGGTTTTAGGCGACCCCTGGCAAATCGTCATTCGACCCCCAAAGGGGTCCCGACCCACAGGTTGAGAACCACTGTATTAGAGCTTAGTGAATGTAATAAATACCCACATCCATTATAATAATTCGCTAGGATGTTTGTCAGAAGCTGTCATGCGCAGTAGAGACTGCCCAAACGCACAGAATGCTGGGAGCACGGAATGTTGGGAGCATGGAATGCTGGGAGTTCTGTGCTTGGAGCATTCTGTGCTTTCAGGCAGTCTCTACAGTGCATGACTGTGTTGGCAGCAGGACGGGCCTCTTAACCCTTTGAATGCCAGAGGGGTACGCAACGCATTACAAAGCAATGCGTTGTGTACCCCTCTAGCACTCAATGGGTTAACATTACCAGTGTACACAGGCTTTTACACTAGTAATAATATAAACATATCCTTGTGAATTCCAGAAACCAAATGTGAAAATGAAAATCATCCAGTGTAGAAAGTGATACTGCAAAATTGTAACCCTAATGAAAGCATAGAGATGTAGGCGTATTTGAGTTGTAGCTGCAAACTAGACCCTGGCCTTACTGAAGTTTAGTTCATCTCCCCTCTTTTGTGACCACCCTCCCCCAAATATATTTATGCATATGTGTACAAGAGACATACTTTATAGGGCAATATGTAAGACCCCCAACATTTCAAATGGCCAAAGAGGGACACGTTTGTTTTAGGAGTATTACCACTGACACCTCTTTGTGTAGCTAAACAAATGATTTAGAAAAACAAAGTATTTTATTTACACAGATTCATTTATAAACACATATAATGACGTTTAAACAAACTTTAATGTGAGTTTTATTGCTGTGGAGCAACGTGATGCACTTATATACACACTATACAGTCTGATCTCCTAAACACAGGGACACCAGGGTGATACAATTATATACACACCACACAGTCTGATCTCTAAACACAGGGACATCAGGGTGATACACTTATATACACACCACACAGTGTGCTCTCCAAAACATAGGGACACCAGGGTGATACACTTATATAAACACCACACAGTCTGATCTCCTAAACACATGGACACCAGGGTGATACACTTCTATACACACCACACAGTCTGATCTCCTAAGCACAGGGACACCAGGGTGATACACTTATATACACACCACACAGTCTGATCTCCTAAACACAGGGACACCAGGGTGATACACTTATATACACACCACACAGTCTGATCTCCTAAGCACAGGGACACCAGGGTGATACACTTCTATACACACCACACAGTCTGATCTCCGAAACACAGGGACACCAGGGTGATACACTTATATACACACCACACAGTCTGATCTCCTAAACACAGGGACACCAGAGTGATACACTTCTATACACACCACCAGTCTGATCCTCTAAACACAGGGACACCAGGGTGATACACTTCTATACACACCACACAGTCTGATCTCCTAAACACAGGGACACCAGGGTGATACACTTATATACACACCACACAGTCTGATCTCCTAAACACAGGGACCCCAGGGTGATACACTTCTATACACACCACACAGTCTGATCTCCTAAACGCAGGGACACCAGGGTGATACACTTCTATACACACCACACAGTCTGATCTCCTAAACACAGGGACACCAGGGTGATACACTTCTATACACACCACACAGTCTGATCTCCTAAACACAGGGACACCAGGATGATACACTTCTATACACACCACACAGTCTGATCTCCTAAACACAGGGACACCAGGGTGATACACTTATATACACACCACACAGTCTGATCTCCTAAACACAGGAACACCAGGGTGATACACTTATATACACACCACACAGTCTGATCTCCTAAACACCTTTAGATCTGACGCATTTAATCCTTTGAGTGCCAGAGGGGTATGTGACGCATTACAAATCAATGATTTGCGTAACCCTCTGGCACTCAAAGGGTTAAGACCAAACAGTTGTTTAGCCCTTTAAAGGGATAGTAATGTTTCATAATAAAAGCAGCTCTAACTAATCTTCATAGTATTTGGACTTTGGAGAGTGTTATTTCAGTTCTGTCAGAGTTGTAGTTCAAGAGTAATTCAATGATAAAGTACCCCCTCCTGTCCCCTTTACTGATGTAACACTTCTCACCTCAGAGCAGCAAGGTGGTGTCCAGGTAGATTGCAGAGAGGGACAATCTTCAATTAAGATAAGAGAAAAAGGTGAAAAACCTGTCAAGGGAGGAAGGGTTTTCATTGTTCTCATAGTAAGAATATTAACCCTTGATGTGAGCTGTCTGTTCTATGGACTGGATTCCACATCTGGGGGAGACGGCTTACACTAGGTAAAAGGGGAGGGAGGGAGATACTTTATCATTCAATTACTCTTGAACTACAACTCTGACAGTACTAAAATAACACTATGGCTCAAATACTATGAAGATTAATTGGAGCTGCTGTTTTTGTGAAACATTACTATCACTTTAAGAACTATAGGAGTGTGTAACCTATTGGTTTGCGATATGTTGCGCACCCATCTAATCCTTAAAAGGTTAAGTCACTTATAGTCAATTTTTAAGGACCCCCATGGTGGTCCTGCTAAATATTCCTGTATAACGAAGTACTACAGCTTCCATGTAAGGATAACAGGGTACGTAACATGTGGCTCTCCAGCTGTGTAAATACTACAGCATTTCCCAAGAGTCCTGTCCGCGAATTTACAGCACGGATCCGCCCCTCCCCAGCAACCTATTCTGTACCGAGCTCCTGGCCTCATCTCTGTGTGAGCAGCCCCTCTGTGTGTCTCTTGGTCCCACCCAGAGTTTATATGCTGTTTGTGAAGCTTCCCGTCCCACCTTCCCCAGTGCAGAGCCCGGCCCCACCTCTCCTCCTGTGTATGCACAGCCTAAGAGTATTTCCCGGAGCCCCACTCTGTAACCAGCCTGCATGTGGGCTCTCCAGGGTATACAGCCTGCCCGGCACACACTCCCGCCTCTAGGCCAGTGAACAATCTTTCCATGACACGGTCCCACTTCACCACTGTATACAGCCCCACTATTACACTGTCCCACCTCACCATGGTATACAGACCCTCTATGAGATGGTTCCGCCTCTCCCCAAGTTCACAGCTGCTTCTGACACACAGTCCCACCTCTCCCATAGTGCCTAATCCCAATCACACATGGTCCCAACTCTCCCTTAGTCTACTGCCAATCTGACACAAGGTCCTGCCTCTCCCCTAGTGCACAGCCCCAATCTGACACATGGACCAGCCTCTCCTTTAGCCTACTGCCAATCTGATACACAGTCCCGCCTCTCCCCTAGTGCATAGCCCCAATCTGACACATGGTCCCGCCTCTCCCCTAGTGCATAGCCCCAATCTGACACACGTTCCCGCCTCTCCCCTAGTTTATAGTCCCAATCTGACACACGGTCCCGCCTCTCCCCTAGTGCACAGCCCCAATCTGACACATGGACCAGCCTCTCCCTTAGTCTACTGCCAATCTGACACACGGTCCCGCCTCTCCCCTAGTGCATAGCCCCAATCTGACACATGGTCCCGCCTCTCCCCTAGTGCATAGCCCCAATCTGACACATGGTCCCGTCTCTCCCCTAGTGCATAGCCCCAATCTGACACACGTTCCCGCCTCTCCCCTAGTGCACAGCCCCAATCTGACACATGGACCAGCCTCTCCTTTAGTCTACTGCCAATCTGATACACAGTCCCGCCTCTCCCCTAGTGCATAGCCCCAGTCTGACACATGGTCCCGCCTCTCCCCTAGTGCATAGCCCCAATCTGACACATGGTCCCTCCTCTCCCCTAGTGCATAGCCCTAATCTGAAACACGGTCCCGCCTCTCCCCTAGTGCATAGCCCCAATCTGACACATGGTCCCGCCTCTCCCCTACTGCATAGCCCCAATCTGACACATGGACCAGCCTCTCCCTTAGTCTACTGCCAATCTGACACACGGTCCCGCCTCTCCCCTAGTGCATAGTCCCAATCTGACACATGGTCCCGCCTCTCCCCTAGTGCATAGCCCCAATCTGACACACAATCCCACCTCTCCCCTGGTTTATAGTCCCAATCTGACACATGGTCCCGCATCTCCGCTAGTTTATAGTCCCAATCTGACACACGGTCCCGCCTCTCCCCTAGTGCATAGTCCCAATCTGACACACGGTCCCGCCTCTCCCCTAGTGCATAGTCCCAATCTGATACACAGTCCCGCCTCTCTCCTAGTTTATAGTCCCAATCTGACACATGGTCCCGCCTCTCCCCTAGTTCATAGCCCCAATCTGACACACGGTCCCACCTCTCTTCTAGTTTATAGTCCCAATCTGACACATGGTCCCGCCTCTCTCCTAGTTCATAGCCCCAATCTGATACACGGTCCCACCTCTCTCCTAGTTCATAGCCCCAATCTGACACACGGTCCCACCTCTCTCCTAGTTCATAGCCCCAATCTGACACACGGTCCCACCTCTCTCCTAGTTCATAGCCCCAATCTGACACATGGTCCCGCCTCTCTCCTAGTTTATAGTCCCAATCTGACACATGGTCCCACCTCTCCCCTAGTTCATAGCCCCAATCTGACACATGGTCCCACCTCTCCCCTAGTTCATAGCCCCAATCTGACACACGGTCCCACCTCTCTCCTAGTTTATAGTCCCAATCTGACACACGGTCCCACCTCTCCCCTAGTTCATAGCCCCAATCTGACACACGGTCCCGCCTCTCTCCTAATGCACAGCACCATCTGACACAGTGTCCTGCCTCTCCCCTAGTGCATAGCCCCAATCTGACACACGGTTCCGCCTCTCCCCTAGTGCATAGCCCCAATCTGACACACGGTTCCGCATCTCCCCTAGTGCATAGCCCCAGTCTGACACACGGTTCCGCATCTCCCCTAGTTCATAGTCCTAATCTGACACATGGTCCCACCTCTCCCCTAGTGCATAGTCCTAATCTGACACATGGTCCCACCTCTCCCCTAGTTCATAGCCCCAATCTGACACATGGTCCCGCCTCTCCCCTAGTTCATAGCCCCAATCTGACACATGGTCCCACCTCTCCCCTAGTGCTTAGTCCCAATCTGACACATGGTCCCACCTCTCCCCTAGTGCATAGCCCCAATCTGACACACGGTCCCACCTCTCCCCTAGTGCATAGCCCCAATCTGACACATGGTCCCGCCTCTCCCCTAGTGCATAGCCCCAATCTGACACATGCTCCCACCTCTCCCCTAGTGCATAGCCCCAATCTGACACATGGTCCCGCCTCTCCCCTAGAGCATAGGCCTAATCTGACACATATCCCGCCTTTCCCCTAGGACATAGCTCCATTTGACACATGGTCCCGCCTCTCCCGTAGCGCATAGCCCCAATCTGACACACGGTCCCGCCTCTCCCCTAGTGCATAGCCCCATCTGACACACGATCCCGCCTCTCCCTTACTTCGCCACCAGTCGACATATGTTCCTGCTTCTGTGTGTCCCGGTCCCGCCTCTTCTCTAGTGCAACGCCCGTCTGACACAAAGACCACCCCTCTTCCATTGCAGACTGTCTACTACACGGTCCCGCCTCTCTGACTCTCCCATTTCCGCTGCCCATCTGACACACGATCCCGCCTCCCCGCTTCTGCACCGCCCATCCGGCCCCGCCTCTCCACTTCTGCACCGCCCATCTGACACACTGTCCCGCCTTTTCACTTCTGCACCGCCCATCTGACACACGGTCCCGCCTATCTGCTTCTGCACCGCCCATCTGACCCACTGTCCCGCCTTTTCACTTCTGCACCGCCCATCTGACACACGGTTTTGCATCTGTGTAGTTAGTCCGTGTCGCTCCTGTTCCCGCCTGCCTGTAACCAGCCCGTGTGTTGCTCCCGGTCCTGCCTCTCCCCAGCACACAGTCCGCTTGGTTTGATAGTCTATTGGACTTGTAGGGCTGTGTCGGGGCACCAGGTGCAGAGAGGTCAGATGGACTCCCCGGAGGGAAGAGAGGAAGAAGAGGAGGAGACAGACTGGATGTGCCCTGACCACGGACCTGCTGATAACCCCCGCAGTGCCCATACCCAGCACGGGCAGCCCGCAGTACTTAGTAAATAACATCTAGTGCGCTTCAGGCCTGGCATTACCCAGTCTGCATATACATAGGAATACCATCAGGCCAGTGATTAGCCGATCCAGACTCCAGGGCACACGCAGGGGGGCGGATTTTCAGGATATCCATACTCAAACACGGATGAATTAACCCTTTGTGTGCCAGAGAGGTATGCAATGCTTTGGCTACTTCCCTGGCATTCAAAGGGTTAATCACAGTCAGTGACCACCTGATTGCAAACCTGTGGTCAAGCAGAGATATGAGGAAAACGTGCTCTCTTAGGTGCCCCCTGAGGACTCACATAGAGAATCCATCCTCTTTGCCTTCATAAGGGCAGCTACATTGCTGTGGAACCGGGGCCTGTATTTATAAATGCAAACTGGAGTTATTGTGGAGTAATCCATCAGCACCATATGGGACAAATACAAATTCCTGTTAATTTGGGGTTTAAACCCCTGAATGCTAGAGAGGTCTCCAATGCATTGATTCACCATGCACTGTGACGTCTCTAGCATTTAAAGGGATAAAAAGCTCTATTTAAGTGCATTGGAGATCAGGAATGTTTGTGTCCCCTATGGTGCAGTTGGTTTAGTCCAGAATAACTCCAGTGAAGAGTTTATAAATATGAACCCAGGAGCCTAATTTGGGGGGGGGGGGTAGTGCAACTAAAACTTCCAGTTAATTTAAATGGTGCTTTTAACCCCTAGTTTGATAGAGAGATCTGCATTGGGGTAAGCTAGAATTCTAGGGGTTAAAAAACGCCATTTAAATTGAAGGAGAATTGGGAAAGTTTTTAAATACCTGCTATGGTGCAGTTGATGTGGTCCACACCATGTTAGCATGCCAAATTAGGACCCAGGCGTGCCATGGAAGTGATCTTATGTATTGCTGTGCTGTAGGTCTCATACGTATTAGAGTTTGTATCTTTGGCCTTGAACCTTTGAGTGCCAGAAGGGTGCCCAACACATTTCTGTTAGACACTGCTCTGGCACTCAAAGGGTTAGAGGTTTCAGGTGGTATCACTGATCATCATATATATTCCAGTGGTATTGCATATTTCATTCAACGGTGCTGTACCTGTAGTGGTTCAGTGATGCAACTTCCTTGCAGTATAAATGATCTTAACCATTTGAGTGCCAGATGGGTACACGACGCATTGCTTTGCAACGTGTTGCGTACCCCTCTGGCACTCAAAGGGTTAAATACATTTTTTTTTTATAATCCAGTCTGTGGGAGAACTTAAAGTGCAAATAACACCTTACAACAACTTTAATTAATAAAAAAGCTTTCAAAATAACATATATCAGCCATTAGTAATAGATATATTTATCTTTGTGTTTCAGTTTATGCAGATTGGACTACTGACTGACACATGTGGGAGATACTAACATTCCACACTGCTCTTCCTTCTCACCTACCCACTCCATCTCACTCTCTCCTATGTATTTTAATAGCTGGAGAAAGGGGGTGTCAAGACACCCCTCTACAGTCAAAACACAAGGGCTTGGTTCATCAAGATGAACTGATGCAATTCTGGAGCCATCTAATTGCACCACAACTGGGAAATGGATACAAATCACACATTCCCATTGATTTAAGTGGGCCTTTTAATCTCTTTAATACAAGCGATGTTTCCAGTGTATTGCTTTGCAATGCTTTAGCTACCTCTTTAGCATTCAAGATATTAAATCACAATTTAAATCGGTAGGAACTATCCTTTCCCTCTATGGTGAAGTTTGATAAATAAAGCCCAATATGTTGCACTTTGTTTCTAATCCTTTAACTCTTTAAGTGACACAGGACTCTGACACACATAGGGTTAAATGCCAGAGCAAGAGGGAGGGCAGTGTGGTATATTAGTATCTGGCACACGGCTGTGATTGCCAGTTCTGTCTAACTTGCATAAACTGATGTACAAATAAAGCCAAATATCTCAAAGTATTGCTTTAAATAAAATCTTGTGTAACATAAAATATACGTGATAGAAAAGCTCTTGTAAATCAGCGAAAGTAATCATAAGGTGTTACTTCCACTTAAATTCTCTGCATGTGCAGTGAAGCTAAATATCCCTTAAACATTATCCTATATAATAATTCCCTAGGATGTTTCTCATGATGCAGTCATGCGCAGTAGATACTGCCCAAGACTGCATCGCGTGGAGCGTACATGGACCTTGGCCCGTGTACACGGGCTTTTACATTAGTTTTAAATAAAAAAAGCCCAACATGGCATATGGATGATTTTGAATGTTCTTCATAAGGGTTTACTGACAATTTAAAGGAACAGTACACCCCAAAATGCTAACCTAACTAAAATATTTGCCATGTGCCCCTGACTGCAGATATCATGCTCTGGTAGCTTAGGGGTTAACACTTCCTGACTTGCACGTCTATCCCATGGTCCTCCATAAAGAACAGGAAGAAGGAGCCTCCACTTCCTGTTCATGATTGGAGGCTGGCAATACGGGAGCTGGGACTGTACTTCCCAACAATAAAAAAATAAAAATCCCCCCAAATTTCCATTGATTTTAAAGGGACAGTAAAGTCTGTTTTCATTAAAATCTAATATTGTTGCTATTACAACAATAAACTAACCAATGTAAGTACCATCTCTCAAATCTTTATGGTTTGAGAGATATGCGAAGATAAAATTCCCCCCTCCCTCCCCTGTCAATGATGTCAGCTGTAAAGTGGACAGCAGGAGATTCTGGTCGCGCAACTGGCCGGCGGCTCTTCAGCAGAGCTGAAATCAAGAGATCTAAAAATAAATACTTTATTGGAAAGGTCTACAAAACTAGGCACACTTTGTAGACCATTCCAATTAAGTATTTGTTTCTAGATCACAATATTTCGGTCCTGGGACCAGGATATCGTGCTGTCACCTAGAGCGCTGATGAAAGGGGAGGGAGGGGGGACTTTATCTTCGTATAGCTCTCAAACCTTTAGGTGAGTGCCAATGAGGTATGCAATTCATTGCATATCCATCTGGCATTCAAAGGGTTAAAGCAGATGAAGATGGGAGTATTGGGGGGGGGTGCGCCAAGTGCACCATAGGAGACAAATGACAATTCCCCAAATGTTCCTTGATGTAAATGGGGCTTTTAACCTCTTGTCTGCTACAGAGGTCTCCAAATCATTGCATCTCAATGTGCTGAAGACCTCTCTAGCATTCAAGGGTATAAAAAACAAGCAAACAAAAAAAAACTATTACATCCGTGAACATTTTATTTATCCCCTGGTGCACAGCTGGTTTACTCCATTTTGCCAGAGTACATAATCTGTCAGTGATGAGTGCTTTCAGCAGACTGTTTTACAGAGCTTGCAATCAGTGCTCAGTCCTACAAAAAGCTTGCAATCTCTTTTATGTCTTGCAGGCCAGTTGCCCTGATGGTATTTTTGGACAGTCTGAACAATATCAGATTGCAAGCTTATCTTCCACTCCACTGGGGCTTTTCTGTAGTTCACAAACCTCTTGTCTAAGCGTATTTTTGTGCCAAGTAACAGTTGCTGGAGCTGGAGTTATAGATGAGTGGGATGTGGCTAAGGGCTCACTTCTACCTTATATAGATATAGCACAGACGCAAATCTAGATCTGATAAGGGACCTTGGTAAGGTTTGCGACTTAATAGGCTAAAATATAAAATTCTGAACTTTTTCTGCACTTTTTTTTAATTGAATATCCTTTTTTTTTTTTTTTTTTCTCTCTCTCTCTTCAGCTTCTAAAAATGACGGTAAATCGGGCTCCGATGTGAGTAGAGTTATAGTACATATAGACATGGATTGCTTCTATGCTCAGGTAGAAATGATTCGGAACCCTGAGCTGAGAGATAAACCTTTAGGTAACACCCTTATTCTAATAAACTTGTAATTTGCATGTGTGTGTCTAATATATGGTACGTACCCTCTTGGATGCTAGAGATTTCTCAAAAGCATTGCTTTAGGAGACATCTCTATCACCCGGTGAATTAAATAAGATATTGCATCACCATTTATCATTTTTCAAAATGTATGTGCAACCGAGGCTGTGACTGTCTCATATCATACTCCCCTCCATTGCTCTCTTACAATCAGGCATTAAAGGAACAGTAACACCCAAAATGATCTGGGGTAATTCATGCTTCAATACATTGCACTCCATAATATCGGTTTAAAAATCCTCTCTCTTTTCTGAGGCCTAAAATATAGTGTTTCATGTGCCCGCTGGGGTTTCCCACTCCTGTCTTTTCTGGGGCCCGCAATAACATAGCAGTCTTCATAAGTGCCTGAAGTGCTAGTGTTTTATGGTTTGTAAATGGGCAATATAGGGTAACGCAGCCTTTATTAATACAAGAGCAGTGGATACTAATTTCAATAAATTGACTGAATTAGCTCTTATCTCTCATTACAAAAGCTCAAACACAATAAAATGATATATATAGGGTTGTCTTCAAGTGCATTAAAATGCAAATCTTAGCTGCTAGCTGAAAATACATATTTAACATTATATAACCCACTTTAACTCTTAGATGTTAATGTTTTCTTTAATACCTTTGGTTGTGGAAATATTCGTGCATGTTTCTCCAACTAGTTTGTTATCCAGGGAAATACAGGTTAAGTATGCAATAGCAGGACATTCAACTATAAACTAGTGGTCAGAAGTTTTGGGACACCTCATTGGGTATTTCTAAAATCAAGACAAACATTATAATCTATTTAGCAGGGTTTTTTTACCGTTTGTAAAGGTGTAAAAGATTTTTGGTGACAAAGTAAAAAAAAAAAAAAAAAGTGCATTTGTTACATGTGTTTCATCATATTTTATAAATTGTTTTACAGGAAGTTTGATGAAAATAATGGTATCTTTAGAAAGCCCATCTTATGGCAAGAAAAGCAGTATATAATATATGTGGGTACATTAAATGAATAAGAGGAAAATTACAGCTAAACACAAACACAGTAGAAGTGTTAAACCAGCCATGGTCCAGAAGTGTTAAAATATCCATTGTCCTTCTGCACTGCTCACCTCAGAACAGAAAGGTGGTGTCCAGATGAATCGCAGAGAGGGACAATCTTCAATTAACATAAGGGAAAAACCTGTCACGGGGGCAGGGTTTTCCTTATGATCACAAGAAGATTGTCCCTTGCTGTAAGCTTTTTTTTTTTTTTTTTTTCTGAAAAACAAAAACAAACAGACCAACATTAAATTGCTTTTCCTGTTGAGTGATACAAGAGCATCACACTGCTTGAAGATGTCTTTCCAGAGTTACTACAGTTTAAATGTTTTACATTAACTGTGTCCTCTAGTAGATGCATTTTGGACACTTTTTCTGTTCTATTTACAGTCTTCTCAGCTGGCAGAGTCCTATAACGTATTTTTTTCATTTAAAAAGTTTTCTGCTACTTTATATGTAAAATTTACTTAGTAAAAAGAATTACAGCAAATTTTTAAAGTCTAATCTGAATTTGATCTTAAAAGAGGGATACTCAATTGTTGGGCCTCCATCTTGTTGGGGGCGACAACTTTAATCACCCCCAACCTTTCATGACCTGTTTCACAGGCTCCTGCTAACAAGGTCAGCTTCGGTGTCAAGCTAGTAGGATAGATAACCAGTACAGCCAAGTAGAAGCTAGCAATGGAAGAATTGGGAATGGAAAAGCCCTGTTGGATGTTTTCTTGTGGATGTAGAAGGTTGAATTTAAAGGTCCTGGCCCCAAAGCCATATAGGAGGATGGTTCCGGAAACAGGATCCAAATTCGGATACAGGACTTGGTAATGTACAGGGCTTCTGACACAATCTGGAAGGCTGGATTCCAATGGCAAGACAGTAGTTGGAAAATAGGAAGGTCTTAAGGAATATCTATGCAGACAAGGCTAGCAAGAGAGGTGCTAGAGAACATTAGCGAGTGAAGCCAAAAGATAGTCGAGACAAGCCAAAAGGTCAGGACAGGTGGAAATTAGACGAAGTTCAGAAAAAAGCAGGGTTGGGACAGGCAGAGTACAAACAGGGTCCAGAAACAAACTGAGGTCAAACCGAGGTAACAAAAGTTAACTACAGGACTAATAACTGATCACTGCGGATGTGGCAACCCTGCTAAAATTGACACGTGAACCCACACATGGAAAAAAATACAGTACTTTGGACCGAAAGTGTGTTAATGCACATTCAAACAAATGTGAGCCAAGTCTTCAAGCAATCAAAACGATCGCAAAGCCTAGAAGAATGGCCAGCAAGAACCTGTGTATCGTGATTCCTTCCCATGTTAGCCAGGTCCACTTTTTTATACCGCTGGCCCTTTAAGTTTTTCCCACACATGCACTCTTGTAGTGTTTGTTGGGCTTTGTGCCTGACTATTGCTAGTCCTGTCCTCGTCTGATATCCACCTTTACTGACCTTCGGAGCTGTCTCCTGCTTTCTGCCTAAGGTGCTGTCCAGTCGGCCATCTGTTAACCTGCGTGGTGTTCCAGTTCCCGGCCTGGCTGTGTAAATTACTGACTTCTTGCTTCATTGTTGTCCCTGCAAATTGTCCTAAAGCATTTTTAAGTTTGGTGCTTCTATAAGCAACCACTCCTAGAATGTCAGGCCTTTTGCCAATTTCTTATACTGTACTGACATCCAGTGTTGATTGTTAGTACTGCACCCGCATAAATTCTTGTTTACTGGTTCACTTTTAAAGGCTGTCAGTGGCAAATATCCTGACCTAATGCCAGTTCAGCTATCCTATAATATAAAAGGCCAGATGTATGTTTGTCCAATGCAGTCATGCACAGTAGAGACTGCACGAACGCACTGAATGCTGGCCTGTGTACACAGCCTTTACACTAGTAACTTGATATTTGTGTTGCTGCTGGAAAGTTGCCTTTGAGCCTGTGAACAATCTCACTCCCCAGCCTGTGCGTGTATTTATGTGAACTAGAACTCAGATGTCCCCTCTGAGTCAGTAACACGTTACCTTAACACAACCAATCTGGATTTGCCAAAGTTTATTTTTCAGAACCAGAACTTTGACAGTATAAGAAGCTCTCCCATATTCTCCCATCCTACTTTAAGCACAAAATATGACCCCTGAAACATATCACGGTCTCCCACGTCACTTCTCAAATCCAACACTAACAAAAACATCACTATCAGAAGGAGGACATTGTGTCAACCTCTCACCCCGGCAATTTTGAGCTTTCCCTCGTTGCAGTTGCCTCCAGCAAAAGCTGCAGGCATGCTGTTTGTAGGACTAGCCATTCTCTCTGTAATAAAATCCCTGCCCAACTCCTCCCCATTTTTCTACGTGTGTGCGCTCCCTGGTTTACCTAAGCTGGAGCTCACATGGCCGGTTATAAGCCTGCTGCAGGTTTTCTACACTATTAGGTACAGCAGATCTGGGAAACTACTTTGTCATGTCCCGTGGTATGCATTATAATGCTGAACACAAGGGTTAACAATGGCAGTGGGGAGGTGAAGATTGGATAAGAAAAGTGAATTTGTAGCTATCCTCGTATTTCAACCCATGAAGGAACTGCTGTAGTGTTGATAACTCCTGTGGCACTTAGTGGGTTTTTGGCACTACAGCAGTTCTTTCATGGGTTGAAATATGAGAATAGATACAAATTCACTTTTCTTGTCCAAACACACACACACGCCCCCCTCCTCCATGAAAATTGTCCTGGGCTTCATACAGTAGACAGACAGCTCTGTGATTAAGTATTTAAATCTTTTGCATTCCTTTGGCGATCTTCTCTGATGGAGGTGGGGGAGCTTGTCTGAAGCAGAAGGATGCAGTAGTCCATGCGGGAGAGGATGAGTTCTTGTATAAAAATTTTAGCTGTGGAGGAACAGAGGAAGGGATGGATTTTAGCAATGTTATCCAAAAGAAAGCAACAGAATTTAGCGAGTGCATTAATATGAGGGGAGAATGAGAGAGACATGTCAAATATCACTCCTAGACACCGTGTTTCTGATACTGGATTTATGGTAGTGCCATTTACAGTCACTTGGAAGGGCTCTACAGGGCCATGCCTAGGTGGGATGAGGAGTAGCTCTGTTTTAGACATATTGAGTTTGAGGTGCCTATGAGCCATCCAGTTTGAGGTAGCCGAGAGGCAATCTGTGACTTTAGTCTGAATATCAGAAGTCAGTCGAGGTGCAGATAAGTAAATCTGGGTGTCATCTGCCTAGAGGTGATATCTGAAACCAAAGGAGTTAATAAGATCACTAAGTGTTATTGTGTAAAGAGAGAACCGAAGCGGTCCTAGAACAAAACCTTGAGGAACACCAACAGAGAGTTGGACAGGAGAAGATGAAGAGGTGGTAGAGGAGACACTGAAAGGGATAGTAATACTTAAAATGTAAAAAAAAATATGTTGTAGGGTTTATCCCCCTGAGTAAAACAAGAGTACTCCCACTGCTGAGAGGTGTTTCATTCAAAAGTTATTAATTTTCAAAGTTGAATTTTTTAGGTGCCATATCACAGTGGCCTGAAATTGTACAGTGGTGCTGTTGCTACACCATCCTATGGAGATTTATGGTCCCGGGACCAGAGCTGTCCATAGGAACGTGTAGCAACAGCGCCACTGTACAATTTCAGGCCACTGTGATATTGCACCTAAAAAATTCAACTTTGAAAATTAATAACTTTTGAATGAAACACCTTTCAGCAGTGGGAGTACCCTTGTTTTACTCAGGGGGGATAAACCCTACAACATATTTTTTTTACATTTTAAGTATTACTATCCCTTGAAGGATCAGTTGCTAGATAAGAGGAGAGCCAGTCCAGTGCTATGTTACGGATTCCTAAGGAGTGAAGAATGCGGAGGAGGAGGGCATGACTACTAAAACTACTTGAATAACTACATCTATGCTAAAAACTTTTTAAGAGGTGAATGTTCCACTTTACTTTTTCTCTGCACAAAATAGCCATTACTTTTTTAAAATGAATCACAGCATCCTGAGGCAAAGAATTCCATAACTTTACAGCCCTTAGTGTAAAAAAAAAAAAACAACAACCCTGCCTTTGTTTTAGTTGAAAGCACCTTTCCCCTAGTCTTAATGCATGACCTTTTGTTCTTTGCTCAACTCTTTGAATAAATAGTTCCTTGTGTATTGACCACAAATATATTTGTAAATGGTAATCATATCACCCATCGTTTCTCTTCTGTAATGTAAACAATCCCAATTTGAGAACTCATTCCATTAACCCCTTAACGACCCATGACGTGCCAGGAACGTCATTGGTAGATTTGCCTTAAGGACCTATGGCTGAGACTGAACGCTCCCCTACCGTGCAGTGTTGTCTTTTAAAAAAAAAAACAAAAAAAAACTTTTTTTTTTTTTTTTTTTAACAAAAATTTTATTTAAAATAAAGAAAAAAATCAATAACCAAAATAGGAAGTGTGATTGTTGTGGAGCCATGTTATACACTTACACACCACCAAATGTCATCAATAAAATAGGCTGGGAAAAAGGGACATGGGGTTTTTCACCTGGGGGACAGTGCTCACTTAAAACTGCCCATTTTGTAGATATGATTGACCGGTCATACCTTTCATGCAGTGTCCATAAAAATGTAACCCATTGTGCCCAATTGATCTAAAGAGGGGGAAAAAAAGGCTTTTTTTTTTACGGTTTTCTTTAATTTTACTAAAATAAATGGTGGACTATCCATATAAGTGTGGTATCAAAAGAAAGCCCTATTTGTGCTTTTTCCAGTTCAGGTAGAATTATATTCCCATCCTATGCATCTGTCTCCCCCATCCCCCTTTTTTGTACCCTATTTGCTCTTGCAGCAGTTGAGTGAATCTGCACACTGCTGTGAAGTCTATCGTCTGTCAGTACTCCTAAACCTTTCTCTAACGAGGATTCGCCAGGCAATTTCCCTTTAAGTGTATATGTAGCATGTTTATTTCTACAGGCCGAATGCATAACCTTACATTTATCTATATTAAACCTCATCTGCCACTTTTCTGCCCATTTCCCCAGTTGAACCCTGTGGCACCCCACTTACAGCTTTAGACCAACTTGAAAAGATTCCATTTACAGCAACTCTTTGTCATCTCTTATTTAACCAGTTCTCTCTTCATGTACTGATAACATCACCCAAACAGAAGCCTTTACTTTCTGCAGTAACCTGTTGTGAGGCATCGTATCAAAGACTTTTACAAAATCTGACTATACTAGGATTGGAATTGAATATACTGCTCCCCAAATTATGTAGTTTTCTTCTGTAATAACTTTTGAATTAAGCATCTCCCAACAGTCAGAGTACCTGATTTTCTATGCAGAAAAGCCCTATAAGTGATACTTTAATGTATTATTGGGAAGGAAGGAGAATATTCCCTTTCATTTCCTTCCTTGGATCAATTTACTGTAAGGGGGTTTCTTCTGTACCCTGAGGATTCCACTTGTTTTCACTTGTCTCAGTCTTCTCCGTGGCCTCCCATATTCGCCAGTGGATACTACACGGATGTTCTTGTTTCTTTTAAAAAGTGCAGTGCCTTCTAGAAGTATGAAAAAAACCTTTTCTTAAATGGACACCGAAAGTTGAAATAGATTTATATGTCACATACTTACAGTTAGCACGTTCAAAAATGTTTCATGTTACATGCCTAAACTATAATCCTAAATCTTCATTTTAACACTTGTGTAAAGTTTCCTATTCAGAGAGCAGGTATTTGACCTCTTAACGACCTTGACATCCCAGGACAGTCACGCCTATGATTTGAGAGATATAGGCATACCTGGGAACTTTTGAAACAGGTCTACCTGGAGGATAACCCTGTCAGTGCCGACCTGGGAGGAAAATGATGCGATTCGCGTCATAAAAGGGGCGGGGCTTAGTTTCGGAGGGGGGCGGAACAAAAAAACACACTGCAAAATGTATCTAAGAGGGCGGGGAGTGGGAGGAACCAGGCGGGACGGAGCACAAGTGGGCAGAGTTTCTATTTAAACTCTGCCCACTCGGCGATCCACACATTGCCCCGGAGACCCGGTAATTCAGTCTGAAATCCAGAGTCTCCAGGGCAAAACCGTAGAGTTCCCAGGTATGGATATAGGCATTGAAAGTTCCCCCCTCCCTCCCCTTCTCCTGATGTCAGCTGTAAAGCTGACAGCAGGAGATCTGTGTCGACTGACACAAGGAGGCTCTGCAGCAAAGCCAAAATTGTGTATTGCAAAATAATTACTTCATTGGAAAGGTCTGCAAAGTGTGCTTGCAAACCAGGTACACTTTGTAGACCTTTCCAGTGAAGTAATTATTTTCCAATAATGTGATTTCGGCTCTGATGCAGAACTGCAGGCTGATCCCCAGACCGGTATCTCCTGCTGTCACCTAGACGCTGACGTCAGGAGAAGGGGAGGGAGAGGGGAATTTTCAATGCAAATATCTCTCGAACCACAGAGGTTTGAGAGATAGGATTTGCGCCATTAAGCTTATTTTTTCATCCTCTACAAAACTGTAACAAGTTTTTATGGGAAATTACTGTGCCTTTAAGGCTAGATTTTAGGCCACAATAAGTACAAGCTATTTAAGTGTATATATAACCCCAGTTCATTTTTAGATGTTAGGATTACTTTAAAAAATACAGCATTGTGGAGCATATCACTAGTAAGTGACCTCACCGAAGTAATGAATGCATATTTATTTTTTTTATATTTTCACCACTTCCTGAATTTCTGCGGTGGCCTGTAAATTCATCTGGTCTCCTATTCCTTATTCTGTTTCTTTTACATAATGCAGTGATGATCAAAAGCCAAGCCACTGATGGACATTAGAATGAGATGAGAGGGCTGGCTTGGATTGCATCAGCTGACATCACCAGAGCTGGCGATAGTGAGCACAGTGACTCCGCCCATCGCCATCACAAAAAGCTTGTTAACTCTAAAGGACCAGACCGGTGTGCAACGCATTACAAAGCAATGCATTGCACACCTCTCTTGTCCTTAAGGGGTTTAACTTTTTTTAATATAAATAGGTAATATCAGGACAAAAATAAAGACCTTTATAATTCTGCTGTTTTTATCTCTGTTTTGTCCTTGTAGGTACTGCATATTTAAAGGCAAAATAGCACCTCTTAAAGGGGATCTATCTCCCTTATACATGTTGGTCTAAATAGTTTATGTAGTGACTAGTTGTTATGATGTTTTAATTTTTTTTTTTTTAATAAAATCACTATTTTGCTGAAATTAAAGGGATAGTAATGAATCAAATTAAGTAAAATGAATATTGTAACTATTAAAAAATAAAATAATTAAGGCCATTCCGATCTCTTAAACCTTTATGGTTTGAGAGATGTACGATTATAAAGTTTCCCCTTCCACAGACGTCACGCTCTATCTTACAGCAGGAGATACTGGTCGCGGGACCATCCTGCGGCTCTTCAGCAGAGCCGAAATAGTGAGATCGAAAACCAAATACTTAAGTGGAACGGTCTACAAAGTGTGCTTGCAAACAAATAGCTACAATTTTCAGTTTACTTAAACTGATCCATTACTATCCCTTTAAACAAATAAATATTGCCCTGCGCCCTGCTTCCGGTCAGACTGCGGTACCAGCTCTGTACCCGCAGTCTGTCACTCGTTCTCTTCTCCCCTCCCTCTATCCAGCCTCCTCCAGTGACGGAGGCTTCCTGCCTGTAAGCTGGTGCAGTCTTTGGCCAATGAGAGCAATCTGGCTTATAGACAGAAATCCTCTGTCATTGGAGGAGGCTGGATAGAGGGCGGGGAGCAGAGGAAGAGTGACAGACTACTGTTACAGAGCTGGTAACCTCAGTCTGGAAGTAGGACGCAGGGCGCTCTTTATTAATTTAATTTCACCAAAATAGTGATTTTATAAAAAATAAATAAATAAAAACTTTATAACATCTAGTCGCAACATAAACTAACTATTTAGACCAACATGTATAGGGGTGATAGATCCCATTTAATAATAACACCTCACCTCCCCCCGTTAACCTTACTATGGCCTGAAAATCCTTATGGCCTTTATGAATTTTGCCATTTTTCCTTTTTTCAATATACACAACTTCCAATCAGTCCTAGATGTCATGTCTGCGGAATTGGACAAGACAGCTGATATCATGAGCCTGCTTAATTCCTTGAGGTTCATAGTGACAGCTCACTGTCGGTTGCCTTTCAGGTCCTTTGGTCCTGTTAGCGTCTGCCCATCTCCATAAACATGACGTCCAGGACCGATCGGAAGATATTATTTCTTAAAAAAAAAAAAAAAAAAAAAAAAGCAGAAAGGCTAAATTTAAATGGGGTATTAGGATTTTCTGGCCATAGTACGGTAAGTGTGTATGTATTATTAGGAGGTTTTAGTTTTCCATTGACGTGAAAATGACTGACTTTTGTTTTTTAGGTGTCCAGCAGAAGTACATTGTGGTCACCTGCAATTATGAAGCCAGAAGGCTGGGTGTAAACAAGCTGATGTCTGTTCGAGAGGCTAAGGAGAAGTGCCCACAGCTAGTGCTGGTCAGTGGAGAGGATCTGACCCCCTACAGAGAGACTTCGTACAGAGTCACTGGTACATGTCTAGTTCTTCCCTCTATAGGTCTGAAAAATGAATAAAGGGGAATTGTATATGGAATTAGCGCTTTTAAGAAAGAGTAAAGTTTTTTTTTGTTTTTTTTTATAAAAAACATATGTTGTAGGGCGTCTCCTGTTTAGTAAAGTAAATTCTCTTGCTGCTTGGAAATGTATGTTTCCAAAGTTATTACAGTTTTCAAGTTTTTTTTTTTTTTTTTTTTGGGGGGTGGTGCTTGTTTTTTTTTACATTAAAGTGATAGTAATGTCCAAGAATTATATTTTGTATTCTAGATTAAAAAAAATAATTTGCATCAAATCCCATCTCTCAAACCACTACAGTTTGAGAGATATTTGCTGCTAAAGTTCCCCCCTCCCTCCCCTTTTCCTGAGGAGATTCGAGTCGGCCGACTTGAGGCGGCTCTTCAGCAGAGCCAAAATTGCGTTATTTAAAAAGAACTACATTGGAAGGGTCTACAAAGTGTGCTTGCAAACCAGGCACACTTTGTAGACCCTTCCAGTGAAGTAATTCTTTTTAAATAACGCAATTTCGGCTCTGCTGAAGACCTGCCAGCTGATCCCAGGACCTGGATCTCCTTTCTTCTCCTCTCAGGAGAAGGGAGTGGAGGGGGGATCTTTAAAGGGACACTAATGTCCCATAACAATTGTTTCTAGTTTTGTAGAGCTTAAAATAATAAACTAAGTGCTTCAAACACTATTTCAAACCGCTATGGTTTGAGAGATATAGGCATTGAAAGTAACCCCCCTCCTTCTTCCCCTGCACGCATCCATCCAAGAAAATCCTGAAATTGAGCTGGGACCACATTTCCTGCAGCCTTTTTGAGGCACTCTGGGCGCAGTTTTGCAGGGTCTGAAAAAGATATTTCATCGGCAGAGGAAGGAGAGATCACAGAGGACACTGGTAATTTCATTGTAGATAAGATTGACGGTCTCTTAAAATCCATGAGTAAAACGTAAGGTCTTTCAGAGACCCAAAAAGACCTAAATGTGATGGACGCTGCATTTATCGGATACAAAAAGACAGCACCCCAGTTTCCAGTCCACAGTTCCATTCACGATATTATTAAGAATGATTGGAAACGGGGGGACAAAAGATCAGCCATGTTAAGGCATTTCCAGCAAATGTATCCATTTTCAGATGAAGTTATTTCTGCACGGGTTAACCCCCCCTAAGGTAGATGCGGCTGTAGCCCAAATTTCTCGCAGAGCGATTATTCTCCTAGAAGATGGTACAACACTGCGAGATCCTATGGATAAGAGAGCAGACAATCCACTAGAGAAGCATTTTACCACCATAGGTCATCAGCTACTGCTATGGCCTGTATATTCTGAGCATTACGACTGTGGTTAACAGAATTTGAAGAAAAAATTGACTCCTCTGTCTCCAGATCTCGCCTGTTAAAGGAGATGGGGTTAATTACTCATGTGATGCCTCCTTGGACAACATTAGACTCATGGCACAGTCATCAGCGTTATCGATTACAGCCAGAAGGGCTCTTTGGATAAAGGCCTGGGATGCGGACGCATCATTAGAGAACAGATTAGTCTCATTGCCTTTCACGGGAACGAAACTTTTAGGTGACCAACTGCAGGAAGTTATAAAAAAAGTCATCTGGGGGCAAGAGTCCTTTTCGTCCACAGGAAAGACTCTCTTGTCCATCCCCACCAAGGGCATCCAAGTTCCGGCTCTAGTCCATTTGTAAGGCTTGAAGATATAGGCCAGGATCTACATATGATCAAAGTAAGAGACCATCAGGGCAGAATCCGCGTGCTGGGAACCGCAAGGAGTTCCAATGCAAGCCTACATCAACAGAGCACACAATGAAGCCAGCAGAGCCCTATCTCGAATTCCAGTAGGGGGCAGACTGGAGTTTTTTCTAGACAGCTGGAAAAAGATCCACCCAGACAGATGGGTAAAGCAGTCGCTAGAGATAGGGTATGAGCTGGAATTTCAAACTGTTCCTCTAATTTGTCACTTCCAAACTTCCAAAATTCAGAACAGAGCTATGTTTGCGAAAATGAAGACAGAGATTCAAAGCCTTTGTCTAGACAGAGTCATAGAAAAAGTCCCTCAGATTCAGCAGTTCAGAGGAATCTATTCCACTCTTTTCTATGTCTCCAAGCCATCTGGGGATCTTCGTATTAATCTAAATCTAAAGAAAGTGAATTCCTTCCTCAAGACCAGGAAGTTGATTCAGCTTCACTCATTTCTAACACGGATCGACCTCAAAGATGCTTATTATCACATAACTGTGAGAGAAGCACATTGCATATCCTTGAGATTTCACATCATGGGGGAACATTACCAATACAGGGTTCTCCCTTTCAGTCTGGCTACTGCCCCAAGGTTATTCACGAAGATTCTTGCAATAGATATGGCAGCTTTGAGATTACAGGGCATTCGTGTTGTTCCATATCTGAATGACTTGCCACTGACAGCAGACAATCAGCAAGAAACACAGAAATCTGCCAAAAATTATTAAGAGTTGGGTTGGATCATAAATGTAGGCAAGAGCCACCTCAGACCAACCCAGTCACTCCATTTTCTGGGAGTCATCATCAACACAGAAAAAGCTTTGGTGATCCAATCAAACGAAACAGCGAATTTGTCTATCAATAAAAAGATTTAAGATATCAAAAGTCAGGACAGCAAAAGAATTTGTGCACCTGATAGGAAATCTAACCTCTGCCCAACAGATAGTCTTCCATGTGCTGTTGCCCATGGTACTAACTCAGGCCAATTACCCAACTTCCAGCTGATGATACCCATTCTTCCCTCCACCAAGAAGGAATTACTATGGTGGTGCAAACCAAGAAGTTTGCAGCAGGGAAGGTGTCTCAGGGAACCAACCTGGGAGATGGTCACTACAGATGCCAGCACATCAGGCTGGGGCGGAGTACGGAACCAGAAAACTGTCCAGGGCATCTGGTCAGTCAAGGAATCCAGGTTTCATATAAATATTTTGGAACAGCATACAGCTGTTGTGATTAGATCGGACAACACCACCACAGTGAGTTACATACAGAACCAGGGAGGAACACGGAATGCTATTCTCAACCGCCTAGCTCTTCAGATTATATACTGGACAGAGATGCACCTGACGGATCTCAGAGCAACATATCTATCGGGAACCAAAAATCTTCAGGCAGATTTTCTCAACAGAAACCAAATTCACCCAGGGGAATGGTCCCTAAAGAAGGAAGTCTTCAGAGACATCACAGCACTCCTGGGGTCATCAATGATAGACCTCATGGCTACAGCCAAAGACACACAGTGCAAACAGTTTCTGTCCCGTTGGAAGGACCACCATGCTCTGGGTCAGGATGCCCTTCAAACAGAATGGAGATATCCACTGGCATACATCTTTCCTCCCATTCCACTCATCTCGGAAGTCATAAGAAAGGATCAGGCAAGGGTCATTCTGATCGCTCCAGACTGGCCAAGAAAACTTTGGTACGCAGATCTGAAACTGCTATCTGTTCTACCGCTAATAAAACTTCCAGGCATCCCAGATCTGTTAACCCAGGGCCCGATATGGCACCCAAATCCAGCTTTCTTGAAACTAGCGGCCTGGAAGCTGAACAGAGCTCGCTAAGATATAAAGGATTGTCTGAAGAGGTAATTAACACCATTCTACAGGCCAGGAAACCATCATCCTCCCGGATCTGTTATAGAGTATGGAATACATTTTACAACTGGTGTAGATCCAGAAAGCTGGACAGAGGTAGTATTCTTCCTAATACAATTCTGAAATTTTTGCAATGGATGCATACTCATCTGACACCAAAAGGGTTAAAGATTAAAAAAAGGCAATACGATGAGCTTGATGAAATTGCCCTTAAAAATTCTGATGTAAAAATATTGTCTTTTACGTAGTTACATATTAGTTGAGGTTGAAAAAAAGACTTGTCCATAAAGTTCAACCCTTGAACTTTTAATTTTGTCTTTAAAACAAAAAATTTTCAACAAAATACTATTTTTAACCAGTTACTAACAGTATGCAACTGCTTCTCACTCTGCTCTCAATCTGTTAAGAGTACTTAATTTGTCTTCTCCAATTTAGGAAGAGTGGGCCAGGTTCAATGTCATTTTAATGTATTTGAATGAATCTTGTTCAAATGTCAGTCCAGGGAAGGCTGCAAGGATCTTCCCCACTGGAAATAGTGCTCAATAAATTTTGTCTGGTAACGAAAATTCTGACTAACTGAACACAATGGTAAACAAAATTTGTTTTCACTGATCGGGAAAAAAAATGATTTGGACAAAACACATTTTTTCACAATGCACGAAGTCTAAAAAATAGAATGCAGTTTAAGTAACTGCTGTTTGAAAACATTTGCCCAGGTAAGTCCTTCTGTTAACCCTTTGAGTGCCAAAGGGGTATGGAACGCATTGCAAAGCAATGCTTTCCATATGCCTCTAGCGCTCAAAGGGTTAACTTACAAACCACTTATTGATAAGGCATATTTGCCCTTTAAAAGAGTCATTCAGTCTGCAATGGTTCCAGATCTGTTTGTGTTTTGTTTGTTTTTTTGTTTTTTTTTTTGTTTGTTTGTTTGTTTCTGAAATGTACTAGAAATGTTGTTATGGAAATTTAACCCTGTGGCAATAGATTACATAAAGTTCAAGAACACAACATCCCTAGGAGGATAAATAAATCTTCCCGTTAAATTTAAATGGGGCCCTTAAGTCCTTGAAATTTTTCGTCAGCAGGATAAACCTTGCTCTATATTCTATATATATATATACTTATCCTATATAATAATTCTCTAGGATGTTTGTCAGAAGCCGTCATGCGTAGTTGAGACTGCGGGCGTTTGGGCAGTCTCTACTGCGCATGACTGCACTGCATTGCATGAGTGAGGCGCATGATTGAGGCGATGCAAGACTGAATCGCGTGGAGCAGTGAGGTAGTGGCCGCTTCACCCCTCGAGTGCCAGAGGGGTACGCAATGCTTTGCAAAGCAATGCGTTGCATACCCCTCTGGCACTCAAAGGGTTCCAGACCTTGGCCCGTGTAAACAGGCTTTTACACTAGTTATATCTATATATAAATAAAAGTTCTTGGTGTTTCTGGTTCGCTGTCAGCCATGCCCCCTGGGCATCACAAAGGCGGAGGTATGTAAAACTCCCATTTGTGTATCCAATAAGATGTGGCTGACAGAAGCCTGTCTCTGGCTGATTGGCCAACAACACACACATTGTTTGCTTACAACACACACTCTTGTTGCTACAGGAGCCCCTTGCTTCCTCAGCCAAGAGCTACACACACTGGAACACACAGGAGAAGGCAGGGGGTTCCCCAGTTCCAGCCAGCAGTGCACGCAAGGCATTCCTGTGTGTGTTGCATTTACCTTTGCCCCGCCTTCTGTAAGCGTGTGCAAGCCGGTGAATTAATGTCTGATGTGAGGAGGAGGAGAGCAATATACCTATGAAGACTCATGTAAGTAAATAGAGATAGGTCTGTGTGTGTGTTTTATAAGGTGTTCCTTCCCATTTTGTGGCTGAAGGATCACATCCCCACATTGCCTAGCAAACGCTGTGTGTGTGTGTGTGTGTGTGTGTGTGTGTGTGTGTGTGTGTGTGTGTGTGTGAATCATTTAGGGATTCAAAAGTATACAAACCATTGCAATGCATTGGATGCTTCTATCTCACTCAAAGGGTTAACCCTTTGAGTCCCACATGGGTGCCCAATGCATTTGGGATTTATGTTTAACTCTTTCAGTGCCACATGGGTGCCCCATGCACTGGATACCTCTTTGAAACTCAAAAGGGTTGCCTTTTTCACTGCCCCATAGGCACCCAATGCATTAGATACTTATTTGTAGCCCTTTGAGCTCCAGAGATATATCTAACACATTATATTCAGTACCAAAGGGGTAACCAATGCCCAGGCGATTTACTTTTAACTCTTACAGTGCAAGACAAATATCCAACCATTGCAATGCGTTGGATATCAATCTGGCCCTCAAAGGGTTACAATGCATGGGCAAAGCCTGTGCCGTTGTTGCCATTATATATTTATATGTGTTATATATTTACATGTCATATTACGCAATCTTTATGGATGTCCCATAGGTAACACATCACTAATCACTCTTGGCTTCCGTAAAGAATGTTCTTGGGTTAAACAATGTAATATGCAGTTGACTTTTCAGTATTGCTTGGCCGTGTATGATGAGTTCTGCTCTCTTCATTAGAACTGTTGGAGGAGTTCAGTCCGAAGGTGGAAAGGCTTGGATTTGATGAGAACTTCATCGATGTCACTGAACTGGTGGATAAGAAGTTACACCAGGAATATCAAAGTAATATAAATCAAGAGGCACTCGTGTCTGGTCATGTGTACAATGGTCAAAGTAAGTTGTTAAACTCATTCTTGTAGTGTGACTTGGTTTCTTGCATTTTGTCTCCTGAGTACATGGATACCTAATATGTATAGATTTCTCCTTCCTGAGGCCCCAAATTGGTAACTGCGAATAAAAGATTTCCAAATGACATTTTCATGGATCAGAAAATGGCTGACATTTCTTCATACACAAAATTATATAGCAATGACATTTTGTTAAATATAGGAGTTTAAGAAAGGTTTCAAAAAATGTACACTAAAGTCATAATTTACTGTACAGCCAAATGCAGTATACATAATTTGAAAGCATAATTACCCCATAAAATCCAAATAAGCCACTAAAAGCATGTATTTCCTGAACGTAGATAGCCCAGTGCATGAAGTGAGGGATTGCTTGTCTTTCTACTCCAAGCACGGTGTGCACAAATGTTTCCTGGAGATGTAGAAGAAAGAAGAAAAAAAAAAAAGCCTATTTTTTACATTACCAACCCTTCAAATGTACTGAAATAACTGAAAACTGTGGCATTTCTTATGGTTGTTGTTATTATCATTATTGCTGCTCTTATGAGGAAAAAAATGTCACGCCATTGGTTGACATACTGTATGTACAAAATGAAGTACAAAACCACACCAACTACAATATTTATTTTTTTTTTTTTTTAACATTTTTTTCAAACATTTTCAAACATTATTTGCTGATATTAAAATGATTATAATAATTAAGAATAAGTGATCAATAGCACTAGCTGCCTTCAAACTTGAGTGAGAAGACATTGTCGTCGCTGATGTCAGCAGTGATGCAAGTGGGCGTTCCTGCTCCTCCCACTCAACATGGAAGTTTGGGGAACTCTGGGTTGAGGAGGGAGGGTAGGAAGGTGGTGAATGCCTTCCTATCTGATAGTATTGGTCGGCTTTCATGATCAGATAGGAGATCAGTACTGGGAGGGAGAGGGCTTATGTCCTCTCTTTTGGCATGACGGGAACAATTTCCCCATCAAAATATATATTACAGGCCTTTACCCCCTTCTTTTTAAGTAGATAACAGTGAGCTGACAAAATGGATCTTGAGTGTGTTGTGTGTTTTTCCCTTGAGCCATTTTGACACCTCCTTCCATGTTCTCTGTTTAGGTAGCTAAGCAAGAATTTCTCATTCTCTCCTTCCCGCTGTACAGGACTACATATAAAATGTTTATAGGGCAGTGGAAAATAGAAGTTGTAATTTCTTCCTTCCCCCAGGAGTCTGTGTTGGTAACCATTAATTAGGAAATATAAAAGGAATGTGTTTACAGTAGAGTTTAATAAAACTGCAACAAATTTAAATTCCCAAGGAAGAAAGGTATCATGTCCTGTGTCCCACACCTGCATTTGTTGCAACCAAAATATGATTGTTATACACAGAGGCGTATTGTTCTATTGAATTGACTCTCATTTGTTCTTTATGAAAACATTTCTTTACTAGTAAAAGCTGAATGTATAATTATTATGCAGATTTTACTACCCAACAACCAAGTGTCGAAATGATGGTATGATAGTGGATATTCCTATATTTATCTATAATGGCTTATATCAGTGATTCTCAACATTAGTCCACCAGTGCGGGTCTCCAAGATATCCCTGCTTGTTAAAAGCTGTGTAATCTGTGGTTCACTAATTGTGATTGATCCACTTGTGCTTAATCAGGGTATCCTTAAATCCTGACCGGGTTGGTGTGGCCCGAGGAACTGAGAATTACTCATATATAAAAGCCACTGAATGTCTGATAGTGTAGTATTCTGCATCACCATTGAATTCTAGGTGCAGTGACGCAATATCTATAAGATCCAATCATAGTTCAACTCTATGGGAAATATCAGCACGGTATGATTCCTCCTTTTGTCATTTCCTTGATCACGTTCACACAAATTAAATAATTCAAATGTGGCCCTTCTTTCTTCTTTAGGAGGGAATCATCATTTTCCATTTGTGTTTGTCAGTCATGTTATAAATCTATATATATTCTTGCAGCTGTGAATGTAAATGACTGGAGTCACGTGCGGATAGCTGCAGGATCTCACATTGCAGCGGATATCCGGGCCGCGCTGCATCACAGACTGGGCCTCACTGGGTGTGCAGGAGTTGCGTCCAATAAACTCTTGGCCAAGTTGGTTTCTGGGACATTTAAACCAAACCAACAAACTGTCCTACTTCATGAGAGTCATAGTCACCTCATCAACAGTCTTGATCACGTGAAGAAAATTCCAGGTATGAAGTGTCTGTTGACTTCAGGTACAGATTCATCATTGAATAGCCAAACGTTTTGTGCAACAGGTGAACACTAATTGTTACTTAAATGTGTTGCGACCCATTGAACATGTTGCTTGAATCCTAGCATTTAACCCTTTGAGTGCCATAAGGACGCAATGATTTGCTCACCCCTCTGGCACTCAAAGGGTTAAAACACAGTGGGCAAAATGGGGTAATTCTGGGGCAATCAGCTGCACTGTAGAAGACAATTATTCCCATTTAGGGTAAATGGGGCTTTTAATCTCTTGAATGCTAGTGAGGCCTTCGTAATGTGCTGTACCCGTCTCTAGTATTGAAGGAGTTAAGGGCTCGATCCAAATGTTGTTGGCGTCGGCAGAAAAAACTGGCGACGGTGGTTTTGAAAGCCAAGTAAGCGATGCAGATGTTCCCACAAGTAAGAACTAACAGCAGTTTTGAAAACACAATGCTCGTCAAAATATCTCCCATTGAGGCCAATGTAAAAGTTAACCCCAGAGCCATTCAAGTGTTTACGGTAGGGACAACGAGAGTTACATTGCAACATTTACTGCCAGAAATCTAACACCCATTTTTTTAGCCGCACACCAGAAAACTGAGTAAAATCCACCGTTGGAGAAAATAAAACCGAGAAGCAGTTCAGACAAGTACATAACTCAAGCATACAGAGGTCAAATATTAACCCCTGCAATGCCAAGCATATACACCAACAAGGCCTAGGCAAGTGGTTCACAATCCTTCCATCTAAGACACCCCTAACATGCAATCTTGATGTTCCAGGGCACCCATTGAAGGCGCAAGGAAATTTCCAATAAGAAATTAGCATATGCTTAACAGTAGGTCTCACAGTGTCAATGACAATGAGGAGAATATAGTGCATAATATGTCCCAGAAACACAGATCCCCAAAAAATGTGTAAACTGAATATTACTAATGCAGAATATAGCATCATGGGAAAAGTGAGGCACCCTGAGCTGGTGCAAATGGCACACCAACATGCCATGACACCCTGGTTAACACAACATGCACACCTGTCACACACAAAACAAAGCAGCACCCAATGGAAACACAACATGCACTCCACAACATATTATACACACACTTGACAGGTACATACCAGGTACAAGAAACCACACCACCAACCACAGACACACCAACAAACACTGACCTGGTGTACATCATCCAAATAACATGGTATTCCCATGTCAGCATGCCACAGGTGGTGCCGGCTATGGGTGCAAGTTGTGGCTGTTCACACCAATGGCTAATTCATCCAGTGTCTGGATCACTCAAGGGCCACTCAAAAATATGCACCTGGTAAAACATGTGCATGATCTAGGTGTGTGCCCATGACACATATTGCTGAACACACGTCTAGCACATGATTTTAAGCCACAACATCCCATGGAGGTCTCTGTCACCATTGATCAAGATGTGGATATGTGGATACCTGCGTTGTGATGTAGACGTGTACCAGGCTCATCAGGGACTATGTCACTTGTGCATAAAAAGCATGTGGGTCCATGTTGATGGGACACCAAATTGGCCATGTTCAACATAACCCAACCTGAACTGACACAAGTTTTCTACTAAGTGGACCATTCCCACAAGTCCCCTGCAACCCTTGGAGTCAGAGAGGATATCCAATGCAATCACATGCAATGCATTGGATACCACCCTGGAATATTAGAGGTTAACCCTGGCAGTGTGTTGCATACCCCTCTGGCACTCACACCTACGATCATGATTCACCAGTAGCATGACTGTTGTGTTGACACTGCTGTTGCAACTCTTGTCTTCGCTCTCCATTGGCATCCATGGCATGTCCTGTGATGGTCCAGAGGTATGTCCCGGTCACGTGTAGATTCCACATTCATGACGAACACTTGTTGCCCACATGTGTTAATCCCAAAAATGAGCATCTGTAATTGCCCGGCTCAATTGATTACCAATCCAGCATCAATGTTGTCATCCAGATCATGTGCTGGATTCATATGCAGGCACTAACTGTATCGCTGCTGCTATCCTCAATAGGCATTCCTCCATGTGATGGACGGTAACATCAATCTCCTGCATGTGAAACCAGCCCCATGTCTCGGATGCCATGATGCATCCATCTGGTGTATGTTGCCCAGGTTCAAATCACATCATGGACCACCACACCCTGATGTCTTGTGGCTGTGCTATGTGGTCTGTGAGTTGGACCTGGACACAAAAGTGTCTGCATGGGATGTGCATGCTCACCCAGGCTGCGACACCCTAACACACCATTGAATCTGCATGAGTTGTGTTGACTGCATAGCTTTGCAATGCATTGGAGGCAACTCGCTACATTACACCCATGTTAGATGTGCATGAGTTGTGTTGACTGCATAGCTTTGCAATGCATTGGAGACAACTCTGCCAAACAAACAAACTTTTGAATACGAAACATACATGGACACAGATGTTATGAAGAAGTGCACATTTATTGAGGGGCCTGAAGAAGGTTGCAGGGGTGGATTCCCTCAGATTTTGCCAGGTTACCTGAGGGGGTCTGGTGGTGGTGGGAGTGGTGGATCAGTGCTGGCTGGGGAGGCATTACTGGACCCCTCGCTTGATGGCTGTCCTGGCACTGGTTCTCCCGGCGATTGGAGTCCTGTATCTCCTCCAGCATGTGGCCAAGGACCTCCATCATGCTGGTGTGGAACTGTAGGTGCTGGGTGTTGCTGATGACCTGTTGTGCCTCAACGGACCTGAGGCACTCTATGATCCGCCCAGTGTTCCGCTCGATACGCCTCAGGGCTCGGGAACACCTCTGGATCTCGGTCAGCTGCTCCCCCTGGACGGCCACACATGCTGCATCCAGGACCGCTGTGTACGTGGGTGTGACCGGCATGGAGGCTGGCAGAGGCGGTGGTTTAGGGTAGCGGACTACCATGGAGTTCCTCAGGAGGGACAGCACCAGCATGGATGCTGTGGGGGGACATCCCCATCTGATCCCCGGACCCCTCACTCCCCTCTGATTCTCCAGGCTCAGAGTGGCACACTGCTTTTGGTGTGGTTGGGGGTGATGTCGTTGGTGGGGGTGGTAGTATGAAGTCAGTGCGACCGCTGTGGCCGGCCAAAGTGTTGGAAGTCCAGGGGCCACACCTCGGATGCCTCCTGGCTTCCTGATGGCCATGTGTGTGGCTGTGGTTTTGCCCATGTGCGGGAATCTGCATGGACCGGCATTGTCACAGTCTGTGGCATCCTGTACCTTGCCATTGGCTGTGGTGGCGGAGGACCCTGGAGGGCAAGATCAGCCTGCTGCTGGGGAGGTTGACCCTGGGGGCCATGGTGTGGCTACTGCTCCTGGGGAGGTGGACCCTGGGGGCAATGGTGTGGCCACTGCTGCTGCTGTGGTGGTCGTGGTGGTGGCAGCGCACTGGAGATGGTGGGCTCCTCAGAGGAGGTGCCTCCGGAGTCCTCTACATGGGATGGCATGTATTCTGTGTGGGAAAATGACATAATGTAATTAGTGACGTGAGCTATGACAGGCATGCTTCAAGACTATTACATTGACATGTGAACTGTTGGGTGGCAGGATGAAATCCATTGCATTTCTTTGCAATGCATTGGTTAACATCCTTACACAAATTGCTAAGCTTCACATGATCCCATACAATGATTTTACCAACCTAGGTGTAGCTTTGGTGATCATGTGTATCCTGAGCAGTGTGGATGGCAAGGCATACTTCCTTGCTATCCACATTCATCATGATCCATGTGGCGACCAAAACTGAACCTTCACACCTTGAGTGACACAAACCAATTGCATGTCATACACTTAGGCCTCAACAGCAAACACACTAGGACCTCTAAACACAGCAATGCACCAGTGATGACCAATGACTACAGAGTCCAACCAATGATGTCCGCAACAGTAACAGACACACCAAGCACACCAATCAACATGATCTGTGGAATCCAACAACCCAATCAACTGGAAGACACACGAACATACCCCAGGACAGCTAAAATCCTAACACACAGCAAACATGTGCATGGTTATACTGTACTATTGGAGGTTACTTCTACCTTGTCCTATGTTATGCTATGGAGCCTAAGCACTGATATGTCACAGGTTGTTTACATTGGCTCCACAGTGACTCACTTCTTTTCTACTCCGGAGCAGCAGTTGGAAATGGTGCAAATTCTGCTACCAGCATCTGATATGGCAGCAACAGGCACTAGGGCTGCGTCCCCACAGCTAGTGCTCCCGACCGATGCCCTAGCATCCCTCCTGACTAAAGAGGACATGAAAATTATAGCAGATGGCATTACTGCGGCATTTCGGGAGGAGATGGCAGAGTTTCGGAGGGATATGCACTCCTTGTCATCCAGAGTGGATATGTTGGAGGAATCAGAAACGGAACTTGCAAATCGTTTCCAGAACTTGGAGCAAACTTGTTGGAAACTGCAGTACCGAATAGACAACTTGGACAACCAGGGGAGACGTAACAACCTACGGGTGAAGCAAGTGCCTGAATCGACACCCATCCAGGACTTACCATCTCTTTTGCAGTCCCTGTTCGCTCAGATTTTGAAGCAACCGGATCCCTCTACAATTGTTATTGACAGGGCCCATAGAGCTCTGCGTCCTCGGGGCTTACCTGGAGATGCGCCTAAGGATGTCATTTGTCGCTTGCATTACTTTAAAGATAAATCTGATATTGTGGAAGCCTGCAGGAACTTGGATTTTGTGAAGCATGCTGGTGTTGAGCTACAACTGTTCCAGGATATCTCTCCGTACACTTTGTTTCTACGTCAGCAGCTGAAACCCGGTCTTTATTACTATCGCTGGATGAGGAAAATGCCTTCGATAGGGTTGCATGGAACTATATGAAGGCAGTCCTAGATTGGATAGGTCTAGGAAATAAGTTTCTGACTGCAGTTCTCTCACTATACTCCAGGCCTTCGGCTCAAGTTATTGCGAATTGGGTGTTTTTCCCCATTGTTTGGAATACAAAATGGTATACAGCAAGGTTGCCCCTTGTTGCAACTCATTTTTGTTTTGTTCCTTGAACCTTTATTTGAAAGGATAAGGAAATCCCCACGGGTTAGTGGTATTAGATGTGGTGATAGGGAATTTAAATTGTCCTGCTTCGCCAACGATATATTAGCAACTTTGACCAGTCCTGGCGCTTCATTAACAGCTGTCATCTATTCTCTCCTTTTATGGGGCAATATCCGGTATGAAGATCAACTTATCCAAATAAGAAATTTTGCCATTGCATATTTCACCACAACTAAGGACTGAACTGACTAGATCATTTCCATATATCTGGAAGTTGAAGGATCTGAAGTACTTGGGGGGGGGGGTATACCTCACTCCGTCCCTGAAGGATATGGTAGGGGTGAACCTGGCCAAATTGGAGGAGACCTTAAGCTCTGATGTGGCCTCTTGGGGTATGATTTTTCTGTCCTGGACTGCTAGGGTAATTTGTCTAAAATGGTGCTTCTCCCCAAAATATTGTATTTGTTCAGATCCCTTCCATTACGGATACCCAGGGCCAATGTCAAATCCTTACACTGCTTGGTCTTGGCCTTCATATGGGGGAATAGGCCACCGAGACTTAATCTCGGGGTCCTATCTAGAAAGGTGGGATAGGGTGGTCTAGGTGCCCCTGATATACTTAGGTATTGGAGGGTGACTGCGTTAGTCACTCTTCTTGACCTCTGTGGTGTATATAGTACAAAGGATTGGGCACTTATGTTGAGGGACTTGGTGCGCCCACTCTGTCAGTCAGTTGTTATGGGCTTCCTCTAGTGCTCGGGTTCCTGCTGTTCAACATCACCCAGCCTTGTCTAATCTTCTCGCTACCTGGATTCAATGCAAACGAGCATATTCTTGGTCTCCCCATCTTTCGCCTCTGTACTCTGTTGTGGCTAATCCTGATTTTATTCCGGGTATGGGACTCTTGGTACTGGCTCAGTGGCAGGAGGCAGGTTTGGTGGATCTAGATCATCTTTGGGTTGAGGGTGGATTACCCCCACCCTTATTATTATGTAGGGATTATGGCTTATCTCATTTGGAATATTGGCATTATCTACAATTAAAGCATTTACTTTCATCTTCCATGTTTAGAGCATATAAACCTCGTCCACTTACGGCTTTTGAAAAATTCGTAATCTCTCTTAAGCACCTTCGCAGGGGACTGTCATGTATATACTCTCTACTAGTAGTACCGCATCCTGTTCTGTGGTGTAAGTTTAGACTTTCATGGGAAAAGGAGTTGGAGGTTCCTTTCACAGACAGGCAATGGCACAGGGCAATAGGACTCTCTAGAAGTCATATTCCAAGTATACAGTGCAGGGAAACTAATTAGAAACTAATTACTAGGTGGTATAGATCACCTGACTTACTGGCCAAATTCAGAGTTGGAGGGCGAGGAGTATGTTGGAGATGTGAGGCTCAGGACAATTCCCTTCTACATATTTGGTGGTCGTGCCCTTTGGTACAGGGTTTCTGGAGGTCGGTATATGACTTCTTGTCCACCATAACGGGCTTGGTTATTCTGTTCACATCGGAAGCATTGTTGTTGGGTATATTTCCTGACGCATTCAAGGGAAGAGATATTTAAATATTGAAAAGTGTCATCTTTATTCAAAATAAACGCACCGCAAGTACTCAATTATAATATCTCAAAACAGAAAAAAAGAAAGACAGAAAGAATGAATGTGTCAATATTCTGTCCCAATATTTTATTTAAACTAGGACATTAGACACATTGTTAGATAGGAGACTCGTTCAGTGCTATATACATACAGGAGGTATAGCTTAAAATGTAACCTTTATTAATGATTAATTAAAACTTAAATTAAAATATAATCTAAAACAATTGACCAGGGGAATTAGATCGGGCTAGACATATCCACCCTTAAAGGGTTAATTTCAAAAGATGCCGCAAGTCAGTAATACTTGTAAACCAAAATAATCAAGATTATCTTCATATCGCAAATACCGTAGTTGGCTATAGATATGTTTCCACTACTTTAACTCTCTAAGAATGTTATTGTTACAAAAGGATCGATACCATGTTTCATTCTAATGAATACAATAATAACTCCCACCACTTGGTGTCAATTTCGTATCCCGTGTTGTCAAAGCTATCTTAAACGCCCAGTGACACACTTAAATACAAATGTTAATTTCATTAGTTGTACGGCCTCAACAAAGTTATAATACACCGCTAAGTTACTCAAAGCGGTGCATTAATCTCGCTACATTCAGACTCTATTGAGTTACTTTAATTGTAGCGTTTCGGGCGTCCTCTGTGTTTACAATTGAAGTCTAGTGTCAAGACTGTTAATTGGAAAATGGCTGGTTTTCTCTCAAATCCTATTGATTTTAGCAAATGGCAAGAGGAGGCCAAGTCATTATTTGGACAGGGATCATCCCCTGTCATCACTGTTGAGAATGAGAAAAATATTCAGAAAGAGTTTAAAGAGTTGACCAAACAGATGCAAAAACAAACAAGAAAATGGTGGGAGATTACAGGTTTAGAGAACTATCTTGTGAATAAAATTGTCCCTAGAGGTCTTCGTTCCAACATTAGTCCTGCTACACACTTGATTGATGAGGCATTTATTTTACAGTGGAATGAAATATTGACTAGATGCTCCTTGGAAATTATACAGTTAATTGTAACCACTGAAAAGAAACAGTTGGAAGAAATTAATGTGGAGGTGGAAAAACAATTAAAAAATATACAGGAATATAAAATGTTATCAGAATTTACTCAGTTGGAGAATCAGTTAAAAGATAATATTGATAAACTAGCAAATGATTTGAAAAACAGAAAATTAAGGAAATTCCAAAGGGATAAAAAAGATTTTGATCAAAATAAAGCATATAGACATATTATTCCACAAAAAAATGATAAGACCGGTCAAGAAACTGAATCAGCTTCTGAAACCAATACAGATAGTTCTACTGATCAAAGTGGCAGTCGACAGCAACGCAGTAGAAGAAATAGAAATAGACGTAATATTCCTCCACCTCATTTTTTAGGGGCAGGCATAAGGGACAACGAGAGCAATCGAGGGGGGTACCCCCAGTTGAGAGATCGAGACAAATGGGGATACAGAGGAGGTTGGAGATGAAAGAGATAGATAAGATGGAGGTACATAATATCTCTTCCACAGAACTAGATGATGCTCAAATCAAGGTTCTGGAGAAAGGATTACATTTTTGTCCCACTAGAAATTTTGATTTATTTGAATGGGTTAAAGATCTGAACCTGTTCTGTAGAAAGTTGTACCTACAAAAATTCTTTAAAAATAATACTACTGTCTCAACATCTCAAGTACAGGACCAGCAAACATTACAGGAACTTGTGTCACTTCTTGAAGAAGAGAATGAAGAAGTGACACAAAAATGTGGTCCTTTTACAGATCTCAAGAATAACTTGGGGTTTATGCCATCTAAAAGTATATTCCCTCATGTAGAAATCTTTTGTGATCAAGTTACTAAAGATCTGGAAGTCCTTGATTCTAGTATTTCTAGAGGGACAAGTGTGACATCTTTATCAGAAAATAATCTTTCAGTGGAAGAAAGACAAACTTTATTTGATTTAAATAAAAATAAACAGATTACAATAAAGCCCGCTGATAAAGGTGGGAATTTAGTTGTAATGGACACTACTTATTATGTTAGTGAATGTAAAAGGCAGTTGAGTGATAAGAAATGCTATTTAAAATTACTCTCAGATCCAACAGAGAGATTTAAGGAGACCTTGAAGAAGATCTTGGACTGTGGTACACAAATGAGGGTTATCTCTAACAAAGAAAAGGAATACTTATTACCTAAATCACCAACAATTGCAACATTCTATTGTCTTCCAAAAATACATAAAAACCCAGTTAAGCCTCCAGGAAGACCTATTGTATCTGGAAATGGAAGTTTAGGAGAGAAGGCATCTATCTATGTAGATAAAATCTTAAGGGAATTTGTAACAACATTACCATCTTATGTACGTGATTCACAAGATGCAATTACTAAGTTAGAGGGTATTCCCATAGGTGAAAAAGATTTTTTAGCTAGTTTAGATATTGAATCACTCTATACTAGCATAGACCATGAAATTGGGATACAGGCATCTAAGATGTTTTTGACATCACGAGGAACTCAATATAGCAATCATAATAAATTTGTGTTGGCATTGTTGAGGTATGTCCTTACTTATAACTATTTTATATTCGATGGACAATTTTACCAACAGATTAGAGGCACAGCAATGGGGAGTTGCTGTGCACCATCCTATGCCAACCTATATTTAGGTTGGTGGGAGGATAGGATGGTTTTCATAGAATCTCTTGCCAAATATACGGAAAAAATTGGAATTTGGCTGCGATACATCGATGATGTGATATTAATATGGACTGGTACCATGGAGGAATTTAATGACTTTGTTGGGGTATTAAATACTAACATAATTAATTTGAAAGTAACAAGTGAAATACACCACAATGAACTATCTTTTCTGGATATAAAGTTATTTAGGAGTACATCAAATACCATCAGTACATGTGTATTTCGAAAACCCACAGCTACTAACAGTTTGTTATCAGCTCAAAGTCATCATCCAGCATCCCTTATTAAGGGGATACCGGTAGGCCAATATTTAAGGATTAGACGATTATGTACAACGCTTGAGGATTTCAAAAAAGAAGCATGTAAATTACAACAAAGGTTTTTGGCACGTGGTTATAGTAATAAATGCCTTAAAAGAGCCTATCAACGAGCACTTAATAGTGATCGTAACGAATTGTTACATAAACCTCCAGTACAAGCACAAGTTAATAAAGAGGTGAGGATGATTGGGACGTACAATCAACAGCATAATATTATTCGTTCCATTCTCTCTAAACATTGGAATATATTATTGATGGATGAGGACTTGGTGGAGGTGTTACCCACATGTCCAAAAATTACTTATAGGAGATCTCAAAACATTAAGGATTTGGTGGTACATAGTCATTTCCAAAGAGATAGCAGTAATTGGCTTGACTCTAGGGCAAAAATAACTGGTTGGAATAAGTGTGGGAACTGTAGAGCCTGTGACTATGTGCTAAAATCAAAGACTTTTGCTGACAAGGATGAAGACAATTGTTATCATATACGTCAATTTATTAATTGTCGTACATCTGGAGTTGTATACCTTGTGATATGCAAGTGTGGTACACAATATGTAGGTAAAACTGTTAGAGAATTTAGGGAAAGAATCCTTGAACATATAGGTGATGTGAGGAACAAACGTGATACATCATTAGCTAGACATGTAGCTCAAATACACAAGGATGATATCAGGGTTCTTAAGTTTATAGGAATTGAGAAGGTGGAATATCCTTCTAGAAAAGGAGATTTTGATAAATTGCTCCTAAAAAGAGAAGCTTATTGGATTTATAAACTAAGAACATTAAATCCAAATGGTCTAAATGAAGGTTTTACCTTTAGACCCTTCATTGAATGAGCTATACATTCTTACACCCGGTTTTATATAGATGAGTCCATTATTGATGTAGATCTTATTAAAAATAGGTTGGCATTAATTGCCTTTCACTGTCGTCCAATACAGGTCACTGGTACCATGGGATGTGTAGTCCCCTTTAATAGGCAGGAACAATTATGCAAATAATTTGCAAGGGGCGGAGCCTCCCCTCTTACTTAAGCCACCTTCTGGCCAGAGCCACCCATATTGATTTGTTCCTGGTGTGCTTGCACACCAGGCAGAGAACAGCTATGCTTCTTAGAGTTTTATTATTTTTTATTCAAATATGGAATACCACCATTAGGAGGGTGACCATGGCTGTGAATTGCCCTCTTCAAAGTGGCTGGTGCAGCTTCCAGGGATTTCTGTGGACCTATACCTGAAGAGGGGACAGCTTGTGTTAAGCAGCTCCCCTGTTGGGGAAATTACCTCTGGTTCTTTCCCTCCCTATCATGGTCACCTGAAGACAGAAGTCTGCGAGAAAGGTGAGTCACCCATTGAGTGCTGAAGGTCCACCTGTCCCCACAGTGTCCCTTTGATGGGCTTGTATTTGGGAGTTTTAATACACTCCAGCACTCATAGGGTGTTTTTATTGCATTATCACTATTTATGCAATTTCTGTGTTATTCTCTGAGTTTTGGAGCATTGGGTATTCATTTATTTATGTTTCTCATGTATTTCATGCTTGTTTGGGCACTTTTTAATGTTTTACTAAACTTTATTAAAAATGGTGTTCCGCGCCTTTAAGCGCGGCTTTTTCCCGCTCAGCAGCAGAGCTCCTTTACTCTCTATGGGAATTCACAGTTTGGGACATATCTCTGAAACCGCTTGTCACAGCAACTTCAGAGTAGGCTCATTTTAATGCTAGGCTCCTGCTCTATCATCCGGTTGGTGTTTTATTACTGTAGGGGGCTCAGGGGGGCTTCGGGCACTGTTTGGGGTACTTGCATAGGGAAAACTACATTTCCCATGAGCGCTTAGCTCGCGCTTGTTTCTGATTGGCTGCCATGACGGCCGCCATTTTGTGGTACTTTTCCAAGGCGAGTACACTACGCAGGGACCGAGCCTTCTCTCTCCTCACCAGATTAACCCTTCGCTGGCCAGATAAGTCCGTTTTTAGACCTTTTCTGGGGTGAAACTTTAATCTTTAACACTTTTCTGGGTGATAGTGTTTTTTGTGGGGTATATTGACGCTGTGAGCATGTCTACTTCACTGGAGCTAGGGGCTAGACCCAAGACTAAGGAGGCTGGGGGGTCTTCTACCCCCATGGCGTTTTGCTCCTCTTGCCACATTGGGCTGGATTGCGATAATGTGGGGGATCTATGCCCTAATTGTACTGATAAAGATAGCAGCCCTGGGCTTCCCAGCCACGCTATTGAGCCATCTTGGGTGAGGGAGTTTAAAGCTGCCACTAGGGATCTCAGATCCACGCTTCAACTCTTTCCCTCTCAGGTACAGGGGGCTCTCCAGGTCTGGCAGACCCCCTCTACTATCAGGACCTCCCTGCCTAAGCCACAGGGAGCTCCTGATATCACTGATTCTTCTGAAGAAGAACTTTTACAGGATTCTGATGCTGAGGAACGTACTGTTATTGAATCTAACAGGTCCATTGGGGACCCCTATGAGTGTGACCCTGAAGTTTCGGCTGAGGGTCTGATCAGAGCGGTTCTGAATACGCTCAACCTTCCTCTGACTCAGGAATCCACTTATGATCCTACTGATGTTTTTCAGAAAAAGCCATCTAAACCTGTTGTTTGTTTTCCAACTAACCCTACTCTTGCCCGTCTGGTTTCTGAGGCATGGAAGTATCCTGATAGATCTTCCTCTGTCTCCAAAAAGTTTGCCAAACTTTACCCTTTTCCCGACGCGGAGCTGGCAAAATGGGTTCATCCTCCCAAGGTGGATGCTCCTGTGTCTAGACTATCCAAATCTACTGCTTTGGCTGTCTCAGATGCCTCTGCCTTGCAGGACTGGACGGATAAGAAATTAGAGCTCTCTCTTAAATCTATTTTTGCCTCTATTGGCACTGCCATGCGCCCCACCTTTGCTGTGGCATGGGTTAATAGGGCTATTGCAGCCTGGACTGAACGACTGACTGAAGCGGTTCGCCAGGATGCGCCTGTATCTGAACAGTTGCAGCTTCTTGCTAATATCACTGAAGCTCAGAACTATATTGCTGATGCTGCTTTTGATGCTGTGCGCATGATGGCGAGGGCCTCCACTTCTTCTGTGGTGGCTAGACGCGCTCTTTGGCTGAAAATTTGGTCTGCTGATACAGCCTCTAAGAAAGCCTTGCTTTCCTTGCCCTTTCAGGGGAATTTGCTCTTTGGCTCTGAGCTCAAAGAAATGATCAGTGAGGCTACTGGCGGTAAAAGTACTCTTCTACCCTCAGTCTTTAAGAAAAAGTTTCCAGCCAAACGCAATCGGTCTTTTCGTTCCTTTCAGACTGAGACACGCTCCTCGGCCCAAACGGGTCCTCCCACTACGCGCTCCTCCTCCAAGCCCAAACAGTCCTGGAGGCCCAAAGTTGCCTCCAAGGCCAAGACCTCCAAGACTGCTTCGGCATGACTCGCCGAACCCGGGTCCGCATCCGGCTGTAGGCGGTCGTCTCCGCATCTTTCGCCGGACTTGGGAGGAGTCAGTGGCGGACCCATGGGTTCTTCAGGTGGTGTCAGAGGGATACAGGATCCCTTTCTCTTCCCTTCCTCCTTTTCGGTTCCATTTTACTCGTCCTTCTCAGGAACCCTCAAAAAGGCGTCTGTTCGACGACGCTATTCAGGATCTCTTGGACAAAGAGGTCCTGGAGGCGGTTCCGCAGGGGGACACAGGTTCAGGATTTTATTCCAACCTGTTTGTGGTAGCCAAAAAGGACGGAGGAGCCCGTCCCATCTTGGATCTCAAAGATCTCAATGCCTATGTGGTGACTTCCCACTTCCGCCAGGAGTCCCTGCGCTCTGTGATTGCAGCAATGTCTCCAGGGGAGTTTCTTGCCTCCCTGGACCTTCAGGATGCTTATCTTCACATCCCTATTCATCCAGAGAGCAGGAAGTATCTCAGGATTGCCTGCCACAGGGGACACTTTCAATTTACAGCGCTCCCCTTTGGACTGACTTCAGCTCCTCAAGTCTTCCAGCGGGTGCTGGGCTCCTTGATAGCGGTGCTCCATCAGGATGGGATCAGAGTGACACCCTACATGGACGATCTCCTACTGAAGGCCTCCTCAGCGGAGCTTCTCCACCAGCAGTTGCAGAGGTGCATGCACACCCTGAACCGTCACGGATGGATCCTGAATCTGGACAAGTCGGACTTGATTCCTTCTCAGAGGCTTCTGTTCCTGGGTCTCCTGTTCGACACTCGCCAATGCATGGTGTTTCTTCCAGAGGACGTGGCTCACCAGATAGCCGTCAGAGTGGCTGGGATTCTGGACATGGACGAAATTCCAGTTCCGAAGTTGTCGTCCTTAGTGGGGAAGTTCATTTCCACGATCGAAGCAGTACCATTTGCCATGGCCCACTCCAGGGATCTTCAGAGATTTGTGATCCAGACGTGCAGGAATCATCCAGATCATCAACATCTGTCTGTTTCTCTTCCTCCTCATGTCGAGTCGAGTCTGCACTGGTGGTTAGATCTCTCTCATCTCTTGAAAGGGAAATCCTTTCTAGTTCCTCATTGGACCACAGTCACAACGGATGCCAGCCTTCGGGGCTGGGGTGCAGTCTGGGGTCGCTTCAGTGCTCAGGGGAAATGGGGTCTGGAGGAATCCATGCTCTCCATCAATGTTCTGGAACTTCGAGCTGTCCGGCTGGCCCTGAGGCACTGGGAGTCTCAATTGACCGGTCTTCCAGTCAGAGTAGAGTCCGACAACGCCACGGCGGTGGCTTACATCAACAGACAAGGCGGCACAAGAAGCGGTTCCGCCTGGTGGGAAGTCAAGGATATTTTGTCTTGGGCAGAAGATCACGTGCCTGTCATCTCTGCAGTTCACATTCCAGGCGTGGACAACGTCATGGCAGACTTCCTCAGTCGTCACACCGTCGACAGCGGAGAATGGGCTCTTCACCCAGAGGTGTTTCACATGCTCACTCAACGGTGGGGGATGCCAGTGGTGGATCTGATGGCTACCAGACACAACAGGAAGGTTCCGGTGTTTTGCTCCCGTCTGAGGGACTCCCTTGCTCTAGCGGTGGATGCCTTGTCGATCCCTTGGGACTTCTCCCTGGCTTACATCTTCCCCCCTCTTCCTCTATTGATCAGAGTTATTCAGAAGTTGAAGAGAGAACGTTGTCCTGTCATCCTGATTGCTCCGAACTGGCCTCGCCAGTCCTGGTTTCCGGAATTGATGGCCATGTCAGTGAAGGATCCAATCCCACTTCCAGCCTGTCCGGACCTGCTTCTTCAGGGGTATCTGTGGAAAGAGGATGTTCACTCTCTCCGTTTGATGGCATGGCGGTTGAATCCTCGATTCTAGCTCAGAAAGGCTTTTCTCCTTCTGTGGTGTCGACGATGCTCAGTGCTCGTAAGCCTGTGTCTTCCAAGATCTATCATCGCATTTGGTCAACTTTCGTGACATGGTGCTCTGTCAAGCAGTTGTCTCTTGACTTCCATCTTCCCACTGTCCTGGCCTTCTTGCAGGACGGTGTGGACAAGGGGCTCAGTCTGAGTTCCCTCAAAGTTCAGACCTCTGCCTTGTCTGTGTTTTTCCAGGAACGGATTGCCATCCTTCCTGATGTGAAAGTCTTCTTCCAAGGTGTGACTCATGTTCGACCTGCCTTCAAGAGTCCTGCTCCCCAGTGGGATCTCAATTTGGTGCTGGGTGTTCTTCAGCGACCACCGTTTGAATCCTTGGCTTCCATTCCATTACGTCTTGTGACTTGGAAGATGGCCTTCCTTTTGGCTATTGTGTCAGTACGCCGGGTGGCAGAGTTACAGGCTTTGTCTTGTAAACCTCCTTACCTGGTGTTCCACAAGGATAAGGCTGTGCTTCGCACTACCAAGGAATTCTTACCAAAGGTTGTCTCTGAGTTTCACATCAATCAGGAGATTGTGGTTCCCTCTTTCTGCCCTAATCCTTCATCTGACAAGGAAAGAGATCTCCATTTGTTGGATGTGGTGCGTTGCCTCAAGTTTTATGTGCATCGCACCGAGTCTATCAGGAAGTCTGACGCTCTATTCGTCATTCCTGAGGGGCCTAGGGCAGGAAGACCGGCTTCCAAAGTTACCATTGCCTCTTGGATTAAGGCTACCATCCGTGAAGCCTATAAGTTGAGGAATAAGCATGTTCCCTTCAGGGTGACTGCCCATTCCACCAGATCTATTGGGGCCTCCTGGGCCTACAAGAATCAAGCTTCTGCTGATCAACTGTGCAGAGCGGCCACTTGGTCCTCTGTGCACACTTTTTCTAAGCACTACCGAGTTGATGTACTGGCATCGGCTGATGCCAGCTTTGGAAGGAAGGTCCTGGAGGCAGTCTTGCCTGTGTAGGTCTTCCGCTCTGTGATCCTTAGTGCTTCCTTACTGTTGAGCCTGGTTGGCTCGTGTTCCGTGTGCTGTGTTAAGTTCAGGGATTGTTCCCTTGGTTGGTGTCCGTTGACACTTACAGTTTGGGCTATGTTATCAACTGGTTAACAGTTCTAGTGACTTGGGCCTTGCGCCTGGTCCTTGCCTTACTTCCCGCCTCTGGATCAGCTCAATGTTTGTACATCCCATGGTACCAGTGACCTGTATTGGACGACAGTGAAAATAGGATTTTAGTCTTACCTGTTAAATCCTTTTCACTTAGTCCATACAGGTCACTGGTCTCCCACCCTGTCAAGGGACCAGTCTTGGCTCTCCTGTGGCATTCAGTGGGAGACCGTTCGGGCATGCTCACAGGAGTCTTTCTTTTTGCTTACCTGGGGTCAGTTTAGGGTCTCAAATCAATATGGGTGGCTCTGGCCAGAAGGTGGCTTAAGTAAGAGGGGAGGCTCTGCCCCTTGCAAATTATTTGCATAATTGTTCCTGCCTATTAAAGGGGACTACACATCCCATGGTACCAGTGACCTGTATGGACTAAGTGAAAAGGATTTAACAGGTAAGACTAAAATCCTATTTTAATATGCATCATAGGTTGGTCATATGTTTTATACATATTTTAGGACACTATAGTTTGCATTCCAAATGGTTTTCATCAAAAGAATGACATATTTTGCCCTATTAATTTTTGCTTTAAATTTATTTGGCTTTAATATAGAATAATGGGCTGGCATAAATGGCCTTTAATATGTATCATAGGCTGGTTAAATGTTCCACACATATTTTATGATACTAGAGTTTGCATCTTGGAAGGATTCAGTAAAAGAAATACATATTTTGCCCTATTAATCTCAGCTTTAAATCTGTTTGGCTTAAACATATTATTACAAATTTATAAGTAAGAAAAAATTCTTTTCATAATACTCTTTCTGAATTTACTGATTTGGTTTACATCTATATGGTTAAAAATTTCTATTTTATAGATGTATTCCCAGCCATTTTCTCCAGTAAAATATACTGGGATCGTGCCTGGACCACAACAAAATGTCAACAGGTTGAATCCGAGGCTTGGCAATAACAAGCCTCGTTGTCAGATAGAGGAGGTATAAAAAGCGCGCAATTGAGCGGCTCCCGACACTATGTGCCCCTGACGAAGCCGGGTTGACTGGCGAAACGCGTTGGGCGGATAATGGGCGCTATATTGAGTCCAGATATGTTGTAAAATAAAAGATTCTTGACTATGAGAAACTGTAGAAGGGCTGTGAAATTATAGACATTTGAGGATAAATTACGTTATGAAAAGGGAGTCAGTTTAAGATACTGTATCATCTATGGCGGAATTTGAATAGGAACAAGTTATTGAAGAGTTGAAAGATTATTTCTTTATAAGGATCGAAAGCAATAGATTAGTAGTTGTAGGAGACTGACAATATTGAGGGTTAAGGTTTATGAATCACGGCAAACAAAGAGTGTTTGGCGTGGTTAGGATCAAAGTTGTCTGAAACATTGTAACTAATAATACTTTAGAAGTGTGACTTCTTTAGAGAGCAAGTGTAGCTAAATTAATACACCGCTTGAAACACTGTAATTAATAATATTTTGGAAGAGTGATTGTATTAGAGAGCGAGTGTGGGTAGATCGATACACCGCTCTTAGTGATTGCTTGCAATGAGACCCGTTTTTCCCTATGAATAACATTGAGGGGAAAGGTTAATGTATTCACGGCAGACAAAGAAAGTGTGCCGTGGTTTATACAGAGGACGCCCGAAACGCTACAATTAAAGTAACTCAATAGAGTCTGAATGTAGCGAGATTAATGCACCGCTTTGAGTAACTTAGCGGTGTATTATAACTTTGTTGAGGCCGTACAACTAATGAAATTAACATTTGTATTTAAGTGTGTCACTGGGCGTTTAAGATAGCTTTGACAACACGGGATACGAAATTGACACCAAGTGGTGGGAGTTATTATTGTATTCATTAGAATGAAACATGGTATCGATCCTTTTGTAACAATAACATTCTTAGAGAGTTAAAGTAGTGGAAACATATCTATAGCCAACTACGGTATTTGCGATATGAAGATAATCTTGATTATTTTGGTTTACAAGTATTACTGACTTGCGGCATCTTTTGAAATTAACCCTTTAAGGGTGGATATGTCTAGCCCGATCTAATTCCCCTGGTCAATTGTTTTAGATTAAATTTTAATTTAAGTTTTAATTAATCATTAATAAAGGTTACATTTTAAGCTATACCTCCTGTATGTATATAGCACTGAACGAGTCTCCTATCTAACAATGTGTCTAATGTCCTAGTTTAAATAAAATATTGGGACAGAATATTGACACATTCATTCTTTCTGTCTTTCTTTTTTTCTGTTTTGAGGCATTCAAGGGAAGGGCAGGATCAGTGCTGACAATGAGAAGTTGGGTACTTCTAGTCATGATAGCTAGGATGTGCATCCCAATGCGTTGGAGGACTACTGACCCACCTACATTGAAAGACTGGAAGACGAAGGCGATGGCAGTTTGGAATATAGAATGTATGTATGCGTATTCTACGGGAGCATTGGTGGTTTTCCATTCCACCTTTGGTCCTTGGATGGGTCCCTTGGGAGTCATTGACAGGTAACATTTTAGGCATGCAGTCTCTAAGGGAACATTTGTCATAGGAGGGCATTGATGTAGGGTGAGTGGTTTATCCCATAGTGTTTCAGGTTGTGTTTGTACACTGCTTAATATATTGTAGTATAGCAGTCCTGCTGCAGTGACTCCTCAGTTTATGTTTCGGACCTCCTCTGCCCCACCTCCTCATCTTTTCTCTAACTTTCTGACTGTCTTCTCTCTTGTTTTCTCTTCCCTTCTTTCTGGGACATCTTGTCCCTGTCTATTTCCTATGCTATTTACTGGCCGTCTATTTTGGCTCCTAAGGTTCTAGTATAGTGTCCTCATAAGTAGGACCATTCTTTTCGTTAGGCAAATGTTATTGTATTCCTACAATGAACGGGTTTGTGGGTGACAGAAAATTTTGTTTCAGAATGTAATCCCACGAATCAGACACTGTTTATGATTGATGGTTGGGGGATTGTTATGCTCCCTTTTTTTATCTGGATGTATCTTTGTTGTCTACTTCATCTGCTTTGTCTGGCTTTTATATTTCAATAAAGAAATATTAAATTTAAAAAAAAATAGGTGTGTTTGGATGTGTGTTATGGGTATGTGCAAAAGTGTATAATGTGTCGCAATGTGTCTACTCTGCAGAATCTCCTTCTACCTGGTCTGCTCTGCTCCTCTCTACCTGACTCTCTCTCTAGCCTCTGCTCCTGGGTCCTGTGATCTAGCTTTTGGAACTCGAAACACAGACAAAGGTGCATCGGTTATTTTGGGTCTATATATAGTTTATTCGACTGAACTTGATGCTTTGGGGTGCTGTGATTGGCTGGGGCACTAGGTAATGTCGGACATTCACTTCTTTCTTTGATTGGGATGCATCACGTTATGTATCGTGCGTTTTGCGATGGCGATTTGAATCTCACGTTACCCAGTCTTGGTTAACTCCCGAAGGCCTTTTTTTTTTTTTTTTTTTTTTCTTCACATTGGTTTTAGCTACAACATTTGGATCGAGCCCTAAAAGCCTCATTTAAATTTGTAAATTCTTATTTGTCCTCTACAGTGCAGTTGGTTTTCTTCATAATATTCCTCTTTGCCTTAATACACACAATGACAGGTCTCGGAAGGCAAAAAAAAACACACCATTAAAGACATTTCTAGTTAACCCTCTGAGTGCCAGAAAGGTATCCAATGCGCTGCGCTGCAATGATTTAGGGGTTTCCTATTGAAATGTCGCCTTCTATTGGGAAACCAACAAAAAAGCGCATTAACAATGCTAGAGATGCACCGATACTGATTTTTTAAGACCGAGTACGAGTACCGATACTTTTTTCTAGTACTCACCGATACCAATTACCGATACCTTTTTTTGCGGTCATTTGCCAGTTTTCTAAGTACCTACATGTTTTAGGTACTTGGAAAACTGGCAAATGACCGCAAAAAAAAAGTATTGGTAATTTGTATTGGTGAGTACTTGAAAAATATTCTATATATATATATATATAATATATACACACACACACACCACCTCTTGACTCTTGATTCTCCCCTTTTGACTCTTTCTCCCCCTCTTGATTCCCACCTTTTGCTTCATTCTACCCCCTTGAGCCCCCTTCTTTTGTCTTGACTTTTGATCCCCCTTTCTCCCACTCCTCCTTGACTCACCCTTTTGCCTCTCTCTCCCTCCTGATCACCCCTCCTTTTGCCTCTTCTTGGCCCCCCTCCTTTGGTCTCCTGATCCTTCCTCCTTTTGACTTTTTCTCCCTCTTGACCCCACTGTCTGCCTCTTTCACCACTTCCTACCCCATCCTGCCTCATTTACTCTCCTCTGCCGGGTGCTCGCTGTTCTCTCGCGAGCCCCGGCAGAGGTCAGCATCGGAGCATTGCCATGGTAACCCGCGGCAATGCTCCGACGCTGCAGGAGTGAGAGAGGTGACTGGGGAGCATTGTGAGCAGCTCCCCGGGCTCCCTCTCTGCAGCACCGACCCTGACACAGGGTATTGGTGCTGGCATCGGCCGCATTTGCACGAGTACAAGTACTCGCGCAAATGCTGGTATCGGCACCAATACCAATACCAGTATCGGTATCGCTGCAACCCTAAACAATGCTGCCTAGTTCAAAAACAGCGATAACTGAAAGTTGCCCGCATGGAAAGGGTGGCAATCTGATATCGCAGGGTTAAATGTAGAGCCCAGCGATGTTATCACAGAGTTAAATGTCTAATTACACTCCTACAGCACTGATATTCCCCGTTATCGGCAGGATGGAACACATAGCACCATCACTTGGCACTCGAGGTTAATGGATGTTGTAGGCAGCTATAATTATGTGGTGCGCACCTAATCAAAATGTACTGCAATTGTGGCAATATTTTATTGAAGTTTTTATTTTCATTTTTTCTCTCAAGCCACAGGTTAACTGGATGATGAAACTTGTCTTGCGGTTTGTGCATGCCTTCCCAGTATGCTGTGAGCTGAGTACAATGGGTGGCGTCAGTCTTGGACATTAACCCTTTGAGTGCCATGGTTTGAAAGCAATTGTTTTGCAGTATGTTGCAAAACTCCTCTGGCAATGAAAGGGTTGTACTTCCAGTCAATTCCAGCAATAAAAGGGTTTCACTCCCACTCAGTTCCAGCATTCGTTGCTAAGCCTTTATTCTGATGGCTTAAATCAGGCACCATGCCAAGCGTTCAGGTCCGAAACAAATATCTGAAGTGGGTGTTTTATGCACAAATATAATTTGAGGTTTTGCTTGAACTGGACAGGGATCCTGATGAACAAGACGATAACTGGTCATATCAGCGCTGTTTAAACCTTCGATACCATTCTGATTTTGCTGTTTTGATTGAGGCGGCATTTTAATGCGCCTTTTTGTGGGCCATCCAATAGAGGGCGACATTTCAAAAGGATACCTGCATTAGGTACCTCTCTGCCACTCAACAGGTTAAGGGAAAATTCTCCTTCTTGAATCCAGAAGACAGTCGGATAGTTCCCTGAATCAACATCCTGTCTGCTTTGAAAAAAACTTGAAACAATGTTGTTCTCAGCTAGAAAGTATCTACAAGCCCTGCCTTTTCTTTTAATCCAAACCACCTTTCCTTTAGTCTTATTGGATGACTGCTTGTATTTTGCTGAGTTCTTTGTATGGGTCTCGGTTATATTTGTAAATGGTAATATCCCCTCCCAGAAGTATCTTCTGTAATGTAAACAAATAGTTTGGCTACTCTCTCTTTATAGTTAACCCCTTAAGGACCAGCGGTCCTGGGGTGTGCTGTCCCTTAAGGACCACATAGAAAACTTTGACGTGACGTCCCACGTGATTGATCACGTGGTGCGGTACGCCGAACAGAGGGACTGAAAGAGATTGCTCCGGTCTTGGAGCGATCAACTTCAGTCCCCGGTATTACTCACCGCGCTCCTACAGGACCTTAAGTGCCGGACCAGCGTGACGGTCCTGCCACGTCAATGGTCCTTAAGGGGTTAAAGGGTTAGTAATGCCAACGATAAATTTATTTTGTGTTGTAGAGTTAAAAAAAAGAAATTCCTTTACGGTTTGAGAGATATTCACCAATAAAGTTCCCCCCTTTCTCCTGATGTGAGCTGTAAAGCTGACAGCAGGAGATTCAAGTCGGCCGACTCGAGGAGGCTCTTCAGCAGAGCCGAAATAGCATTATTTAAAAAGAACTACTTAGTTGAAACGATCTACAAAGTGTGCTTGCAAACCAGGCACACTTTGTAGACCATTCCAGTGAAGTAATTCTTTTTAAATAACGTGATTTCAGCTCTGCTGAAGAGCCACTGGCTTGTCCCAGGACCGGGATCTCCTGCTGTCAGTAGAGCACTGACGTCAGGAGAACCGGAGGGGGGGGGGACTTTAACGGCGAACATATCTCAAACCATAAAGGTTTGAGAGATTGGGATTTGCTCAACATAATTTCTTTTTTTTTTAAATCTACAACACAAAATAAAATTATCGTTTGGCATTACTAACCCTTTAAATCCTTCCAGTCCCTTTGCCAGTTTTGTTGTACAACTTTGTACTTTTCTATAGTTTGGCAATTTGTCCTTACCAAGGATTTATACAGAGGTGGAAGTATTGACGGGATGCAGAAAACATGCGCAATCACTATTCCCAGTGGGAAAGCCACTAGCAAATAAGTTTGCGCATGATTTTGTTGAATAGTTAAGATTAATGAATAGCTGCGTGTCGGGGAAGCTTAAGCATACTTTGGCCAAAATATGGAACAAAAACCTCATATTTATTAAAACAGTGGCATAATAAATTCTTTATACAGGGCACACGTTTGTGCAAAATGTATGGAGGAGAGTAGGTTTGTTTCTTGTTTTGCATTTTAGGTTTCAGCCTAAGACTTGAATGTGGAGAACCCTCTCATTTTTGTGCTGCTATCTATAATTTATTCACATGGTCTTTTTCTTATTTTATTTATTATATATGTAAATGATATACTGAGCTTTTCCTCCTTATAACTCTCCCCCCACTTACCTTACCATAGTCAGAAAATCCTAATGGCCCCTTTTGATTTTTGCTTTTGTGCCTTGATTCATAAAAACATCTTCAGTCATGGATGTCATGTCCATGGAGGCTGACATGATAGTTGCTAACAGAACAACACAACAGACCTTCCTGATCTGCCTACTAATAAACAGTATAACTCTGTATGTTCCCTTTTGAAAGAAATGTATCTAATCTTCTCTTAAATGTATCCATTGTATCTGCCATAACCACCTCCATGGGCAATGAATTCCACAATTTAACAGACCTTACCGTAAAAAACCCCTTGCTCTGCTGAAGTCAAAACCTCCTTTCCTCTAATCTCAAGGGGTGTCCCCTGGTCACCTGATCAGGCCTTGGAATAAATAGCTCACTGCAGAGATCCTTGTATTGGCCTCTCTTATACTTGTGCAATGTGATATATGAGGATGGCAATGATGTAAACTTGTATAGGGGTGATAACTCCTCTTTAAGTGGGAGGTTATTAGTAGGTGCTGGTTCTCATTTTGAAAAGGTTTTCTTGTGGTCCTTGCCATTTAGAGTACAGTAACTTTGTTATTCGTCAATTATACCTTCCACGGATATATTAAACTCTTGACATCCATTGCTATGAAATGCAGTTTTTACATTTGGAAAAAAAAACAGAATTGTTTTATCACATGTAGGTATTGGTTACAAAACTACTCAGCGCCTTGAAGCTCTCGGCCTAAGCAGCATTAGTGACCTGCAGACCTGTCCTTTCAAGTTACTAGAAAAGGAGTTGGGTGCATCTGTTGCTCTGCGGATCCAGATGCTTAGCCGAGGAGAAGATAATTCACCTGTGACACCATCAGGGCCTCCCCAGGTATCAGTTTTATTACTATGTGGCTTTTTAAACCCCATGAATACTAGAGTAATCTCCATTGTATTGCGAAGAAATGAGTTAAAGGGATAGTAATGTTTCACAATAAAGGCAGCTCCAATTAATCTTCATAGTATTTGGGCCTTGGAGAGTGTTATTTAAATTCTGTCAGAGTTGTAGTTCAAGAGTAATTGAATGATAAAGTATCCCCCTCCTGCCCCTTTTACTGATGTAACACTGCTCACCTCAGAGCAGCAAGACTGTCCGGATGGATTTCAGAGAGGGACAGTCTTCAGTGATCATAAGGAAAAGCCTGAAAAAGTTGTCAAGGGGGGCAGGGTTTCCATTGTTCTCACAGTAAGAAGATTGTCCCTTTCTGTGAGCTGTCTGGTCCCAGGACCAGATTCCACATCTGAGGTGAGCAGTGTGTTACACTAGGTAAAAGGGACGGGAGGGGGATACTTTATCATTCAATTACTCTTGAACTACAACTCTGACAGAATTGAAATAACACTCTCCATGGCCCAAATACTATGATGATTAATAGGAGCTGCTGTTTTTGTGAAACATTACTATCCCTTTAAAGATCTCTCTCACATCCAAGGAGTGTAAAGTAATAGTAAAGTTGTTTTATGAAAAATAATATCACTTGTTACATTTTTTCAGGTAGAGGCTTCATTCAAATGTTATTAAAGCTCAAACATTTTTTATATCAAAACTCTGCCTACTAGGTGGTTCTTTTTCATAGTTTTCTATGGACTACTACAGTTGCGAATTGGGGGGGGAGGGCTTTTTTTTGTCGTCTTTTTAATAAAGCATCTCCCAGTATCAGATGGAGTAATCTTGTTTAAAAAGCAAAGTTTACTGTACCTTTCTGAGGAGTTTCATTATTATTATTATTCATGTGTTAGCCCTATGTATAAAAAAAAAAAAAAAAAAAAGTATTTGTATTACATCCTGTTCCTCCAACAGTTACCCCTTCAGGGGCTTAATATATTTTATAGTTTTCTATCCTATCACCTCTCTCCCTTCTATCTTCCGGGCTGTACATGTTAAGATTCTGTAGCCTTTCCTCATTGCCGTTCTCAAAAACTGTGCTCCATATACTAGATGCGATCTTACCAGTGATCTGTAAAGTACCTCTTTTTCCTGCTACTTCATGTTTTATTTTAGATCTTTTGAGTCAAAGGGGTGCACAGCGCTTTACAAACCAATGTGTTATGCAGGCCAATGGCCCTTAAAGGGATAGTAATGTTTCATAATAAAAGCGGCTCTAATTAATCATCATAGTATTTGGACCTTGGAGAGTGTTATTTTAATTCTGTCAGAGTTGTAGTTCAGGAGTAATTCAATGATAAAGTGTACCCCTCCCGCCCCTTTTACTGATGTAACACTGCTTGGCCAGATCAGAAGAGAGGTGCCCAGGTAGACTGCAGAGAGGGACAATCTTCAATTAATATAAGGGAAAAACCTGAAAAGCTTGTCATGGGGGGCAGGGCTTTCATTGTTCTCATAGGAAGAAGATTGTCCCCTTCTGTTATCTGTCTGGTCTATGGACTGGATTCCACATCTGAGAAGAGATGACTTACACTAGGTAAAAGGGGCGGGAGGGGGAAACTTTGCTTGTGAATATCTCTCAAACCATAAAGGTTTGAGAGATAAGACTTATATCGTTCTTCATGTTTTTTTAATGCCTACAAAATAAAATAAAGATAAAACGAAGTATTACTACCCCTTTAAGCAGTTATAAGAGATTCAGTATTATGACTAGTGTTGGGATGCTGGTGTGAGGTAGACACAGCCTGGATTAGACATGCTTATGTAGCAAGTAGGTTACCATTCTGTACTCAAGGTTCATACCCTTTGGGATATACCATTCATCAGGTTCTCGCTGTTTTCTGCAGTGTTCACTTATCTGTGTTCTTTCTTTCTGCCTTATACAGTCCATAAGTGATGAAGATTCATTTAAAAAGTGCTCCACAATTTCAGAAGTAAAAATGAAAATGCGAGAGCTACTTACCAGTCTGTTAATCAGGTCAGTAAGCTGTTTATTTTATCTATTTATTTATTTGGAACGTGTTTTAGCTGTCAGAATACATTTGTTTTCAGTTGTGTCATAGAGATATAAAATAGTCTATTAAATATAGCATACAGAGCATTCTTGTCCTGCAGGGATAGTGTTACATTGTATCACTACCCCCTGCTGTCACTGTCACTGGCCAGAAAGCTCTTTGCAAACCTAAGAGCAGGCAGCCACTGTCAGGGGCACATAAGTGCAACAAATAGGTGAAGATGTAAAAAAAACAGCAGGCTAATACAGGGGTAGGCAGCTTCTGGTGATAGGCTAATACAGGGGTAGGCAGCTTCTGGTGATAGGCTAATACAGGGGTAGGCAGCTTCTGGTGATAGGCTAATACAGGGGTAGGCAGCTTCTGGTGATAGGCTAATACAGGGGTAGGCAGCTTCTGGTGATAGGCTAATACAGGGGTAGGCAGCTTCTGGTGATAGGCTAATACAGGGGTAGGCAGCTTCTGGTGATAGGCTAATACAGGGGTAGGCAGCTTCTGGTGTTCAAGCTGCTGACACTACGGGCGGAAAGTAAGAAACGTGCTCAGCTATTTACCATGTACTTTTGAGAGCAAAATTATACCAAATGGTTACTGAATTGCACATGTTATTCTGAATTGGTGAACGTTTGCTCACTTTGTAGCGAATATGGTTCAAAAAGTGGATGTGGCTAAAATGTCAGCTGGATCGTGAGAGAATTTTCAATTGCACCTAATTCAGCAAAGCAGTTGACTAGTAGAGAAAAAATGATACCTTTGTTGGCTAACTGAGTGGCTTTGGATGCCTTCTTCAGCTTCATCTGGTTGCAGTACATTGTGGTATCTTCCACTGTAATATGGGTAAAGCAGTGGGGTAATTTACCCAATAAAGGTATCATTTTTACTCTACTAGTCTCCTGCATTTTCTATGGCTAACATGGTAACACCCTTTACCCATATTGCCAACAAAGCAGTTTGGACACATTTTTATATGTCTGGCTAAATTTTCTGTTAATTTAGGCGCATGTGCTAACTTTGCCGTTAATTAGGTGCATGTGCTGTCTTTGCCGTTAATTGCTATTCAACATCAATGCTTATGTTTATTGCACCAAAACATGAGCCATCACAAATAGCCTGTAAAATCATGGCATTCCAAAAATACAGATGTTCCACTTTATTGCATTCCACCTTCATCTCTTGTTATCCCCAGCAATGCTGGTTGGGGAAGATGTGAGTTGTAGTCCCAACAGCTGGGGTGTCGGAGTTGCCTGCCTGTGGTCTAATATGTAATTGGTTCTCAACCTCAAGCCTTGTCTGCACAAATGTTTCATGAAGGTGGCACTATAGGAAAAAAAAAAAGGTAGTTTACATTTCTGTGCCTTCAAACATACTTGTCATACTGTAAGGTCTGCCAGAAGCACAAAGCTACGCTAATTGCAATCTCTAACTTTTTAGATATTACTTGCGTCTATAAAATCGCTGCATCAAATAAGGGAGACACGTACTTCTAACCGTATCCTGGTGTTGACGGATGTTTCCAGTATGTGATGCTATAGGAAAAACACACATTTTTATACTTGTCACTTAAAAGATGCTAAAATCTTTCGACACCATAGAATATTCTGGTGGGTGCCTGAGAAAAATAGTACCCCACAGGTATGGGTTGAGATACAGTACTGGGTGCCAAGAGCATGGCTACCAGTGGACCAAGACTTAGGTGTCAAATGTTTGTGTGTGGCTCTGTATCTAGCAGTGGGACAAGGATAAGGATGGCTGCCAATTAGACAATGGAACAAGGCTAGGTTGACTATCGGTGGGCAGTAGAGCTGGTGCTCAGAGATGGTATGTTAGGATTTGTGACTACTAGTGGGCAGTAGAACCAGGCCAGGGGCGCAGCCAGTGTATATGTGTGTATGCCAGAGAGGTGTCCAATGCATTTCAAATCAAAGCAGTGCTTTGGATGGACACCTTTGTGGCACTGTTTTTTTATTTATTACATTTTTTTTACCCTCCATTGTTATGGTGAGCATTAGGAGGGCCGAACGGTACCAGGTATGGGCTTGACGCTCTCTAAGGATTAAGAGTCACTATCATCCATGGGTATTTATATTTCCACTACTGGGATATCCACATGTACTGTGTGGGTTATTTTCACTCAGATGTAATTAACTCGTATAGAGAATAGATCCATTTGCCTTCATTGAAAGCCTCTATTAATAGTAATATGCTTGTCTTGTTTCTTTTCGTAGACTAACCAAAGATGGAAGGAGGCCACACACACTGCGTCTGACTATACGCCAGTTCTCCCCGACCAATAAGTGGTTCAATCGAGAAAGCCGTCAGTGTCCTATTCCAACACACATCATCCAAAATATTGGCTCAGGTGAGCAGTTTCTCATCTTTATTATAAAAAAAAAACAAAAAAAACACCTTTATTTGAAGAATAATTTAAAGAGTTAGTAATGTCTTAAAAGAAGAAAAAATAATATTGTAGATAATGCAAAAATAAATAGATCAGTGCAAGTCCTTTGTCTCAAACCTTTATGGTTGGAGACATAGGACAGCAGGAGAGCCTGGTCTGGGGACCGTCAGGTGGCTCTTCATAGCTGACAGCAGGAGAGCCTGGTCCGGGGACCATCAGGTGGCTCTTCATAGCTGACAGCAGGAGAGCCTGGTCCAGGGACCGTCAGGTGGATCTTCATAGCTGACAGCAGGAGAGCCTGGTCCGGGGACCGTCAGGTGGCTCTTCATAGCTGACAGCAGGAGAGCCTGGTCCAGGGACCGTCAGGTGGATCTTCATAGCTGACAGCAGGAGAGCCTGGTCCGGGGACCGTCAGGTGGCTCTTCATAGCTGACAGCAGGAGAGCCTGGTCCAGGGACCGTCAGGTGGATCTTCATAGCTGACAGCAGGAGAGCCTGGTCCGGGGACCATCAGGTGGCTCTTCAGCAGGGCCGTGATACCGAAATCTAAAAAGAACTACTTAATTGGAATGGTCTACAAAGTGTACCTGGTTTGCAAGAACACTTTGTAGACCGTTCCAGTGAAGTAGTTCTTTTTAGATTTCGGTATCCCTGCTCTGATGAAGAGCCGCTTCGAGTCGGCCAACTCTAATCTCCTGCTGTCAGCATTACAGCTGACATCAGGGAGAGGGGAGCTTTAAAATATTCTATCTCTCAAATCAAAAAAGGTTTGCGAGATATGACTTGCACCGATCTATTTATTTTTTCTTTATCTACAATATTATTTCTTCTTCTTTATTTACTGTCCCTTTAAAGGGCTGTATGCAGCAGCAAAATCTGAGCAATTCAGGAGCATACCAACTTCATCATAGGGGAAGATAATCCCCCAAATTCCTATTTATTTACAGCGCAACTGTCACTTTAACATGAGTAATTTGGGATTCAAAATCTCCTGTATTTGTTAGCATTTTTTATGTTTTAGTTATTTAAAGGGATAGTAATACTTGAAAATAATTGTATTTTATATTGTAGCCCTTAAAAAAACATGAAAAATGATATAAGTCTTATCTCCCAAACCTTTATGGTTTGGAAGATATTCACTTGTAAAATACAGTAAAATTCTCTTTTCCTGGCTGTTTCAGCCAAGTCTGCCATCTAGTGGACAGATTTGGAATTCGGTCCACAGAGCAACCAGCAGCTCTTTAGCAGTGCTGAGATCACGATCTTTGAAAAGAACTGCTTAACTGGAACTATCTACAAAGTGTGCCTGGCTTGAAAGCACACTTTGTAGACTATTCCAATTAAGAAATTCTTTTTAAAGATGGTGATCTCAGCACTTCTGGAGAGGCACAACTATCCCGGGACCGGATTCCAGATCTGAAGTGTGGAGCAATGACGTCACTGCAGGGGAAACTTTACTTCTGAATATCTCCCAAACCATAAAGGTTTGGGAGATAAGACTTATATCATTTTTCATGTTTTTTTAAGGGCTACAATATAAAATAAACTTATTTTCAAGTATTACTATCCCTTTAAGTTTATGTATTAGTCAGTTTTTGCACAAGCATACCAGACAGATACTAACATACTAACACTGCTCTCCATTTCAACTGCCACTCCCTGCAGCCCAAAATACTAGCTCATCTACATCATTAAAACTAAATATCTCAAAAACTATTGCTTGAAATAGAAAAGAAAAAGGTGAAAGCCGTTTCAATATTACCTGTTTGTTACTGTATAATTTTTAAATGGGGGTTTTAACCCACTGAATTGTAGTGATGTCTTCAACATATTGCCTCTCAAATTGTTGGAGATACATGAACAGTCAGTTCAATTAAATCACTTTTTTATTTATTATTCTGAGTAAAATCACACATAGCTTTTCTTCCCTAGTTCTAATGCAGCTGCATTGAAAACGTAACTGCCGTGCCGTACTGTGAATTAATAACTCTTTATCTCCCCAATACAGAGTGTGTTGATGTGATCTCCCCTCTGATGGAGTTATTAATGAGACTGTTTGAAAAGATGATTAATGTCAAGTTGACGTTTCACCTCACACTACTCAATGTATGCTTTTCCAACCTCAAAGCCTCTGACTCTACCCGGAGATCAATTGGGTTTTATTTAACTCAGAAAACTCCATCAACAGCTACCACAAACTACTACAGCCAGGTAAGCTAATATTATGGTGGAGCAATAGGGCAGCCATAGTTGGTCTGGACTTCTAACATAATTGCTTCAAACACTTATTAATAATGAACACCATGGGAAAGTAAAGGACAAGTAACAACCCCACTTATCTTACTATGGCCAGACAATCCTAATGACACGTATTAATTTTGTCCTTATGCATTTTGTTTAGCAGTAACCTCTCCATTCAGTCTTGAGTGTCATATCCATGGAGGTAGACATGACAGTTACTGGCATTTCATAGACTGAAGTGTGACAAAAAAGAGTTGTGAGGAGCACACATCAAGCACGAACAAGATAAAGTGTCTTGTTCTAAGGCATGGTAACCTCTCAATGGTGCTGAAACTCACGTTTTTCACTCCCATGTGCCATTACAGAGAGGAAATCTCCATGTCCATATCAGACTGGTCCCGCCCACAGACAGTCCAGCTCCGAAATGTCAGGCAAATCCTCTCCGCACGAGAGAAACGGCAAAACCACAGATGTACGTTTCGGCCTATGTGAGCCTCGTCAGTGTGGTGCAGCCGAATCATTCTAGGCACATGGAAGCAAGGGCCCATGCCTGAAGTGTGCCTGAGGAATGCATTGCCAAACCCTGTAGCCCTTAAAGAGTTAAGATGACTGTGTGGAGTGAGCATAGTTTGAAGTCTTTGGGCACTGTTAGCAACCGACGTGAGTCTATCTCCATTGACATGACATCCATGACTGATTGAAGGCATTATCTCTAGAAATAAAGGGGCATGGACAAAATTCATGAGGGTCATTAGCACTTTTTGCCCCTAATAAATTAAGTGTGTGTATGTGGGGGATATTATTTGGAGGAGTTGCTTCTTATTTAAAGGAAGATTAAATCTTTCTCAACATGCTAGAAGGCACTGATGATGTACAATGAATGCTCTTATAAATTATTTACATTACTGATGTCCTCTATCATCATCAGAACTAGCACTGTATTCAGAACTTGACCCTAATGTACTCTGTTTGTCTCTCATTACCACTTTAGATTGTAAGCTTCCGGCATCTCGCACCCAGTGTTTCACTCTACAAAGCACCTATAACTCTGTATTGTTTAAACCCTGAAATTGTAAAGCGCTGCGTACACTTGTGGCACTATATAAATAAACATATTCATTAATTCATTCATTAAATGTTTACAGAGGTCACCAGCTTTTTCCTGTTGCGTGACAACGGCACTCTCACTACTGGGAGACTTTTCATTCAAACTTTGTTACAGCTGAAACTTCTTATATTTAAAACGAATTATTAGCAACATCTCCAAATGGTGTCCAGAAGACATGTTTTTGTAGTACACTCTATGGAAGAGCTTGCATCACCAGCCACAGCTCTTCATAGTAAGTGATAGAAATAGCAGCACCTAGTGTCCACAGTAGAAAACTGCAGTTTCATGGAAAAGGGAAAAAGGATGAAAACTGGAGCTGTAACAACTTTTGAATTAAAAATCTCCAAGCAGTATGAGTACCCTCCTTAGTGGGATGTCCTATCACTTTTTATTCTAATTAAAAATAGTTTGCTGTCCTTTTAAATGTGTTTTTCAAAGGCTTAGAACTCTTGAACACAATGAAAAAATTAAGCTGAAATTTAGTAGTTTAGGAGTTGATTCTAGTTCCCACAAATCCTGCTAATTTGTTCTTAATCCATTTTTTATGAACAAAATATGATGGTATAGAAAAAATTGTTCTTTGCCCATAAACCCTGTGAATGCATTGCACACCTTTGACACTCAAAACGTAAATCTTTTCATGCCATCATGAAAACTCTGTCAAGGCTACAGCCAGGTACCGGATTTCACACACATGGTACGGGGGACTGTTCTCTTCCATTTAAAGGGATAGTAATGTTTCATAATAAAAGCAGCTCCAATTAATCATCCTAGTATTTGGGCCGTCTGTTAGAGTTGTAGTACAAGAGTAATTGAATAATAAAGTATCCCCCTCCAGCCCCTTTTACTGATGTAACTGCACAGCTCAGAGCAGCAGGGTGGTGTCCAGGTGGACTGCAGAGAGGGCCAATATTCAATTAAGATGAGGGAAAAAGCTGAAAAACCTGTCAATAGGGGCAGGGATTTCATTGTTCTCATAGGAAGAAGATTGTCCCTTGCTGTGAGCTGTTCGGTCTGTGGACCAGATTCCACATCTGAGGGGAGGTGGCTTACACTAGGTAAAAGGGGCGGGAGGGGGAAACTTTATCATTCAATTACTCTTGAACTACAACTCTGACAGTATTGAAATAACACTCTCCATGGCTCAAATACTATGAAGATTAATTGGAGCTGCTGTGTTTTTGAAACATTACTATCCCTTTAAAACAATGCCTCTGTTCTTTAGATATTTAGTTTTAAAGATACAGCTTTGCTCTTGTGCGGTACATTTTTGCACAGAAAAGTCCTTGTTTACCATCAAGTTCAGACTGGACTCGCTCAGTCCCTTATCAGATAAACTGTACCATAGATTGATCAGGTTTGCAAAGTGCATTTGATGATGTCATATTACACATTAGCTGTGTGAGTGCCAGAAAGGGGGCAGGGTTGCGCCACTGACTTTGTGCCAGACTTGGGGGTGGGGGCTTGTTCACCAGTAACTGTGTGCGCGCGCTCCACAATGGTGGGAATACGGTGGTCCTAACATCACTCCTATTGGTAATTACATAATTGGTCTGCACAGTGCACTAGTAATGCATTAATCTGGCCCTAGCCCAGTGTGTTTTGGGAACCACTCACATGGTGTTGAAAGAGAACGTTGACCTCTTGCAGCCATGTTCCTAAGTTATTAAATTACTATTATGACTGGTGTGTCTTTTTTTTTTTTTTTTTTTTTTTTTTTTTATTATAAACTTCCTTACGTCCTAAGATATACACATATCATTAATGGCGCTTTGGCATTCTGCGGCACACTAAATCTTCGACACAGCTGTTGCAGGGAGCACGTTTACACTTCCCTTCATGGTGGCGTAAGTCGCGTCTACAGCAAGGTCCGTTTATAATAATACTGAGGTTGCAAGCTCAGTATAACGATAAATGGAGCTTGCTGTAAAGATAGACGTGACTCACACCACTACGAAGGGAAGCGTGAACGTTGCTCCCTGGGATAGCTAGGAGGGAGGAGAATTACAGCACTGGGAAGTCCTGCAGAGCTGTGCCGAAGACTTAGTGTGCCTCAGAATGCCGGAGTGCCAATAATGATATGTGTATATCTTAGGACGTAGGTAAGTAAAAAAAAGCACACCAATCACACACCAATCCTAATATTATTTTAATAACTTAAAGCGAAACTACCACCGCTAAGCAACTTTGTTTCTAACAATTAGTAGCGCTAGTCGCCAGAATTATTACCTGTTTATGGAGAAATATGCATTCATCCTCGGCTGACAGGCAGGACGGAGCGCGGACATCTTGCCCTAGTGACGTCCGCACGCCTGTGCTGTCAGTCCCTTCCGGAGCCGAATGGCTCCTAGCAACGCTTCCTACAGCCGTCTGGGACTGACAGCGCAGGCGCGCGGACGTCACTATGGCAAGATGTCAGCGCTCCGTCCTGCCTGTCAGACAAGGATGAATGCATATTTCTCCATAACCAGTTAATAATTCTGGTGACTAGCGCTACTAAGCAGCTAGTCACCAGATAGGGAATTATTACAAACAAAGTTGCTTAGCGGTGGTAGTTCCGCTTTAAGAACATGGCTACAAGTCTTTTAGAGGTGAAAGTTCCCCTTTAAGGGTGCCATGAGCACCGTTGGTGTAAATTTTAATCAAATAAACACGTTCTTTGTTTGCATCTGAATCCATAATAATCTTTTACATTTCTTCTTGCATAGGAAGCGGGAGAAAGCACGGGTGATTGCTTGTATGGTAAGGATGACTCTCCAGCCTCTTCAGAAGTTGACCTCAGAAGAACTGGTCAGCCAACAAGCCCTGTGTACACCAAGGACACAGACAATACTCAGTCAGCATCACTTCTTGAAAACATTGATATGGACGTATTCAACCAGCTGCCAGAAGACATTCGTAAGGAGATATTGTCCAGTCCAGGAGTTAAAAGAGTACATAGGAGTAGCCAATCAAGTCTACCGCTAGCACCGAAAGGCATATTAAATTTCTTTACTAAAGTAAAAGTAGGACCTCCTGCAGCTAACCACAGAGATGAAGATAATTCATTACCAGAAAAAAGCACTCGGACTTCCCTTACCAATCATTTGGATGATGTTAACATTCTACAGTCAACTGTCACTAATAATAAACACACAGAAAGTACAGTGAGTAAACCGGAAAAGTCTGCAGGTTCAGCTACTTCTCTTGCACACACCAGTTCTGATAACACATGTAACAGAGACACATCCCTGCAGAGTGATGACACGGTTGTTGACCATGAGTCAGCCATGGATTGTAACGAATCGCAGGCTAGAGAGGTGGAAGTATCATTTCCAAAAAGTGTTGATGTAAATGTATTTGCAGAGCTGCCTGTGGACTTGCAGAAAGAACTTATGACTGAATGGAAGCAGAAAAAACACACTCCCAAAATCCAGGTAAAGAAACAGCCTGAGAAAGCCAAGGCCACCAAAGGCAGAAGGACTCCATCATCGACCGAGCCAACCGGCTTACTAAAGTATTTTAAGCCAAGCTAAGCACTGTCAATAAATGTTCTTGTTGATCAAGGATGGGTATTTAAAGGAGCAGTCAACGAGAAATACATTTGGTGATTTTGAAAAAAAAACTTTAAAAATTACCTGTATTATGTATTAGCCATTTTTATTTATAAAACTAGTTTTTGAGTACTGTAGCTTTATATACATTTATGCTAGTTGAGAAATGTAATGCAGGCATTTACTGTCTTGGTCCTTCGTCACTCACTCTTAACCCTTTGGATGCCAGAGAGGTACGCAATGCATTGCTCTTCAATGCGTTGTGTACCCCTCTGGCACTCAAAGGGTTAAAGGGATAGTAATACTTCATTTTATCTTTATTTTATTTTGTAGGCATTAAAATATCAGGAAGAACGATATAAGTCTTATCTCTCAAACCTTTATGGATCGAGAGATATTCACAAGCAAAGTTTCCCCTCCCGCCCCTTTTACCTAGTGTAAGCCATCTCTTCTCAGATGTGGAATCCAGTCCATAGACCAGACAGATAACAGCAGGAGACAATCTTCTTCCTATGAGAACAATGAAAGCCCTGCCCCCCTTGACAAGTTTTTCAGGTTTTTCCCTTATCTTAATTGAAGATTGTCCCTCTCTGCAGTCTACCGGGGCACCTCCCTTCTGATCTGGTTGAACAGTGTTACATCAGTAAAAGGGTTGGGAGGGGATACTTTATCATTGAATTACTCTTGAACTACAACTCTGACAGAATTGAAATAACACTCTCCAAAGTCCAAATACTATGATGATTAATTAGAGCCGATTTTATTATGAAACATTACTATCCCTTTAACCCAATCTTCCTTAGCATTGAATGGGTTCCGTGTTAATGAGTAGGGGAGATCATGTATAACACTGGAAGTAGCTGCATGCCTTAATTAGCATAATGTTTAAATCTAAAATAATTATGAGGTACTTAAATTAAAACAAAAACAAGTAATGGCTAATACAACATCACAAAAGTTGTTTTCAGGTGGTAAGTATCACTTTAATAGATGTTTAACCCATTGGATGTTAGCGATGTCCCAAATACTTTGAAAAGCAATTCACTGAAGACATCTCTATAATCAAAGGGGATAAATCTGCTTTAACTTCAGTTATCTATATTAACACCTTAGTGACACATGACGTGCCAGGACCGTCATGCCTGTCGGGATGTTAAAGCAGAACTAGCCCTCCAAAAATAGTACCCCCCCCCCCCAAATAATTATTGATAGCGATAAGTATAGAAATACTAGTATTTTACAGAATAAGTCCGGCTTTATTAAGAAATCCTACTTGAGACTGACGGGTAGGCTTCTTGCTGTAGTGGCGTCTGTGTCGTCAGTCCCTTCCTGTACCTTAAGGTACAATGCAGCTCCCCCCCTCCCCTCACTAATCCTGGAGGAGACCTGGTTAGACAGCACAGGTGTGCAGATGTCTCTAAGGCAAGATGTCTGCGCTGATGCCTGCCAGTGCGTCTCAGATCAAGTTGGATTTATCAATAATGCCTGACTTATTCTGTATAACACTAATATTTATATGCCTATCGCTATATCAATAATTATTTGGTGGTCACTTTATTTGGAGGGATAGTTATGCTTTAAGGATCAGTGACGGTCCTGGCACGTCATGGAATTATGTGATGGTAGCGTGGCTGCATGCTGCTCTGCCATCCCAGAATGCACTGCGCAATAAAAAAAAAGTGCTGTGGTCCTCTAGGGCAGCCCACCCCTGGATCAGGCGGTCGTTAAGGGGTTGAAAGGCTTAAGTGAAGAGCCTCTAATATATAGCACTTTTATCTTAATCTTTTATTCTAACTCCACGTCATAATTGTTTATGGCGTCATCATAAGTGATAATCTAAAGGGTTAATAAATAGCTGGAATTTTATATCTAGTCGGACATTATCCCTAAAGATATAGTTACTCCATTACTTGGAGATGCTTCAATAAAAAGTTATTGCAGTGTACACTTGTTTTTTGTGTAAGGAGTTATATACATTTAAATGCCGTGGGCTTGGTGCCAGCATCAATAAGATAATTTATTTAAAGGGATGGTGATGTCTGCCATAAAGTAGATCTCCGAGTCGTCGCTATTGTAAATGTAACACAATCCGCTATGTTTAAAGGGCTAGTATTACTTTAAAACAACATTAGTTCATATTGTAGCCATTAAAAATACAAATTAAATGAGCCCAGCAGCATCTCTCAAACCTGTATGGTTTGAGAGATAGCCTCTTTCAAAGTTCCCACTCCCCTGACGTCAGCGCTCTAGCTGACTGCAGGAGAATCCGGTCCCTGAACAAGCGGCGGCTCTGCAGCAGAGCCGAGATCGCGTTATAGAAACAGAAATCCTTCACTGAAACAGTTTTCTACATGTGCTTGCCTTACAGGTTTGAGAGATGCTGCTGCACTCATTTAATTTGTATTTTTAAGGGCTACAGTATGAAAAAGTTGTTTCTAAGTAATACTATCCCTTTAACAGCTTACTTTTCTGTAGTTCCAAAGATATTAAATGTAGAAAGATCCCCCTCCCGCCCCTTCTGGCAACATCACGCTGCATCTTTCTGGTCTGGACGGATGCAGCGAGGGAAAAACTTCAGCATACAAAGGAAAATCCTGCCTTCTTTGTCAAGGGGGCAGGGTTTTCCTTATAATTAATGAGTGAAGTTTGTCCCTCGCTGCATCCGTCCTGCCCCACGACCAGATTGCATATTCAGTGGGAGGCCTCCAGAAGGGACGGGAAAGGCATCCTTCTTCATTTAATATCTTTTGAACTGCACAAAAGTAAGTTGTTAAACATAGCTCAGTGTGTTAGATGTGCAATAGTAAAGACTCGGTGATCTACTTTATTTCAGGCATTACTATCCCTTTAATGTTGTATGCACATTCTAATACAAAATGCAATGTTCTAATGTGTGTGAGCTGTCCTCTACAGCAGCCTTTCTCAAAGTTAGTCCCTGGCCATACCAACGCTGTTGGTTTTCTGGTTGTCTCTGGTTAACCTTTTGAGTACCAGATGATACACAACACATTGCTTTTGTTGCGTACCCCTCTGGCAGTTGAAAGGTCAATGACAGGTAAGAAATGAGTAGCTAAGTCTTTGTGTTTGATGCACTTGTGCTTGATTAGGGATATCTTGAAAACATGAGCTGTTGGTGTGGACTGGAGCTGAGAATCGCTGCTCTACAGCCACCATTGGCTGGTCTTGGCCTAGAACATATTGCATTTGATAAGTGTTATCACTCATTTTATCCAACAGATTCCTAGGTTAAGACTTGGTAAATTGCCCTTTTATCTCTCAGAGTGTCAGAGAGGTAGAGTTAAATGAACACTTACACCGAAAATGTTTTGGGTTTTACAGTTTTAAATATCTAGTCCTTCCAGCTATCGCCTGTAAAATGCATAGGCACCACTGAGTTCATTATGTGTGCACAGCTAATGCTGGCAGTGTACTGGGAATATTACCCACTGCTTTTCTATTCAGAAAGGCTGATAGCTTACCTCAGGCCCATTAACAAACAATAAGACACTATGGCTTCTGATGCACTTATCAAGATTGCTGTTGTAATGGGCTTTATATAAGCATACCTGGAGGGGTAGCCCTGCCAACCCCGATCGGGGAGGGAAAGGACGCAATTCGCGTCATAAAAGGAGTGGGGCTTAGTGTGTGTGGGGGGGGGGGCAGGACAAAAAAAAGGGCAGAATATATGTTGCAGGAGGGTAAGAGTGCGGGGAGTAAGAGGAACCGGGGCGGGGTGGAAAACAAGTGGGCAGGGTTTTAGCTCTTTGAAGTCTGAGTGTGGCGCTTGTGAACTCTCTATAGCCCCTTCAGATACGAAAGTACAGTTTTCACATCATATCATATCATGTCCCGTTACAGTCGCAAAACAAGAACTTGCAAGAAAGAGTGGGGGAAGTGATAGACCCACTATTGAAACTCTGTCCACCCAGAGACTGAGAGACTGGAGACCCGGTAATCATACCTGGGAACTTTTGAAATAGGGTTACCCGGAGGGCGGGACAAAAACCCCCCACAAAACCCCCTGCAAAATGGATGTAAGAGGGCGGGGAGTGGGAGGAACTGGGCGGGATGGAGTACAAGTGGGCAGAGTTTCTACTTAAACTCTGCCCACCCGGTGATTCACACATTGCCCCCGAGACCCGGTAATTCACTTTGAAACCCGGAGTCTCCGGGGCAAAACCGGAGAGTTCCCAGGTATGCCGGTAATTCACTGTGAGATCCGGAGAGTTCCCAGGTCTGTATAGAAGACTAGATTTTAGGCCTCTGGAAACAGAATTTTTGCAGAGAATAGCATGGAGTACAAGGTATTTAAAGGGATAGTAATGGTTTGTTTAAAGTTTATTTAATATTGTAGTGCTTCAAAAATGAAATAGAGTGCCCCAAGTCCTGTCTCTGAAACCTTTATGGTTTGAGAGAAAATCGTACTGAAAGATCCCCACCCCCTCTCCCCTTTCCCTGACGTCAGCGTCTAGCTCACTGCAGGGGAATCTGGTCCCAGGACCGGATTAGGCTCTTCAGCAGAGCCGCGATCGCGTTATTGGCAAAGAACTCCTTCACTACAATGGTCTGGTACGTGTGCTTGGAAACCAAGCACACGCAGAAGACCATTTCAGTGAAGGAGTTCTTTGCCAATAACGCGATCACAGCTCTGCTGCAGAGCTGCCAGATGATCCCAGGATCGAATTCCCCTTGATGCTGACGTCACAGAAAGGTGAGGGAGGGGGGGACTTTCAGTATGATTTTCTCTTAAACCATAAAGGTTTGAGAGACAGGACTTGGGGCACTCTATTTCATTTTTGAAGCACTACAATATTAAATAAACTTTAAACAAACCATTACTATCGCTTTAAGTGTCCATAACATCATTTTTATGTGTTGGTGTTCGGACACCCCTCTGGCCCTTAAAGGGTTAAAGTAGAATTACCTCCCATAAAAAACATTGTCCCAAATAATTCCCCATCTGGCAGCTAGCTGCTCAGTAGCGCTAGTCTCCAGAATTATTACCGCGTTAATGAGAATTAGCCACTGCTCAGGGAGTGACAGTCCAGAAACAGCGCAGGCACGCAACGTCACTATGGAAAGATGTCTGCGCTGTTTCCATAGTGACGTTGCGTGCCTGCGCTGTCAGTCCGTTTTGGCGCCAAACGGCTCCTAACAACGCCTCCTAGAGCAGGCTGGGATTGTTGGTAGTTCCGCTTTAAATGTATTTCATTTTTAGGTATTATTGTTCCTTTAACCCTTTGAGTGCCAGAGGGGTGTGCAATGCATTGCTATGTTGCACGCCTCTCTGGCACTCAAAGGATTAAAAGAAATATTTATCAATATTTTTTATGATGGTATCACAGTTTGAAAAAATATGTCTGGCTTTGTTGTTTTGTACAACTGTACACTTACAGAAATTTTGTAACTTAAAACGTGTAAAGTAAAAAAAGAACGTAGTGTGCAGATGTTGTCTAAAAGCATATTTTTAAAACAAAAATATTATTTTAGGAGTAACATTATATATCTCACATTAAAGGGATAGTAATGTTTCACAATAAAAGCAGCTCCAATTAATCTTCATAGTATTTGGGCCATGGAGAGCATTATTCTAATACTGTCAGAGTTGTAGTTCAAGAGTAATTGAATGATAAAGTATCCCCCTCCTGCCCCTTTTTCTGATGTAACACTGCTCACCTCAGAGCAGCAAGACTGTCCGGATGGATCACAGAGAGGGACAATCTTCGGTGAGCATAAGGACAAAACTGAAAAACCTGCCAAGGGGGGCAGGGTTTTCCTTATACTCACAGTAAGAAGATTGTCCCTTGCTGTGAGCTGTCTGGTCTAAAAACCAGATTCCACATCGGAGGTGAGACGTGTTACACTATGTAAAAGATGAGGGAGGGGGATACTTTATCATTCAGTTACTCTTGAACTACAACTCTGACAGCATGGAAATAACACTCTCTATGGCTCAAACACTATGAAGATTAATTGGAGCTGCTGTTTTTGTAAAATATTACTATCCCTTTAAACGGGTACTCTCCCAAGGTATCCTTTTAAAACATTGCAACTGAAATATCAAGTCACTGTGATTAAAAGGGCAACATGAGAATCTCGCCCTGCATATAAGCGTGACATTCTTATGTCGCTGCATGAAAGGTAGACATGAAAGGTAGCACTACAACTCCCATAATCATCACTGCCCACGATCAAAAAGATATTCGTTGACCGTAAAGAGAACAGTCAGATCTTTGGCAGTACATGATCATGAATCAAAGTCCCCTGGTATATTCACACTGGAAGCAGGATGGTCAGTCCTCTGGTCATTGCTTTGTAAGTAGACTGCTCAGATCTGTGACAGTAGATGAACTGGCAGTGGGGTGGTATGTCGTTTAGTCCATTTACAGTAGAATGTATGGTCTCACTAGCAGTAGGGAGGTCTCTCTCTCTTGGCTGGTCCATTGACAGTGAAGAAAACAAATAACTTATATGATTAACAGCTAACGTGCTTGCTGATATAAATATCTTGACTCGGAATATTCCACAGTGTGCTGTTAGACCGCTTTTCTCACACTCTTCTCAATAGTGTAATAAATCCCACATATATATATCAAGGAAATAAGTAAGAAATGTACTCACATTCACATATGGTCAATCTCTGGGAATAACCAGGACTGACAGCCAGGTTCTTTGAGATTTCACAAAGACCACTCCGTCTCAAAACACACGAACAACTCCAACAAATAAATCTTCTTAAAAATTTTAATAAATGGCAGTATCATACAAAAATATATATATATATATATATTTTTTTTTTTACAGTAGAGATGCATCGATACCGGTATCGGTGCCGATACCGTACAGTTGCACAAGTACTTGTACTAACTGCTCCAATGCCGAAACAGATACCCTGCGCGCACGCTACCTCTTTCAGTTTGTCAGCAGTGCCGCCCACTCGCCGCCACACTCTACGTCAATAGTTGATAATATGGGTTTTCGTAGTTTTCTTAATTTTTTGGAGCCGAAGTATGAGATTCCCAGTCGCCGCTATGTCTCATATGTTGTCTTACCACAGATACGTGATACAGTTAAAAATCACATTGCCAGCTTGTTGCAAGAAGACATCAAAGCAATTAGCTTCACCACTGACATTTGGAGCAGTAGTGTGAGTCCAGTGTCTCTAATTAGCTTAACGGCACAGTGGATAGATGACAACTTCACTCTACATTCAGTCATGCTCCACGCAAAGAAATTTCAAGGCTCTCACACCGGTCAAGCAACAGCAGGCATACTTGAAGAAATGCTTGCAACTTGGGCGATTTCCAAAAGTTCTGTTCATGTTGTGGTCCGTGACAATGCCAAAAACATGATATAAGGTATGGAAGATGCTGGACTTCCTAGTATATCATGTGTGGCACATACGCTGCAGCTGGCTGTCTCAGCTGGTCTGTTATGGCAGCGCAGCATTGCGGATGCTGTGGGAGTCGGGCTCGAAATAGTTGGCCACTTTAAACATTCAAACCTGGCATACTTTCGGCTACAGGATGTTCAAATATAGCTCGGTCAACCAGTTAAAAGACTCCAACAAGACGTGCAGACTCGTTGGAACAGCACATTTTACGTGCTGTTTACGTGACTCCCTTTGAAAAGCTGACTCATCTCATGAGTTATTCAGATGCTTTTGCTTCAGATGTAATTCCTGCAGTCACTGTGCTACAGAGACTGTGATCAAAACCAGTGGATGAGAACCACAGTATCAATACAATGAAGACGACTTTGCTGGTTGCTTTGCAGAAGCGCTTCTCCGATACAGAGCAAAACCTACTTTACTGCATCGCAACCTTACTCGTAATTATTAATTAATGTTAAAGAAAGAGAAGGATGCTGCTTAATTTTATAAGCGTATATCATGACATTCATGTTTGATTTGTTATGTGTTCTTTGTAGGTATAAAGATCGATTTTTTTCTAATGCCGATTCTGCCAGGCAGGTCAAAGAGAGATTCATACTGGAGCTGCAAAAATGTTCTGAGGAGACAGCCACATCTGAGGAGCAGGAGGAACCAGCTATCAAAAGGCCTCACAGTGACCAGCCAGGTACCAGTCTGGACACTGTTTTTGAAGAAATTGCAGGTGAATGTCCATCTACATCTGAGAGCAGTGCTCCAAATGCTGCTACGATACAGCTGGAAGCATACCTGGGAGAGATCACTGTGCCTTGTTCGGACAAACCCCTCAAGTACTGGGCAGTTAATAAACTGCGGTTTCCAGCTGTGGCTGAAATGGCGCAAAAATATCTTTCAGCCCCATGCACTTGTGTGGAAAGTGAGACTGTTCAGCTTGGCGTCAAACGTTCTGACCAACAGCAGAAACAGACTTATAGCTGAACATGCAGAGATGCTTCTGTACCTTAAAAAGAACCTGCCACTGGCACTTACTTCAAAGGGACAGTAGTATCCCATAAAAAATTATTCTACTTTTGTAGATGTTAAAGAAAATAGACTGTGCCACAAATCCTCTCTCTCAAACCGCTATGGTTTGAGAGAGATATTCGCACTGAAAGTTCCCCCCTCCCTCCCCTTCTCCGGACGTAGCTGTAAAGCTGACAGCAGGAGATTCAAGTTGGCCGACCCGAGGAGGCTCTTCAGCAGAGCCTAAGTCACGTTATTTAATAGAACTACTTAATGGGAACGGTCTACAAAGTGTGCTTGCAAACCAGGCACACTTTGTAGCTTGAAGTAATTCTTTTGAAATAACGAGATTTCGGCTTTGCTGCAGAGCTGCCGGCTTGTCCCCGGACTGGGATCTCCTGCTGTCAGCTAGACGCTGATTTTTTATGGGACATTAGTGTTCCTTTAACCCCTTAAGGACCGGCGGTCACGGGACATTTCCGTCCCATAATGACCGCATTGGGGCACTTTGACGCGCGTCACTATGGGGCTTGAAAGAGATCGCTCCGATCTTGGAGCGGTCTATTTCATGCCCTATTTTTACTTACAGCGCTCCCGGTAGATCGCTGTAAGTAAAAAGTATGTGACGTACCATGACCGTCATCAGTCCTTGAGTAGTTCAAGGACCGTGACGGTCCTGGTACGTCAAGGGTCCCTAAGGGGTTAAAAAATAATTCTAATTGGTCTGGGCTGTTTATACTTCTAGTACACTATTATATCACACTGTCTGCTCTGTATTGCACTTTGTAAGTTTGTATGATACTGATTTTACATTTGTTATTTAACAGAACAAAAAAAAAAAAAAAATATATATATATATATATATATATATATATATATATATATAAAATAACAATATTTTACAATAAATGTTTATTGTTACTGTTATTTAATTCATATATATATATATATATATATATATATATATATATATATATATGTGTGTGTGTGTTTATTTGTTCTGTTAAAGGGATGTATATTGTCCCATAAAAAATGATGCTTGTTTTGTAGAGGTTTAAAAAATAAGTTATTTGGCACAGCTACAAATCCTATCTCTCAAACCACTATTGTTTGAGAGATATTAGCTAGTAAAGCTGACAGCAGGAGATTTGAGTCGCGCGACTTGAGGAGACTTTTCAGCAGAGCCTAAATTGCGTTATGAAAGAAGAACTTCTTCATGGGAACGGTCTACAAAGTCTGCTTGCAAACCAGGCACGCTTTGTAGACTGTTCCAGCAAAGTATTTTTCTTCAAATATCACTATTTCGTCTCTGCTGCAGAACTGCTGGCCGGTCCCGAGACCGGGGATCTCCTGCTGTCAACTAGATGCTGACATCAGGAGAAGGGAGGGAGGAACTTTACATACAAATATCTCTCAAACAGTAAAGGTTTGAGAGAGAAACCATAAGGTTTGAGAGATAGCATTTGTGCCAAATAACTTATTTTTTAAACCTCTACAAAACAAGTATAATTTTTTATGGGACGTTAGTGTCCCTTTACAGTTCCTTGTTTGAGCTTTCACAAGTTTGTGACAAGCAAATAAAAATGTTTTCTCTTTTCTTAATGTCTTTAGAGTTACAGTTCTTCATAATTACAAAGAAGCTGTCCTAAAATTAGTCTGCTCTGAATTGTCTTTTGGAAAACTGTCACATGACCAAAAAAAAAAAAAAGTATCAGTAACTGGTATCTGTGAGTAGCTGAAGGTAAGTATCGGTACTCTTACTTGGTCTCAAAAAATGGCATCGGTTCATCCCTGGTTTACAGTCCTTTGTCCCCCATGTTTATGTTCCCATTGTATAACTTGTGTATTGTTCTCATTGTATTCAGTGCCCCTCCACCACTGGCCCCATTGTATTCCTTGTGTATACTCCCATATGTTGATTGCAGTGTCTTGTATCCTATTGTATTCTAAGATGTGTTGCTTAATGTGTGTGTACAGTTAAAAAACTCTCTCTCTCTCATTATTCTGGCTTTTGGCAAATATAAATAATTTTGGTAATCCTAATTGACCTAAAACAGGTAAGGTTTATTCTGATTTCATGTCAGACAGTGAGAAAAACATGCATATGTGTCTTTTTATATAGTGTATGTAAACTTCTGGTTTCAACTGTATAAACCCTGTGTGTTCCACAATAAAGAGTTCTTATTTTCACCCTACACTTTGTTGCGACTAGTGGTTTGGGTGGCTGGAGAGATCTGTGGATGCAGTCCCAAGTTAAGAGAGTACAGGTTGGCGGAGCTACCTAGTTGGGGTAGCGGGGTTCCGTCACACCAACACATTGCTGGTCCTTGAGGGGTTACGTTGGCACGTGTACTCTACCTGTTTCCGTTAACACTCCGCTTTCATGCAGACAGCATCCAGGACAGATTTTCTGGTGATAGTAACGTGAGTGGAGGCTTATTGGTGATGTTTTTTATTCTTCAAAAGGTAGTAGTACTACGACCCTGGTGCCAGGCTGAGATGCCAAATATACAGCCTCAGAAATCAAATATGAGTGTTGTAAAAAAAAAAAAAAAAAAAGTTAGTCTTGAATAAGCTGCAGTTTGCCACAGCATAGTGATTTCTATTATCAGATTCAATCCTCCCTATCTGGGAATCTGTTTGCTTTCGCAGACCGTTGCTTAGTTCATTATAATATCTATTGTTTCAAGGTCAGAAGGCATTGTCTCAAGGGATGCCCAGGTTGCTAGCAAGGCTGGGACTGGCTAAATCCAATGGCATGCAAAGTATGATCATTTTGCTTTACTGTACACTCATCTGTTAAGCACTCCTTGCGTGTTTTGTTAAACTGATTTAATAGTTCAATAGTTTACTCTTTGACACAAATATGGGGTGTTTTATTTGTGCAAAGGGGTTGGCGGTAGATTTATGGCTCTTAAAAGCTACTTGCTCTTGCTGAAGCAGACAAGTCACCTTGTTCTGAAAGCAGTTCCTCATTTACATACCTGGGAACTTTCCAAATGAGATGACCCTGAGATCTTTGCAATATTAACCCTTAAAACTTCCTATAATGTAGATTTTATGCAATACGTACCTGCTTCCTCGGAGGTGCTCCAATGGGTCCGCAAGGAACCTTTAAAGGGATAGTAACACTTCGTTTTAACTTTATTTTATTTTGTAGGCATTAAAAAACATGAAGAATGATATAAGTCTTATCTCTCAAACCTTTATGGTTTATGAGATATTCACAAGCAAAGTTCCCCTCCCCGCCCCTTTTACCTAGTGTAAGCCATCTCTTCTCAGATGTGAGTCTGGTTGTATGACAGTACAGATAACAGAAGGGGACAATTTTCTTTGTATGAAAACAATGAAAGCCCTTCCCCCCTTGACAAGTTTTTCAGCTTTTTCCATTATCTTAACTGAAGATTGTCCCTCTCTGCAGTCTACCTGGGCATCTCCCTTCTGATCTGGTTGAGCAGGGGGGGGAATACTTTGTTTGTGAATATCTCTTAAACCATAAAGGTTTCAGAGATAAGACTTATATCATTCTTCATGTTTTTTTAATGCCTACAAAATAAAATAAAGTTAAAATGAAGTATTACTATCCCTTTAACAAGTTACAACTTAGAGATCTCATTGCCTAAACACAAATAAGACCAGCAGGACATTTCCTGCTGCTTTTCTGGTACAAATGACACAGATTAGATACTAAGGAAACATTTAATGGTGGCAAATCTTGTAGTAGGTATCACAGACCCCTCTCACCCTGAGAATTTGGCCCTTCTCCCTGAGACCCTTAGATTTGGGTCTAAACTCTGAGTCTCAGGGTCAAACCCTGAGAGTTCCCAGGTATGCTCATTCATTGTAGGTTGTGAAGGAGACTGTAGGAGCAGGAAACTCGGCAAGGAATGTTGCATATAAGTGTCTGCGATTATCGTGTATTTTACCACTGTAGTGATATAGGTCTCTAACAGCCTTATTTTTAAAATAAGAGGAGCAATTATGGGGCAAACTATCTGCACCATAGGGGAGAAATAAAGAAGCTCCCAATGATTTGTTTTTGTTTATTTGGAAAGTGTTTTACCAAAAAGAATACATTGAGATTTCTCTTGATTTCAGGTGTGTCCTGGGGAGCAGTTTTATGCAGAAAGTAAGGACATTAAAATCATACACTGGCATTGATATACAGTTGCATGTTTGTTTTAAAATACAAATCTTTTAAAGACCAGAGGGAAGTGTAACACATTGCAAAGTGTTCCACACCCCTTCTGGTCCTTAAGCTACCAGATGTTTTTTAAAGGTACATTTTCAAAGGGTTAAAAGGCCTGTTTAAGTCAATGGGAATGTTGAATTGTCCCCTAAGCTACAACAGGTTTGTTCTGTAATTACTCCAGTTTTCTTTTGAACATAAGACCCTATGTGATGTCTCTCACCCTAACTTACATTGGCCAGGTATGCACTAGACCCACTGTGTGTACTCTTATACCCATGCCCCTTTGAGGAGATAGAGGTCATCATGATGCTAACCATGAGTTGAGGAACAAAATTCTGAAGTAGTTTACTTTTCCATACCTCCCAACATTTCAAATGGCCAAAGAGGGACACTTGTGTTTTAGATGGTGTTTCTAGGGGCGTGGCTGGTGGGCGGGGAATTTTTAGGTTACTTTGTCTCCTATGACACCTCTTTGTGTAACAGAATAAATGATTTAGAGCAAGACCAAAGTATTTACACAGATTCAATTACAAACACATATACTGAAGATTAAACATTTATGTGAATTTCATTGCTGTGGAGCAATGTGATAGACTAATATATACACCACTCACTCTGATGTCCTAGAAAGAGGGACAACATGGTATTACAGATGGATTTGGGTCCAAAAGAGGGACACTTGGGAGGTATGATTTTCCCTTTTTGCATTCTTTATATCAGAACAATGTTTTTAAAATGTTTTCTGGTACAAGACACAGAATATTCTGTCCAGCGGAACAGAAGAAGGCTTAGAATGAGGGCCAGCCCAGCTACTGCCACTGTAAAGTACTCTGTCCAAGGAACTCGAGGTATGGAAGCCTCTGTAAAGTATTCTCTGTCCAAGATCTCGAGGTATGGAAGCCAAGATGCTTCTTAACCCATCATTGTAGAATTTGTAAAGAGGAAGTAATGAAGCAGAGAGAGGGAAAAGAAAAGTGTTAAACGTGTCCACCACTAGAGTATTATGGCTGTGTGTATCACAGCCATAGTTAAAGCTTGAACAGCATTTCTAAGTTTAAGAGCAATTATTATATTTCACCAAAGTCGTCTTCTCCAGTGAGCTGTTTGCGGGGAAAGGCTCCGAAAACTGATCTGTTGACTGGAAGGAAACCCATACTTCATAAGAATTCATGAAGATGAGTTTGACTCTGTAGCTCATACTCAAATTAAATATACTGGCGTTCCGGCTGTTGATGCCCAAGTCAGTGGTTTGGAGGAACACTGGGTCTCGATCCGATCTTACCTTGTTGCTTTCATGGCCAAGTACAAGAATGCAACAAACAAGAACCTCTCCTCCCATCTACTCTGTGGGAGCTGAAGTCTGGCTCTCCACTACATCTTTGCCAGCCTTCTGTTAAGTTTGGGCCTCACTTTGTGGGTCCATTCCACATTCAGGCTCAGCTGGCGCCTGTTACCTTTGCCTTTGACCTGCCTTCCTCCGACCTCAGGATTCATTAGAGGTGTCCCTCCTGAAGCCAGTCGTTTCCAACCGCTACTCCATTACCCCCAGTATTCCCGCTCCTGTTCATGGATAGTTCACCAAATATTTTGAGAGAGCAGAATATAGAGGGCTATGTATTAGTATTAGGATTAATATTTATTTTGGGCTTGTTGATCCAATGCCTTATTTTGGATTAACAACGGTAAACAATAATAGGAAAAGGGTTGAACTTGATGGACGCAGGTCTTTTTTTTTCAACCTAAACTACTATGTAACTATATTCCTTTAGTCTAAGTATGGACTCTAGTCTGGTTCAGGGGTTGGTCTGGTATCTGATGGATTGGATGGGTTACGGCCTGGAGGAGCTCTCTTGAACCCTCGCTGCTGGTCTTCATGCCCTGGCCCTATGCCATGCCATCCACAGATCCCATCCTGATAAGCCTGGTTGCCCGGATGGGATAGTGTCACGATCATAAGATATGTTTACCTGTCAAGCAGTTGGAACATTGGACATTTGTACTGTTGACCATTTGATCGCCAGGGTAACCCTTTCTTGTTCTTAAACAAGGAACATAATAGTACTCCTAGTTGAAGAGGCTAGGAAAAGGCATGAGCCCATCTTTTTTTAGTCTTTGTGCAATTCTGGAGCAAACCAACTGTACCACAGGGGGAAATTCTGCAACCTGCTATTGCTTTAAAGGGGGAGGAGGTTTAAACTCTTAAATGCTAGCTAGGTCTCCATTGCCTCACGAAAGCAATGTGTTCGGGGCTTCTCTAGAATTCAAATGGTGAAAATTCCAACTTATATCAATTGGAATTGTTATATCCCCCTTCTGCTTCGGTGCAGTGGGCTTGCTCCAGAATTGCACTTCATTAGCTTTATGAATAAGGCCCTTAATCATTTAAGGACCAGCCTTGTGTGAAATCACTTTATAGCATACCCCTCTGGTCCTTAAAAGGTTAACCCTTTAAGGACCGGCCTTGCGCACATGCGGTCCTCACTTAGGGACCACAGACAATTTTTTTTTTTTTTTTTTAAATTTGCCGATCCAAATTAGGGCTCCCTGAATGGCATGCAGCAGCGTGGGAAGCCCTGAAATCCATGACGGTCCGAGCATGTCATATCCACACGCCAACCCGTGACATGCCAGGACCATCATGGGTCCTTCAGGGGATATGTAAGCATCAGTGGTTGTAAAATGGCAAGCATTTAAAGGGATAGTAATGTTTAATAATAAAATCAACTCCAATTAATAATCCTCATAGTATTTGGACCATGGAGTGTGTTATTTCAATACTGTCAGAGTTGTAGTTCAAGAGTAATTCAATGACAAAGTGTCCCCCTCCCGCCCCTTTTACTGATGTAACACTGTCACCTCAGAGTAGGGTTGCCACCTGGCCGGTATTTTACCGGCACAGCCGGTAATCAGAGCTCTGGAGCCGGTGCCGGTATAAGTACTGTACCGGCAATTGGAAAAGCCGGTATTTGCGGGCAGTCCCGATTTTGGGGTTAAATCCCGCTGACTCGCCATGTAAATAGGCACTGGCAGCTTCCCAGGCTTGCACACGGCACACCCTGTCTCTACTCCCGTCTCGACTCGAGACGCACCGTTCACAACATATCCCCTCCATGCTCCAGCTCCATGTAGCTCGCGTTATACAAGCCCTTTTGATTGGCCGCATGACTGTGCGGTGCGCACAGTCATGCGGCCAATCAAAAGGGCTTGTATAACGCGAGCTACATAAAATATGCATGCTGTGTGCACAAAGTCATCGCGCCCTTTCATCTGGTAGCTGGCAGCACGCTGCAGAGAAGTTAGAGAACTGAAGTGCACTGTGCAGACTTAGCCGCAGCCCGCAGAGACAGAACCCAAGTACCCAACTACCCAAGGTTTTTTCACACAGCGTGGAAATGGGAATGTTTGCCAATATGTTTGGGGTGGGGGGTCTGGGAAATTGGAATGTTTGCAATGCCAAATGCCAATATGTTTGGGGTGGGAGGGATCTAAACGTAAAAATGATCACAAGTTGAATAAGAAGAAATGTCCAAATTGTTAGAGCCAAGATGGACTGAGGTGGCAATGGAAATAATATTAGTATAAAGTGTGTGTATGTCTGTGTGTGTGTGTATGTGTATGTATGTGTGTGTGTGTGTGTGTGTATGTCTGTGTGTGTGTGTGTGTATGTCTGTGTGTGTGTGTGTATGTCTGTGTGTGTGTGTATGTCTGTGTATGTATGTATGTATGTATGTCTGTGTGTGTGTGTGTATGTCTGTGTGTGTGTGTGTGTGTGTCTGTGTGTGTGTGTGTGTGTTTGTGTGTGTGTGTGTATGTCTGTGTGTGTGTGTGTATGTCTGTGTGTATGTCTGTCTGTGTGTGTGTGTATGTCTGTGTGTATGTCTGTCTGTGTGTGTGTGTGTGTATGTCTGTGTGTGTGTGTGTGTGTGTGTGTATGTCTATGTCTATGTCTGTGTGTGTGTGTGTGTGTGTGTGTGTGTGTCTTAATATCCATAAATTATTTCTGCACACCTCTCTGCCCTGAAAATATATACACAAATGTTAGTTTACACCTCCCCTATCACCCTTTGAGTGCCATAGGGATATCCAGTGGATTGCAATGCTATGTTTTGTATACCATTTGGGCACTAGGAGGTCCTTAAAGTCACAAAAATATTCACTTGTTTTACACCAGTGCTGGGCAACCAGAGACCCTCCAACAGTTGTAGACTAGCACTCCCATCATCCTCAGCTAGTCATTGGCCAGCCTGTGAGGATGGGAATGGTAGGCTACAACAGCTTGAAGGTTTCAGATTGTCCACCCCTGTTTCAGCCAATGTGTCCCCAATGGCAGTGATTTTCACCATCCCTAACTAAAAGGCCAGGACGTAAGGATATGCCAGCTTGAGAACAGGCTCATTGTGCTTGATATACCTGTGCTGGGAAATCCTCAAGTACTGACCTATTAGTGAGCCACACACAAGAGGTTAAAAATACCCTCACTTGAGCAACACGTCTCTCCTCTATCAGGTGAGGGTCCTTTGGGATTGGTATGAGAAAGGGAAAGGGGTGGATAGAAGTTACTATAAAATACCCACATTGACTCCATTTAGGTTGCCGTATCTTGTAATTCCCCAACAAGGATACTATCAGAAGTGCCCTTGCCTATCTTTCAGGCAAGCATACTCCTGTAGCCATTGGACCATGTGTAGATGTGATGTCTCTTTGAAACATAGAATTTGACGGCAGATAAGAACTATTCGGCCCATCTAGTCTGCCCATTTTCCTACTGTAAAGACCTCAAACCTTATTTGGTCCTTGGTCTTATGTTCAGGATAGCCTTATGCCTATCCCATGTATGCTTAAATTCTTTCACTGTATTAACATCTGCCACTTCTGATGATGGGCTATTCCACTTATCTACTACCCTCTCAGTGAAGTAAAACTTTCTTACCCTACGTCTAAACCTGTGTCCCTATATTTTTAGACTATGGCCGCTTGTCCTAACATTTTTACTCCTTTGAAATATACTTCCCTCCTGTACTTTGTTGAATCCCTTCATGTATTTGAATGTTTCTATCATATCCCCTCTCTCTCTTCTCTCCTCCAAGCTATACATGTTCAGATCCTTTAGTCTATCCTGATATGTCTTTTCCTGTAAACCAGTCACCATTTTAGTAGCCCTTCTCTGAATTCTCTCTAGAATATCTGTATCCTCCTGGAGATGGGGTCTCCAGTACTGTACACAATACTCTAGAAGAGGTCTAACTATAGATCTGTAGAGTGGCATGACTATTTCCCTCTTTCTGCTACTAATGCCCCTAAGCTATACAACTCTGTGTTGTGATGTCTTTAAAATAAAATACTTTGGTCTTTTTCTACATCATTTATTCAGTTACACAAAGAGGTGTCAATAGGTTATGAAATAACCAAAACATTTTCGGTAATTCCCTTCCTCCAGCAACACAGACAGGCACAGATAGATAGGCAGGACAGACACAGAGATAGACAGACACAAATAGGCAGGACAGATATACTGACAGATAATAAGATACAGAGATTGAAACTATAATTTTAATGTGGGGTTAAAGTTTTTTGGTTTGTGAATCAATAGACTTAAATAGTAACACAGGAATGTATATGTTTCTCCTTCTGTAATTAATAGGAGTAGCAGTCATATCACTCCAATTATGAGCGCCAGTAGTACATCTCAGAAAGAACCAGCTAGAGAGAGAAATCCAGCTACTCCTCCTAGGAAGAGAGGGAGACTGAGAAACTGCACATTTAATGATGAGTGGCTAGCAGACCCAGATTTTAAATTGTGGCTAGCACGAGCCTCAGATGAGAACAGTGCACGCTGTATTATGTGTGAAAGTGTTTTTGGTGTAAAATATGATGGTATTGATGCTGTGAGGCAGCATGCAATGGCTAAGAAACATGTCTCTGCAATGCAAAGTAAGAAAAAGGCCAGTCTTATAACAAAATTCTTTCCAACTACACAAAGCAGAGAGCAGGACTTAGTTACAGCAGCTGAGCTGGCACATGTATTTCATGCTGTACAGCATCATCATAGTTACCTGTCTTCTGACTGTGGGGGCAAGCTAAGTGCAAAGCTCTTTAATGATTCAAAAGTAGCCAGTAAAATCCATCTTGGACGAACTAAAATGGAATGTCTGGTTGAAAATGTGCTAGCACCTTATTCAGTACATAGTGTTTTAGAAGAAATGCAAAACATTTCATGTCGTTATGCCATTGCCACAGATGCAAGTAATAAGGGTAATCGCAAGTTTTTTCCACTAGCGGTAAGGTTTTTTAGTGCCACTAGTGGCATCAAAGATAGATTGCTAGATTTCTATGAGGAGCCTGATGAGTCTTCTGAGTCAGTGAGCACTCATCTTATGAATATAATAAGCAGTCTTAACTTGGATATTAAGAATATGATTGCTTATACTGCAGATAATGCTTCTGTTAATTATGGCAAAAACTGCTCTGTCTATAAGAAACTGAAAGATGCACAACCACATCTCATAAAAGCAAACTGCAACTGCCATGTGTTACACAACACAGCAAAATATGCACTAAAACCCCTTTCTTTTGACGTAGAGAACCTAGTTTTGAAGGTCTTTAATGAATTTTCTTGCAGTGCAAAGAATGTAAGTGAGTTAAAAACATGTTTTGAATTTGTGCACCAGGAATATCATAAGGTTCTACGTCATGTCCCAACAAGATGGCTGAGTCTTTTTGCTGCAATTGATAGACTGCTTTTAGATTGGGAGGCCATAAAAGTTTATTTTCTGCAGTGTGGGGAAGAAGAGTGTCATCCAGTCATATGGAGCTTTATAAAAGACCAACAAGATGCACTAAGCACAACCCTCACACTACCAGAGTGCTACCTCTTTTTTGTGCATTCATTTATGTCATTTTTCACCAAAACTATTAAAACGTTGGAAAAAGAATCCGTGTCTGCCCCAGAACTGTACTCAGTAATGTGTAGCATAAGGCACCAGCTACAAAACAGAAGAGATGATAGCTTTTTTGGATTTAAAGTAAACAAAGATTTGCCCAAGCTGTCTGCAGCAGAACAGGGAAAATTTTGTGGGGAAGCTTTCCGTTGTTTAGACAGAGCACTGACATATTTGGAAAAATGGTTTGAGTTTGAAAACTCACCATTTAAGCACTTTGCTTGTTTAAATTTTGAGAAGGTCCCATCGTTTGACGATATCATAAATCTCTGTGAAGTTGTAAAGATTGACAACAGAAATGAGAGTGAGGAGTTGTACAGAGAATACTGCCTGTTAAAAGAAGCATTACCAGCAATTATGAGCATGGAAGATCTTTCCTGCACTGACAAATGGGTTCAATTCTTTAAAAATACAGATGCACCAAATCTGCTGAAATTAGTACAGACAGTTCTGGCCATTCCTTGCAGCAATGCTTTTGTGGAACGCGTTTTCAGTGTCATGAATAATTTGTGGACTGATGAAAGAAACAGGCTAAGTGTGCAAATAGTCAAGAGCGAACTTTGCATTCGCTATAACTTACTTTACTCTTGCTCAGAGTTTTATGACATGGCATTAAAAAATGGCCAATTGATGAAAGCAGCTAAGTCAAACACAAAATATACCTTCAAGAAAAAATAACTCTGTTGCATATATCCATAAATAAATTAAATGGAAGAAAGACGTGACCAGCTGATAATATTCTATTATCATCTGGAACCGGAATAACTTTAGCCTTAAATTATGACTGTAAGACTCCTGGCCATTTAATACAGAAAGTAAGTTTATGAATATCTTAGGTTTTGTAAGTGGTGTGGACTGTCTTTTTGGAATGCTATTGGGGAAAACCATGATATACCTGTAATTTACTTTAAAAATGTTCATGCAAACCCTTGCATTCTGTGTAGACTGACATGCACCTTTATTTGTCTAGTACCAGTTTAGTAGAACTTGTTAATAACCAGCACACACATTGTAATTTTAAGCACTTTTATGAAAAACAGCAACCTTAAATATCTTTAAATATTAAACATAATTATGATACTTTTTAAAATAAATGTTTTGCATGTTTCAAAACTGTGATTGTGTAGTTTTATTTCTCACATTGAATATCAATGATTCACAATCACAAACCATGCTGTACATCCTGATTTGATGACTGATTTTATACACACATTACAAAGTAATTTTCATCTTTATCACTCAAATGATCTTTAAAATGAAGCCTTATTGGATATGTTAGACTGAGATAAGAACATATATTTTACACATATAAATTAGTCAGGTAGCCAGCAATTAAACTGTATTCTCATGTGCTGTCAATTTAAACATATTTATAGTGTTAAAGCTTTTTACGGAGTAGGAAAAAAAGAGGGATATGATGGGATAACCATGTGAACACTACTACAAATCCCTCTATTAAAAAGGATTTATATTTACCAATGAACTAAGTCAAACAGTTTTTGTTGGGGGTTATCCATCTATGAGTGTCTATTTTATTTATAGACCTTAGGAAGTAATGAATAAGTATGGTTCAAACCACTGTTTGGGCTACTACTGTGTTTCAGGTGCTTTATGAGAACTGAGCTCCTGGCACCTGGTACCTGTAACAATGAGGTTGAAGCTCAATTTTGTAGGGTCATGCAACATTTGTGTGGCTCCTCCCCTTTTTGACCCCACCCCTTGGTGGCTCCTCCCCTTTGTGGCTCCGCCCTCACCGAACCAAAACTATGGCCGGTATTTTTTTGAGGAAAAGGTGGCAACCCTACCTCAGAGCAGCAAGACTGTCCGGATGGATTGCAGCGAGGGACAATCTTCAGTCATCATAAGGGAAAAACCTGATAAACCTGTCAAGGGGGGCAGGGCTTTCCTTATGTTCACAGTAGGAAGATTGTCCCTTGCTGTGACCAGATTCCACATCTGAGGTGAACAGTGTTACACTAGGTAAAAGGGGCGGGAGGGGGATACTTTATCATTCAATTACTCTTGAACTCTCCATGGCCCAGATACTATGAAGATTAATTGGAGCTGCTGTTTTTGTGAAACATTACTATCCTTTTAACACACACATTCAGTACACATACTAGAGAGAGAGAGAGAAAGGTAGGCACAATGTCCAAATATTAGGAGTAGCATTCCTAAAAAAGAATAAAATACATTTCAGGTCTATCGAAACTTCCAGATGTGGTGGTGATAATATGGTATATTTTTTTAAAAAAGGATTTTCTTTAATTGATAATTTCTTCTCTGCCCATATTCAAGATGGCCGTTCCTACATCACACCCAGTCATGTGATCTAGCAGTCACGTGCTTGCAGTTGTAATTGCAGCCTGACTTCCTGGCAGGCTTCCTTACTCACTATGTACGATTATGTCACAAGCTGCCAAGGACCCAGTTTACAGATCAAAGTACAAAAGAAAGGAATTAGCTGTGTGTTGCTGATTTTTATTTTCCTCCAGAAAAATAGGTAAGATGTTGCCAGAGATTAACTGTGCAGATTGTATTTACCGGTTATTATGGTTATCAAAATGTAATGCCAACAGATTAATTTTAATTGCTCTTTTGAAACACCTGATATACTTCCAAATCAGTGTGCAAGTGGGATGCTCGTTATTGTCTATTTGACACTGTGCGTCTAGGGCCATATTCAGGAGAAAACCAGTTATTTCACTGGGGACAAATGAAAATTCCCATTGATTTAATTGGGGATTTTAACCCTTTGAATGCTAGATAGGTCCCCAATGCATTGCATAGCGATGTCTTGGAGACCTCAAGCATTTAAGGGGTTAAAATGGCCATGTCAATCAGTGGGGACTTGGAGAATTTTCATGTAAGTGCGGTTGGTTTGCCTCCGAATTGCACCAATTCAGCATTCTGAATACGTCCCGTAACAGTTCATATATTTTTCTTAACCCCTTAAGGACTGGTAACATGCCAGGACCATCACTGTTGTCCTTGCCTAATGGACTAAAGACTGTCCTGGCACATCACATATTTTGTGCTCACTGCGTTCCTGCCGGAGAGGTCACTAAAAGACCCCCGTTCAGCGAATAAGGTCAAAGCAGTCCTTAAGGGGAATCCACTCCCCAGAGCGCTGGTCGTTAAGGGGTTAATGAACATTTATACTTGTAATAGTTTGTGATAGCGCTTATCATACCACCCAGTTATTCCAGTTTTCCACAGACAGTCACTGCGTTAACTCCCTGTTTATGTTTTACATTTTAATATTAACCCTATATTCTATGTTCCTGCCGTTAGAAGGCACTAAGCTACGTACCTGTTAATATTGTTTTTTTGGGTGTGATTTCTTGTGGACTTTAGATGTTGGTTATTTTTGTTTTCCTGTAGATATGCAGTTTTATCATTATTATACAGGTTATTTTGCTGTTGTCCCTCTTCATCAGGGATAGTCGTTGGCTGGCTGGGGATGATGGGAGTTGTGGTCTAGAGACCGAGAATTGACTCCACCTGCTCTGCATGGCAGGGGAGGACTGGCAACATAGAGCCCAGGGGGCAAATAAAATCAAGTGGCCTGTTTCTACTATAGTCTGAGCCCACTGTCCCAGCCCACCCTCTTTCATTAATTTTTAAATGGTCATTAATGTTGTGAAGTAAGGCAAGTGATACCACATAACTTACAACTGAGGTGGCGCTACACTAGTGCTACTACAAAACTTACAATTTAAGTATAGTTACACTAGTGATACCATAGAGCTTACAAGGGAAATGGGTTATGCTACTTGTGTATCTCCATTTGGATTGTGGCTTTGTGGTATCATTTCTGTAGCTTCATTTCAATTGTAAGCTCTGTGGTATCACTAATATAGCTCCATTTACAGCTGCAAATGGGAGATTGAGTGAGGTAGTGGCCCACTGGCCCAGCTATGATGACCGGCCCAGGGGGCAATTGCCCCCCAGGCCAGCCCTCCCCTGCTGCATAGTGACCGCTAGTGACACTGAAGATGACACAGGGCACTGATTCCTTGGGACACACCTATGGATCATGTTTTCAATACATCAAGGAACTTTCACAGTTGATCAGTGGCTCAGTCATTTTAATTACACTACCTGTGCTTCATTAGGTATATATTTAACTCTTTGAGTGCCAGAGAGTTAACAATAACTACTGGCTCTCTATGATAGCACCACTTCACATAACACTCTTGGTAAAAATGCAAGAAATATGTAAAAAACAATATCAAACTTTATTTGCATAAATTATTAAAAACATACTTGCTTTTCTTGCCTCCTATGTGTTCAGCAGATGAAATAGAGAGTGAGATGTACAGAGTGGGAGGGTATCAAGTCTACAAATAGTTGCATCGATCAACGCGTTTCGCGCGTCTCTCGCGCTTACTCATGATCAGATGCGAAACGCGTTGATCGATGCAACTATTTGTAGACTTGATACCCTCCACTCTGTACGTCTCACTCTCTATTTCATCTGCTGAACACATAGGAGGCAAGAAAAGCAAGTATGTTTTTAATAATTTATGCAAATAAAGTTTGATATTGTTTTTTACATATTTCTTGCATTTTTACCAAGAGTGTTATGTGAAGTGGTGCTATCATAGACAGCCAGTAGTTATTGTTAAATTCAAATAGAAGATTGGAGAAGTCTTTTCTCTGTTGCACACTATCACCACTCGGGTTACACATTCATCTGGTGTTGGTCAGGAGTCTGTGTCAGATATATACTCTAAGCGTTGTAAGAGTTAAATACACTATTTGGAGCCGCTTAATGCAATAAGAAGATTGGAGCTGATAAGTGCCAGAGAGTTATCCAGTGCTTTGTCTTGGATACTTCTCTGGCACTCAAAGGGTTAAAACCGGACCTGTTATGGTGTCCCAAGGACTGGCGCTGAGAATCGCTTCCATAGGGAAAACCATAAAAGTTCCCATTGATCTAAATCGTTCGAATGCAGGAGATGTCTTCTGAGGTTAAAAGTTCCATTTAAATTATAGGAGGAGTTTGGGAGTATTTTTATCCCCTAGGGTGCCGTTGATTCGTTTCAGAATTGTCCTATAAAATCCTCTGTGTAATGTGTCAGGCCAGTGGAAAAGTGTTCCTGGAAATGATTTTGTAATGCTGGCAGCGTGCACTCTGTGAGGGAGATTTATAAAGTGTTCTTGTTCAGTTTTGTGAATGGATCCTTAAAATTTTCTTATTCCCTGAGTGTTGGTATTTATAAATTATTCTAGTTAAATTTACAAATGCGTAAACAATAAGAACAGGTCAGTCATGGCCTTAAAGCAGAACTTTCATCATATTAATAGAGCGCCCCAAATCATAATGACATGAGCGATATGCAGATACGTAGTTTTATTTTCAAGAATAATTGCTGTATTAAAGAAAAATAGAACATTGTATGCAGACAGGCATGGCTCTCTGCACCTGCACTGTCAGACCCATCCGGTGCCTTAACCCTTTGAGTGCCAGAGGGGTACAGAATGCATTGCTTTGCAATGTGTTCCATACCCCTCTGGCACTCAGCGTTAAGACACAAAGGCATTAAGCTTGCCAACTATGGAATTGAAGGGGACGGACAGTGCAGATGCACAGATGCCGTCTCTGCAAAATGTCTGCACTGTTTTTCCCACTGCCTGTCTGTATAAAAGGTTCTATTTTTCTTTAATACAGCAATTATTCTTGAAAATAAAACTGCGACTGTGCATATCGCTAATGTAATGATGATTTGGGGAGCTATATTATTATGATGAACGTTCCGCTTTAAATATCTGGTGACAATTCTATCGCTCAATTGTCGCAGATAATGGCATTTCTTTATAAATATGCTGCACCACTTTTTACAAACTTCATTACTCCATTTTTTTTTTTATCACACTACATGACATTATGTCCTCTTAAACTGTCCTTTATACTTTTATAACTGCCAGCGACGATCTTGCAGCCATTTTAACGCTTATTTTCCATTAACTCCACTTTGCTGAATCTCTCCATGTGTTCTTTAGTAAACCTTACATAGAAGCCCCAAGTGAGCATTGATTCTTGTGATAAAATATTGTAGCCTTTTGTCAGATAATTCCATTAGTTTATATATTGTTATTGTCCTTAATCACCCTAATGTAGGGTGACCAGGTGTCCTGGTTTCTGGGGACAGTCCCCAGATTGAGGCCACTGTCCCCGGCTACAATGTGTTTCCGCATCTAAGTAACAATGCAGCCGCATAAATAGGAAGGCACAGGCAGCATTACAAGTTGTATCTGCCGTCCAGTGCCTTCCCAACAAATTGAAGTGGCAGCCAATGAGAGAGAAGAGTTTTGCCAGGATACTCCTCTCTCATTGGCTGTAGTGCGTAGAACGGCAGCCTAGCAATGTGTAGGACATGTGTGGCATCAGAGCAAGCAGAGCAGGAAAGCAGGCAGCAGCAGGGCACCTCTCCATTGTCCAGCAGAACTTCTCAGCTTGGGGTGGACAATGTGGGCAGTGTGGAGTTGGACAGTGTAGGCAATGTGGACAGTGTGGAGGTGGACAATGTGGAGTTGAACAGTGTGGGCAACATGGAGGTGGGGAGTGTAGGGAGGTGGACGGTGTACAGTGTGCAGGGGTGGACAGTGTTGAAGTAGGCAGTGAGGAAGTAGACAGTGTGGGTAATGTGGAGGTGGACAGTGTGGAGGTGGGTAATGTGTGGCAGAGAATGGGGAGGAGGTGGGCAGTGTGTGGAGGGCGACGGTGGGCAGTGTGTGGAGGAGGAAGGGGTGGGCAGTGTGGAAGGTGAATAGTGTGGGTGGGGAGTGTTTAGGTGGACAGTGTGGGCAGTGTAGACTTGGACAGTGTGTGGAGAAGGACAGGGTGGACAGTATGTGGAGGTGTGCAGTGTGTGGAGGAGAACATGGTTGTCAGTTTGTGGAGGAGGATGGGGTGGGCAGTGAGGAGGTGGGCAGTGTGGACAATGGGGGTGGCAGTGTGTGGAAGTGAACAGTGTGGAGGTGGACAGAGTGTGCAGTGTGAGGACAGGGTGTAAGAGTAGACAGGGTGTGGAGGTGGACAGGGTATGGGCAGTGTGTGGGGAGGGTGGACAGAGTGTGGGCAGTGTGTATGGACAGGGTGTGAGGGTGGACAGAGTGTGGGCAGTGTGTATGGACAGGGTGTGGAGGTGAGCAGGTTGTGGGCAGTGTGTGTGGACAGGGTGTGGAGGTGAGCAGGGTGTGGGCAGCGTGTGGGGAAAAAAAATGTCCCCATATTTCATTTTAAAAATCTGGTCATCTTACCCTAATGTGTTGTAAGTGCTGAAATCGTGGTATCTAAGCCCTTGGATTCTAAAGCCGTCTCCACTGCATTACATACCATCCAAAGGGTGAATGGAGAATTAAACTGTAGGGATAGGTGGGGATTCATCAGAAGCACGTATCTAAGTAGGTGTCCTTCAAACAAAAGTTTATATACAATTTTGGGGTTGTTTCTGACCTCTTTTGTAGTCCACTTCTAATTGTTTCAGTTTACAGTCTGATAACAAAGTACATCCCTTATAAGCTATTTGGGTCTATTGAAGCCCATTACTTGCTGTGAGTTGGTGTGACCTAGAGGCAGACTTCAAGGGAACTTATTGTACAGAGTGCATTATAATTATAAAGATCAGTGCATTTTGCATATATTTGTGGTGGTTGGTTTCCTCTGCATTATGCACATTAACAGACATATAGTTATTTTTCTAAAAATCCAAACACCCTTTCTATTTACGTCAGACTTTTATTTCAATGCTATGCCTTAGGCTAATTGTTCGCAACCATTTTTGCTCATGGCACCCCTAACACGCAATCTGGAATGTCATTTATCAAGGGCAGAAGGAAGGGTACAGTACATAGAGGTATTCTTAGGTATCACAATCATAACAAAGCAAACATATTTTCATAACCATTTCCATAAATACATTTAAAACTCAATATTCATAGGTTTTCAGTCTTTGTAGAAAAAGAGGCAGTGGATGTCCATTGCAAACCAGAGTGTCATTGCAACGTGGTTGAGAACCACTGCCTTAGGAATAGCAATTACAGTGGAACTGTCACTTTTAAAGAGATTTAAAACTCACCTATTTTTGTAAGATTTGTGCATATAAGCTATTTAGCTTTATTTATTTGTCAGTTTATGCAAATGAGATGCAGGGCATGCAGAATGTTAGGCAATCTGGCATGCTATCAGTTACTATTTGTTACAATGTAACACTTCCACTTTAAAGGGATAGTAATGTTTCACAAAAATAGCAGTTACAATTAATCTTAATAGTCTCTGGGCCATGAGGAGTGTTATTTCAATACTGTCAGAGATGTAGTTCAAGAGTAATTGAATGATAAAGTATCCCCCTCCTGCCCATTTTACCTAGTGTAAGCCGCCTCCCCTCAGATGTGGAAACTGGTCTCTTGACTGGACAGATCACAGCAAGGGACAATCTTCTTACTGTGAACATAAGGAAAACCCTGCCCCCTTGAGGTTTTTCCTTATGATCACTGACGATTGTCCCTCTCTGTGATCCATCCGAACAGTCTTGCTGCTCTGAGGTGAGCAATGTTACATCAGTAAAAGGGGCGGGAGGGGGATACTTTATCATTCAATTACTCTTGAACTACAACTCTGACAGTATTGAAATAACGCTCTCCATGGCCCAAATACTACGGACTGCTTTTTTTTGTGAAACATTCCAATCCCTTTATATGTCACCTGATGAGTCACTGTTAGATAGTTTTGGAGTTTTTTTTGTTTGTTTTTAATTCACTCAGTTCCCTCTCATACTTGCTAGATCAGTCTAGTCTCCCACAGTTAAAATGTTATTTGTTTTAGGTTTTGAATGCATACACAGGTATGGTTTTCTCTTGAGAAAGAGACAAACAGATGGTGTATAAAGTAACAACATATATATACAGTATATTTCAGTTTGTGTGTGTGTGTGTGAGGGTATGGAACAGTGAATACATTCTTCCTGCATGTCAGGGGTGACCTCACTACTGACAGTGAAGCTGCAGGATGTTATCTGAGCTGCCAGAACATGGGCTAGCTGAGAGAGGGGGAAAAAAGAAAAACCTTTAGTGTGGTAATGAGTGGAGAGGAAGGAAGCCCAGCACAAAATGTTGTCTCCCACAGGCAGGAGAATCAAAGGTAATATTTACATGCGCTCGGTTTTTTAAACATGACATCAGGGTATGTTGTCTTAATACCTACAGAAAAAAGGGATACCTTTGTGGTAAGGGTTTTGCATATAGGCTAGTTATGGAAGCCATAACAGAACGTCATCACTACATGGGTTTGTGAATGGGTGCTTTAATAATATGAGGAAAAAATACAAAACCCGCATGTGCCTCTTCCCCACCTCCTGTCCCATACAATCTTCTTATTACATGCACTTATCACTCATTTCTCAATCCCATCACATCCCTCTAAGTGCACTTATCACTCACCTCCTGCCACCTTCAATTACTTTTGTACATGTACTTATTACCTCTCGCCTGTCCTCTCCTACCATTTCATTAATCACCCACCTTCCATCTCCTCTGAACACCTAGAAACAGGAAAGACCTGATTTACATTTTAGGTGCCTCTAGCCAAGGCATCTTTGGTGCCTATAGCCATGCCAATGACCACAACCCCACTTCTCACACAACCTTTGCCCCATCCACTGTTGCCTGACAGAGAATTCCCTCAACCAGCCCTCTGAATGATAGAGAGGTGAAGCAATGTGTTGGAGATCTCACTAGCATCCAAGACATTAAAGTGATAGTAATGTCCAATAATATTATGTTGTATTGTAGATTTAAGAAAAAAATTTATTATGTGGCGCAAATCCCATCTCTCAAACCTTTATGGTTTGAAAGATATTTGCATCTAAAGTTCCCCCTCCCTTTATCCTGATGACAGCTGTAAAGCTGACAGAAGGCGATCCATGTCGGCTGACACAATGCGGCTCTTCAGATACTACTTCATTGGAATGGTCTACAAAGTGTGCTTGCAACCAGGGACACTTTGTAGACCGTTCCAATGAAGTAATCATTTTTAAATATCACTGTTTCAGCTCTGCTGAAGAGCTGCCGGCTGGTCCCAGGACCGGGATCTCCTGCTGTCAGTAGAGCGCTGACGTCAGTGCAAAGGGAGGAAGGAGAAAACTTTAGATGCGAATATCTATCAAACCATAAAGGTCTGAGAGTTGGGATTTGCTCCAAGTAATTTTTTTTTTTTTTTAAATCTACAGTACAACATAAAATCATTATTGGACATTTTTATTCCTTAAATAACAGCCAGTAAAAGGTTATGTAAATTGGCAAATTAACCATCCCCCATAAAACAACACCTTCAGAATGTGGGCATGATCTGTACAGCAGAGGTTCCTCTCAAAACTTAGTGCTCTTGGCTGCTGCTTGGTCTGCCTACTATGAGATCTGGGTACATGAACTTATCACTCACCTCCTGTCCTCCTAACCACAAGGCATCTATCCGTTAATCACAAATCTGCTATTCCCCAAACCATCTAATACTGGAACCAATATAGCATGCGTTATCTGTTATTCCAGAGATGGATTATCAGAAGATTACAGATGATGTTTCTCAAAAGATTTTATCGTACAGCCAAGATACAACAGGATGGAAAACGGTAAAGTCAACGGTAAGTAGATATAAAGAATGTACTTGTTTATTTTGTTTTTTATTATTAATTTTTTCCCATCTCTAATTTAATTTTATTTTATTTAAGAAAAATGTCATTGTTTCATGGAAACCATCCAAGGAATATTCCGGAAATATGTAAGTAATTCAATGTCATTTCTCCTCTGTGTTGTTTTAGTAAATATGAGACGGGGTAAAGAAGGCATATCAGTGTTTGTATTTGGCTGCAATACAATCAAGAAAAGAAAAGCTTTAACACCTTAAGGTCCTGGACCGTCATGGGTTGTTATACCCTTAAGGACCCATGAAGGTATGGGTAAAAAAAAAAATGCTCCGTAGTCCTTAAGTGACCGCCGCGTGCGCGCCCTTAAGGGGTTAAAGGAGCAGTAAACTATTTTGTATGAAAAAATATATATTGTAGGACATTTCCTGTTGAGTATTAGTTTTTCAGTTACATTCCAAGAGAGGAAAGTCAGTGACTTGCAGTTCTCCATAGAATGTGGCAGAAACTGCTGAGTCACTTCCTGTCAGGTAGAACTATCAGGAAGTAAACACACTAAATTCACTTCCTGATTATTTGAACTTCTATAACTTTTGAATAAAACAACTGACAGCAGTGGGAGTGACCTTGTTTTGCTCAGCAGGAAAAGCTCTATAACATATAGGTTTTCATAAAAAAAGTTTACTGCTCCTTTAACACCTTGGTTGTTATAGATCCAACACAATGCAGTGGAAATCTCTTTAGCATCCAAGGGGTTAAATAACCTGTAAAGGAGTAAAAAACTGGTACAGAGACGTTGAGATTGCCAAGGCCACACCCACAATTCAGAATGTGGGTGTGGCCAGCACAGCTGAAACCTCCCCTCAAAACTGCCTATTGGAAAATCCAGAAGAGCTAGTCGGAGGCGCTCAGCTAGGAATGAGCCTACCCTCGAAATGATGAGGCTCTATAGAATAAGTATCCTACCCAGGGTGCAATCTCTTTTAGCTCACTAGTGCCTTTCACAGAGAGGAAATCTCCTGAAGCACATCATACTGATCCTACCAAAAGGCAGTCCAGCCACAAAGTGCCAGGCAATTGAAGCAGCCAACCCCAGACGTACGTTTTGGCCTTGTTGGGCCTCGTCAGTGAGGTGCAGCTGATCTCTCTAGGCACTGTGAGCAAGGGGTCCACGTCTGGATTACCCTGTTACCCTTAGGGTGACTAGTTTTGCATCTTCTGCAGTGTTCTGTGTATCTACTGCAGGGTTTGGTGATGTTATTTTGTTCACGTAAATAAGCATGAGAAAAATCCACACGCATTTAGGATGTGTTTTTAAAGTATTCCTACAGTGGTTTTCTTTTAACACACTGAATGTTAGATAAGTAGCTTACACATTGCTTTGCAGTTCATTGGAAACCTCTTTAGCATTGGAGGGTTAAAGCTTGACCTACATCTGGGGAAATTTTATTTGTTCCCTATTGTGTACTTGGTTTGCTCCAGAACTCTTCTCCCTGTATTGGCCTCTCAGACTTTAGGGCACATTTATCATAGAGTCACTGCAATAGTAATTGTCATTTCTGAGCTTTGCAACCACTAGCCACACCACATTTATTGTGAAGCAATGCGTTACACACCCCTCTGATCCTTTAAAGGGTTAAAGGAACTTCTCCAGCAGAGTAAAAGTCGTTCTGCTGGGAAATGCTTAATTAAAAACATATTACAGCTCATTCTTTTTCAGTTTTTATTTCCTGTGTCAATCAGCTATCCATAATGTACTTTTTGGGTGAATAGGAGTCTTAGACTATGGATTTCCATAGAAAGTGAGAAGAGCAAAACCACCTTGTGGCAGCAGTAGAACATTTTAGCTTAATTAAAAGGTTTTCGCTTTACAAACGTTGTAATGAAACAGATACCAGCAGCAGGACTACTCTTGTTGTAATGGAATCCCATTTCAGTGACTGGTGATAACACTGAACTGAATTTAACCACACTGCAATGTAGAGCCAAGGCGAGAACATTTATAGTAACATAGTAATTTAGGTTGAAAAACCCTTTTCCTATTCCTGTTTACCATTGTTGATCCAAAAGAAGGCAATCCCCCCCCCCTCAATATAGCAATTTCAAATTCTGCCTTGAATGGGGGGGGGGGTGGAATTCCTTCTTGATTCCAAATGGCAATCAGATTTCTCCCTGGATCAACAAGCCCTAACTAAATATTAATCCCAATACTAACATACATAGCCCTCTATGTTCTGCTCTTTTAAATAAGTATCCAGGCCCTTTTTAAAGGCGTCTAATGTATTTGATAGCACCACCTCCTCAGGAAGTGAATTCCATACCTTTATTGTCCTTACTGTAAAGAAATACTTCCGCTGTTGTAGATTAAATCTCCTTTCCTCAAGTCTAGGCAGGTGGCCTCTTGTCCTGTGTACTGTTCTGTTAATGAACAAGTCTTTGGAGAGCCCTTCGTATGGGCCTTGAACATATTTATATATTGTTATCATATCCCCTCTAAGACGCCGTTTCTCTAGTGTGTACAAGTTTAACTTTTCTAGTCTTTCTTCATAACTAAAACTTTCAATTCCCCTTATAAAGTAACTACAGGTCTGTGCTTTCAAAATAGCCTTGGGGGTGGGTGTATGAGTAGATTCAGGCCACTTTATGATGCTTTACTACTCTGATGTTAGAGAAGTCATATCCCAACATGCATTACCAAGGACTATTCCCAGCCCCTGGATGTGTTTAGGTTTGGTACATACAGAAAATGTCATAGCACACTTCCTTTGAAATTGATAACAGAGTTGTTTTATGTGAATAGCATATGGATCGTAGTTATCTGCCTGTGGAATAAAACAACATTACTCTTATTGTTAGGGATAGATCTTACAACAACTGTTACTTATATTTTTCCTCCATTAAAGGCATAGTAATGTTTAATCTTAAGTTTCTTTAATATTGTAGGCATTAAAAAAATAATTACATTGATGTAAAGCTTATCTGTCAAACCTTTATGGTTTTAGAGGTATAACAGGCTAAAGTTACCCTCTCCAGGCTGATTTAGAGAAATCTGCCCTCTAGCTGACCGCAGGAGATTCCGGTCCCGGGACCGGCCGGCAGTTCTTCAGCAGAGCCGAAAGTGCGCTATTTAGAAATAAATACTTCATTGGAACGGTCTACAAACTGTGCCTGGTTTGCAAGCACACTTGCAAATGGGGCTATTTCAGCTCTGCTGAAGAGCCAGCCATCCTGGTCAAATGATCAGAATCTGCTGCTGTCAACTAGAGTGCTGACTTCTCTGAAACAGCCTGGAGGGGGGAACTTAAGCCAGTTTGACAGAGAAGACTTACATCAAAGTAATTTGTTGGCACTATATAAATAAATAATAATAATAATAATTCTTTTTTTAATGCCTACAATATTAAAGAAAATTAAGCACTACTATCCTTTTTAAAATTCAGTTTACAGAACATCACCACTAGATGGTGCTATTTGCGATACTTTTTCTGTGGAAGATGTACTGTGGGGAACAGAACTTTTCCAGACAGGAAAAGAAATATCCATTTTGTTGACTGGATTAAGTTACAATAACATTTAAAGGGATAGTAATGTTTCACAAAAAAAGCAGGTCCAATTAATCTTCATAGTATTTGGGCCATGGAGAGTGTTATTTCAATACTGTCAGAGTTGTACTTCAAAATTAATTGAATGATAAAGTATCCCTCCGCCCGCCCCTTTTACCTAGTGTAAGCCACCTCCCCTCAGATGTGGAATCTGGTCTCTTGACCGGACAGATCACAGCAAGGGACAATCTTCTTATTGTGATCATAAGGCAAACCCTGCCCCCTTGACAGATTTTTCAGGTTTTTCCTTATGATCTCTGAAGATTGTCCCTCTCTGCAATCCATCCGGACAGTCTTGCTGCTCTGACGTTAGCAGTGTTACATCAGGTAAAGGGGAGGGAGGGGGATATTTAATCATTCAGTTACTCTTGAACTACAACTCTGACAGTATTGAAATAACACTCTACATGGCCCAAATACTATGAAGATTATTGTCCCTTTAATGTTCCATAAAAAATATTTAGAGTTATTTAGAGGTTGAAAAAAGAAACTAATTGCCACAAACCCTATCTCTCAAATGCTATGGTTTGAGAGATCTAAGGGTTCAAAGTTCCCCCCTCCCTCCCCTTCTCCTGATGTCAGCTGAAAAGCTGACAGCAGGCGATTCATGTTGTACGACTCGAGGAGGCTCTGCAGCAGAGCCCGAATCGCGTTATTGCAAAAGAATTAATTAATTGGAAAGGTCTACAAAATGTGCCTGGTTTGCAAGCATACTTTGTAGACCTTTCCAATGAATTAATTATTTTTAAGTAATGCAATTTCAGTTCTGCTGCAGAGCCTCTTGCTGGTCCGCGGACCGGGATCTCCTGCTGTCAGCTAGACGCTGACATCAGGAGAAGCGGAGGGAGGGAGGAACTTTGAATCCCTATATCTCTCAAACCATAGCGGTTTGAGAGATGAGGTTTGTGGCAATTAGTTTCTTTTTCCAACCTCTACCTCACTCTAAATATGTTTTAGGGGACATTACTGACCCTTTAAATGGAGTTGCTTTTATTGTGAAACATTACTATCCCTTTAAATGAAACATTTCTCAGTATGCAAAACGGTGAATACATGTGTAGGAAACAGGGGTTGCCTCCCTGAAACATTGAGCACTGATACAAGTGGAACTGTTACATTGTAACGAATAGGTGATTAGGAGGTGATTATGAAAAGTGTCCCTATTTATGTTGGTCATTTGTGTCTTCCAATAATAGTTTCTGACATATTTAGCTTTATTTGTGTGTCAGTTTATGCAGCTGAGATAGTACTTCCTGGTAGGAAGTGGCAGTTGGTAACTCAGATCAACAGCCAGTGTGTGAGTTCTCCAAGCATGCGTAGAGGACTTGCACTAATGGACAAATAAATATACCTAAATATCTTATAAAGATATAAATATAGTTTGCTTTTGAACGCTCTTTCAAGATCACCTAGTTGTTACAAAGCGGCAGTTCCACTTTAACACTTAGTGATGCAGCACCTATGAAGTTATCCTTATACTCAGCTTTTACCTTCTGAATTCCCCCAGAGATCCTCTTGCATGGGGGTAAGGTGGGAGGATTGCTTGCACTGTGCCAGCCATGTATTATTGGCTGACGCCCACGTGGTTGGCCAAACATTGGAGATTGAGGAGATCACTGCAACCTCCAATGTTGCCTCTGTTTGAATGATGTACAAGGGTAGCCCTATAGACCACTGTGTAGATCATGCATGCTACAACTTAGATGCTTTCTGCAGTTAGGTGTTGCACATTATATTTGTAATATATGTGTATTTCCCTGCCAACTCCAGATATCGTGGAGAAGGAGTAGTTGAAGAAACCCCAGAAAAAGTCATTCCATTTCTGTATCTTCCTGAGTACAGATCTAAGTGGGACAAAGCATTGCAATACTACTCTCTGCTAGAACATATTGACCAGGTAATGCATCCCCATCCAATACACCTTTACTGAACCCCCTTGGATGCTTTTGCATGCTCCAGTTAAAGGGGTAGACTACTCTTATTTGTGACAATATATTGGAGGGCTTTCCCTGGTGAGTAAAACAAAATCTAGGTATATTTATTGATTCATTGCTTGATTGTACTGCGTTTCCTGGTGAAGAAAGCAAGGGGACAGTCTCACTGCTGTGAGATGCTTTATGTAAAATTTATTACAGCTCAGACCAAGTGACCAGACCACAAGAACAATTTTTTTTCTCTTGTGGTCTGTGGAGCATTAACCCTTTGAGTGCCAGAGGGGGTAGTCAACGCATTGCAAAACAATGCGTTGCGTACCTCTCTGGCACTCAAAGAGTTAAAACTTTCTTAGTTCTCTGATAAATGGCCACCAAAAAATGAATGTTTAACCCTTTGAGTACCATAGGGGTGTTCATGGCACCCCCTCTGGCAATCAAAGGGTTATGTTTCATGGAGTTTATCCTTATGTGTATCCATACTTTAAAGCGAAACTACCACCCTTGAATAAATTTGTCCCAAATTAATACCCATCTGGCGACTAGCTGCTCAGTAGCGCTAGTCACCAGAAATATTACCTGGTGTCTGAGAATTGTACACTGTTTCGGGACTGACAGGCAGGAAACAGTGCAGACATCTTTCCATAGTGATGCCTGCACTCCTGCGCTGTCAGTCCCTTTTGGAGCCAAGTAGATCCTAGCAATGCCTCCTAGAGTCGGCTGGGACTGACAGCACAGGCACGCAGACATCACTATGGAAAGATGTCTGCACTGTTTCCTGCCTGTCAGTCCAGGAACAGCATACAATTTTCAGACACCAGGTAATATTTCTGGCGACTAGCACTATTGAGCAACTAGTCATCAGATGGGTATTTATTTGGAACAAATTTATTCAGGAGTGGTAGTTCAGCTTTAAGGAAAAGCAGCAATTTTAAAGGCACTTAGTAGCTTTAATCCATGAGTGTCCAAACCTGTCTTCAAGGGCCAGAAGGATATAGATACTCTAGAGAAAATTCAGAGAAGGGCTACTAAAATGGTGACTGGTTTACAGGAAAAGAAATATCAGGATAAACTAAAGGATCTGAACATGTATAGCTTGGAGGAGAGAAGAGAGAGCGGGGATAACATGAAGGGATTCAAAAAAGTGCAGGAGGGAAGTACATTTCAAAGGACTAAAATGTTAGAACAAGAGGCCATAGTCTAAAACAAGAGGCTTAATGTAAGAAAGTTTTATTTCACTGAGAGGGTAGTAGATAAGTGGATTAGCCTACCAACAGAAGTGGTAGAAGTTAATACAGTGACAGAATTGAAGCATACATATGTTTTGCATAAGGCTGTCCTGAACATAAGACAAGACCAAGGACCAAATAAGGTTTGAGGTTTTTACAGTAGGAAAATGGGCGACTAGATGGGCCGAATGGTTCTTAACTGCTCTCAAATTCTAGGTTTCTATGGGCTGTGGATGAGTTTTCCTAAGGCACTTTGACTAGGGGTGCCTGAGATCTGGGCTTTTTAACAATGGGGGGCTGTGGGTGGTGTTAAGTGTACCTAAGGTACTTTATATAGGGGTGGACGAAATCTGGGCCATTGTAAAACATAGGGTAAAGTGACCAGCTACCCAGGATCCAATGAAGGGAAGGGGCCACCCACAATCAGAAACCCAAATAAATCACAGTTTGCATCCCTCTGTACCTCACTGTTACCTGTGATCTGGGACACACACTACAGTCAGTTCTATGTGTGAAAACAATATGATACGCAGATAGATGTGAATGCTAATATTTTCTCAAGCTGTGGCAGGCCTGAGCACTTCCATTGTGTGAAACCAAGTGAACTCTCAAGATTCTGTAAAGCTAATTAATGTAAGCTCAAAATGTTTAAGTTGTTACAGAAAGGGGAAACAGGTATAGTTGTTACTTAAACCTTTGAACTGGAGACCTCTCTAGCATCAAAGGGGTTAAGTGGTCCTGCTACATTATACTTTTTCCAGGGCACACCAGTGGCTTAAATCGTCCCTATCTGAGAACGAAATCCATCCCTGGGTGTATTTTATTCCCCCTAAAACTGCACAACCTCAGAGGGACGATTCCCCAAATCCCTAAACACATTTCCTTAACCCTTTGAGTGCCAGTGGGATACGAAACGCATTGCTCCTGGCACCCCAAGACAAGCTGTTTGTTTTATAGAAAATATGAATTTTCTGTAAAATAAATACTTTTTGAGAAAATAACACTTGAATTTTGGCATCACAGTGTGGCACTTTATGCTAATTCCCTACACAGTATGCTAATTAGTTTTGTTCAAGACCAAACACGTCACTCTCTGTGCTATTTGAAAGGCCCCCAGTGTGCCACGATTCATTCATAGCACATTGACCCCTCTGTATAAATCTTCCTCCAAATAAGAACAATTTTGGGGAAAACCATCTGCAGCAAAGGGAACAAATGAAGATTCCCATAGATTTAAAGGGACTGTAATGTCTCATAAAACTTTTTATAGCTATATAGAGCCTTAGAAAATAAGCAGAATTGTGCAAACCCTATGTCTCAAACTGCTATGGTTTAAGAGATATAGAAATTGAAAATTCGCCCCTCTCTCTCCTTCTCCTGACATCAGCGTCTAGCTGACAGCAGGAGATTCCTGTCCTGGGACCAGCATGCGGCTCTGCAGCAGAGCCGAGATCGCGTTATCTATAAAGAATTCATTAATTGAAAATGTCTATAAAGTGTGCTTGCAAACAAGGCACACTTTGTAGATGTTACCAATGAATTAATTCTTTATAGATGATGCGATCTCGGCTCTGCTGCAGAGCCTCCTCGAGTCGTACAACTCGTTTCTCCTGCTGTCAACTTTACAGCTGACATCAGGAGAAAGGGGGGGACTTTGAATCCCTATATCTCTCAAACCATAGTGGTTTGAGAGATAGGGTTAGCACCATTCTGCTTATTTTCTAAGGCTCCATAAAACTCTAAAAAGTTTTTATGGGACATTACTGTCCCTTTAAATGGAGTTTTAAACACCTAGAATAGCAGCGAGGTCTCCAGTATATTGCAAAGCAATATTTGGAGTTAAAAGCCCTATTTAAATCACTTTAACTATTTGAGTGCCACAGTGGTGAGCAACGCATTTCCCCTTAATGCTCTGCTCACCTCTCTGGCACTCAGAAGATTAAAGTGGAACTGTAACGTGGATATAAGTGCCCCAAAATTAATTCTTAGCATAGCGGTATTGTATTTTATATTTATTTATATAGCGCCAACCAGTGTACTTGGCACTTTACAGTTTACATTTGATATAGAGGGGTACAATAAGTGCGGGGATTAAGTGCTTATAAAGACAATCATGAGGGGAACAACAGGAGAGTATACATGAGGATGAACGGTCCCTGCCCCGTAGAGCTTACAATCTAAGTATAGGATGGGTGACATACAGATATGATCTGGTAGAGGAGGAAGTGCAGTTTTTGACATGAGATAATGTTTTCATATTACGCTGTTGCTAGAGATAAAAGGTGCTCTTTTAGCTTGGATTTAAAGTTGTTGATGCTTGGCGAATACTGGGTGGTGGGGAGTTCCAGAGGTAGGGAGCAGCAAGGGATAAAGCCTTCAGTCGTGATACAGCGATAGTGGTTAAAGGGGCAGAGGTGCGTAGTGGATGTGCAGGTATATGGCGGGGACAACAATTGAGAGCCTTGAAGGTAATGAGGAGAATTTTGATACGCTGCTTTATGGGAAGCCATTAAAATACTGTTATAATGTTAAAGGAGCAGTAAACATGAAAACACATATTTTACAGAGCATTTGTTTATTTATGCTGAATAAAACAAGGTCACTCCCATCGCTGTCAGATGTTTTATTCAAAAATTATAGCAGTTTAAATAATCAGGAAGTGAATTTACTGTGTTTACTTCCTGATAGTTCTAACTGACAGGAAGTGAATTTACTGTGTTTAAAAAAAACATGGGTTTAAACTAGAATAACTCTGGAAATATAAATCTCTTGGCAGTGGGAGTACCCTTATTTTACTTAAAGGGATAGTAACACTTCGTTTTAACTTTATTTTATTTTGTAGGCATTAAAAAAACATGAAGAATGATATAAGTCTTATCTCTCAAACCTTTATGGTTTATGAGATATTCACAAGCAAAGTTCCCCTCCCCGCCCCTTTTACCTAGTGTAAGCCATCTCTTCTCAGATGTGAGTCTGGTTGTATGACAGTACAGATAACAGAAGGGGACAATTTTCTTTGTATGAAAACAATGAAAGCCCTTCCCCCCTTGACAAGTTTTTCAGCTTTTTCCATTATCTTAATTGAAGATTGTCCCTCTCTGCAGTCTATCTGGGCATCTCCCTTCTTATCTGGCTGAACAGGGGGGGGATACTTTGTTTGTGAATATCTCTTAAACCATAAAGGTTTCAGAGATAAGACTTATATCATTCTTCATGTTTTTTTAATGCCTACAAAATAAAATAAAGTTAAAATGAAGTATTACTATCCCTTTAATAGGAAAATCCCTACAGTATATATTTTTTCATAAAAAAAGTTTACTGCTCGTTTGAGACTCACCTCAAGACGACCGAGCAGACATCTTGCCGAGGAAGGATCTGTGCTCCTGTGCTGCCCATTCTTGTCTCCTCACTGATAGGTTATTTGCCAAAGAGGGAATCGCATTGTACTGCACAGTACAGACAGGGATGGACTCGCCTCAAGGCGACAGAGCAGACATCTTGGAGAAGAGGGATCTTTGCGTCTGTGCTGTCTCCTTGAGGTGAGTCTCATACAAACTTATGATACCAAATAATGCCGGCATTTAATAAACATTATAACAGTATTTCAATGATTACCACTATACTAAGAACTAATTGGGGGGCACTAATATCTATGTGAAAGTTTTGCTTTAAAGGAGCAGCAAACTTTTTTTATGAAAAAATATATATTGTAAGGATTTTCCTATTGAGTAAAATAAGGGTACTCCCACTGCAGAGAGATTTATATTTCCAGAGTTATTACAGTTTAAACCCATGTTTTTTTTACATTAGCAGTGCCCTCTAGTGGTCAAATTCTAATTAGATTTCCTGTTAGATTCTAATGGAGAGGAAAGTCAGAAAAGTCAGAGACATACAGTTCTCCATAGAATGTGATAGAAACTGCCTGTCACTTCCTGTCAGTTAGAACTATCAGGAAGTAAACACAGTAAATTCACTTCCTGATTATTTAAATTGCTATAATTTTTTAATAAAACATCTGACAGCGATGGGAGTGACCTTGTTTTATTCAGCAGGAAAAGCTCTATAAAATATGTGCTTTCATAAAAAAAAGTTTACTGCTCCTTTAATTTTCCCTCCCTAAATGCACGATCAAAGCATAAATCTAAGCTAACACACACACCTACCTTTTTTATAATGCCAACCTAAGAGTGCATGCATATTAATATTATTTATTTTACTGTAGGACACAGTAATCTGTCACTCCATCAGTCATAGCTATGGTATGGGTCTGATCTCATCAAGGGAGTTTATTGATCTCGTACACATCAAGAGATACGATGAAGGTGTAATCACTACTAATTGTAAGTTTAGATCTCTCTTGAACTGGTCTCCATTTCACTTGCTTTTTTTCAACTGCTGTGAAATTCTTACATTTTTTATTGAGTTTTCTAAAGGATGATAACAAACTTCTGAAACAGTTGTCAGTTGTGCAGTTAGCAAAGTTTAAGCAAATAATAGCTCTGTAGTTACAATATTGACATAAATGAAGACATGCTTAAAGGGATAGTAATTTTACTGATGTAACACTGCTCACCTCAGAGCAGCAAGACTGTCCGGATGGATCGCAGAGAGGGACAAACTTCAGTGATCATAAGGAAAAACCTGTCAAGAGGGGCAGGGTTTTTCTTATGATCACAGTAAGAAGATTGTCCCTTGCTGCGACCTGTCTGGTCAAGGGACAAGATTCCACATCTGAGGGGATGTGGCTTACACTAGGTAAAAGGGGCGGGAGGGGGATACTTTATCATTCAATTACTCTTGTACTACAACTCTGACAGTATTGAAATAACACTCGCCATGGCCCAAATACTATGAAGATTAATTTGAGATGCTTTTTTTGTGAAACATTACTATTCCTTTAATAAATACAAGCGTATTACAGGTGTTAATGATACTGGCGTCCAGAATACTTATATTGGATGTTTCTAAGAGGGTAATGAAACTGGAAAGCCAAAGTAGCTAAAATAAGGGTTAGGAGGACAAAGTGTGTGATTGGGGTGGGGGGTATACCCAGCTGCCTCCACTCTTACTATGTGCGAATGTAGAAAGAAAGAAATCCGAATCAATTTAAAAGTATTACTTAGGCCAAGGGAGCTAAACCTGTCCTTAGTCCCTCCGTCCACAAACAATGCATGTTTTCCATCTTTCCTCAATGAACCCTTTGAGTACCAGAGGGGTACACAGAGTACCCCTCTGGTACTCAAAGGGTTAATTGAGGAAAGACAGAAAACATGCACTGTTTGCAGACGGAGGGGCTAAGTACAGTGCGTTGTGTTCCCCTCTGGTGCTCAAAGGGTTAAACGCAAGTTAATGTAGTTAACATGGGCAGAACCTTCAGAATGACTGAACCACTGATTGATTCTCCTGTGTTCATTTGAAGAGATCCTGAAATACTGCACCACTGGCGGGACCTGAGGACAGGTGTGAATTCTCCTGGATTAGACTGCACAGTACAATTGTAATGACTAAATAATATGGAGTCGGAGTTCGCAAAATATATCAAAATATGTCTTTAGCATATCCCATGTTCTGCCAGATCATGACTGGGTGTAATGACATTGATTAATACCATGGGTTAATCTGGATAGAAAATACTAATGTTCATTATTAATCATTGCTGCATGGATTGGTTCCCTAAAATTAATCTTTAATTAGTACTGAAAATTATGTCCATGGAGGCAGCAGACATGATTCTTTGTTGCAGGACTCCAAACTCCTCCCATTAAAATCACCATTCCTCCATAAGAAGAACTTGGGAAGGCATCAGGGCTTCCAGCACATGGTTAAATCAATAGGAATTCTTGTGTTCCTTATTGCTGTTGGCATGCCCCAGAATCGCTCCATTTTTGTCCCTGTGTATAGAGTCCATGAGTCGTTTCCATATCAAGATGAAGATTTATTTAAAGTGGCGTGTGTGTGTTGAATTAATGTATATATATATATATATATATATATATATATATATATATATATATATATATAATTTAAAGGGAAAGTAACGATTAATGATGAAAATATATATTATGGGGTTAATCCTGCTGAAGGGCACTCCCACTGCTGGTAGATGTTTTAGTCAAACTTGCAGTTTTTTTGTGCAGCCCCTCCATGTACAATGGAAGCTATGTAGGTTTAACCCTTTGGGTGTCAGGGCACCCCTCTGGATCTCAAAGGGTTAAGGTCAACTGACCATAGCTGTCGATACACTTCTGCAACAACAGTACCACTGTAAGATTAAAAAGCAGTGGAGGTACTGGACCCCCAAAAATGCAAATTTGAACTGCAATAACTTTGAATAAAACATCTCTAAGCAGTTGGAGTAACTTTGTTTTACAGTCAGGATAAACCCTGTGATAAATATTTTTTTAACATTAAGTGTTACTGTCCCTTTAAGGGTTTAGACCCGTGTTTCCCAACCAGTGTGCAGTGTCACTGTGCTGCATGTCGGACATCTGCTTACAGTCCCATGATTTTCTGTAAAGACTGACAAAATGTGGATGTTGGGATTGAAAAGTGTATTTATGACAATTGCTATTCACAAAATGTATTTGTTATTCTGATTGTAAGAACCAACAATAGCTCTATATCTTTACCTTTCATTACACTCTGGACAAATGACATAAAATAGGTTAGGGGTGCCCTGAAAATTCCAGATTGAGTGTTAGGGGTGCCTTTAGTAGAGAGAAGATTGAGAACCACTGGTTTAGACAGTACATGGTTACACAAGTGCTTTACTGAGTGAAATAATAGGAATAGGTACTCGCTATAGAGCTTACAATCTTATACGAATAAAGAAGTCATACAGAGCATATAAGGATTAAGTGCATAATAGAGTGTTGTTGACCTGGTTAGGGTTAACCCCTTATGGACCAGAGAGGTGTGTAACACATTGCTTTGTACACACCCCTGGTCCTTAAGGGGTTAAACGTAGATTATAAGCGTTTTGGATGCATGAAGAGCTGTATTAAATACAATTTTGGTTTTTCCAGCTATAAGTATAGAATATGAAAACTGCCCTGTATCTAGTGCTCACGTTCGTGGATTCAATAACCCATGTGGATACGTATGTTCACCTCTTCCTGAGTGAGTATAACAGAGACAGGAAGTTTTTTTTTTTTTTTTTCCTACAGCAACATTTAAATTGATAGTAATACTTTGTTTTATCATTATTTTATTTTGTATGCATTAAAAAAACATGAAGAACGATATGTCTTATCTCTCAATCCTAGTTGGTTTGAGAGATAATCATAAGCAAAGTTTCCCCTCACTGAGTAAAACGGTCATGTCTGCCATGTAGCTGTCAGATTTGTAATCTGGTCCGCAGACCAGCTGACGGCTCTTCAGCAGAGCCGAGATCGCAAGATGTAAAAATAACTTGTTCATTGGAATGGTCTACAAAGTGTGCTTGCAAACCAGGCACACTTTGTATACCATTTCAATGAAGTAGTTTTTCTTATATCTCGCAATCTCGGCTCTGCTGTAGAGCCACGGCCGGTTTTCAGACCGGATTCCAAATCTGACAGCTAGAGCGATGAAGTCAGTGAGGGAAAACTTTGCTTGTGAGTATCTCTCAAACCATAAAGGTTTGAGAGATAAGACTCATATCATTCTTAATGTTTTTTTAATACCTACAAAATAAAATAAAGATAAAATGAAGTATTACTATCTCTTTAACCCCTTGGATGCTGGAAAGGTCTCTAATGTATTGCAATGCAATGTGAGGGAGATCTTGCTATCATTTAATGGGTAATGCTTTGTATGGAGGGATGTCATTCGTTTTCATGCCTTGCACCATAGGAGATAAATATAAATCCCCAGCATTCCCACTAATTTAAATGGGTGTTTTAACCCCTTGTAAAGAACACAGATCGGGGGAGCGTCTTATAGTGTAGTAATTCAGCCAGATGAACTTTACCAAACCAGTAGGAAATATACTCAAATATTAATGTGGGTTACCTTGAAACTCTTGGCAGCCAACAGCACTTGTGGGGGATATTAACACTGCATCCACACAGATCAATCACGACTGCAGCTCAATCCTTCAACTGTACTCCTCCAAAGGAACACTTTAAAGAGTTAAACAGAAAAAACACCATCAGGAGAGCGCTCATGAATTCAGTAGTGACATATTTAAAATACATATATCCAAGTGAAGATCCAGTATAAAGTGGAATGCTCATATAATCATATTCGACTGGTGTCTGGATCACTGCAACCGGTCATCCGCATAGGAGGAGTCTTTGGGCTGATCCTCCACGTTAAAGGGATCCCATTGTGGCAGCACGCCAATATAGCAGAAAAACTTTACTCTTCCCATGATCAGTGTATTAAGTACATTGCAGATTGTATCCAATAATATACAAATAAAAAGTATATATTTTTATTACAATCTTTTAAAAATAAACCTCAACATGTTTCATGATTCAAACTGACAATTTCATCAGGAGGTGAAATAAAAAAGTCTGTCTGTGTACTTAATACACTGATCAATGGAACAGTAAAGTTTTTTTCTGCTGTGTTGGTGTACTCTCACAATGGGATCCCTTTAGTGGGGAGGAACAGCACAAAGATTTCCCGTATACGGATGACCGGTTGCTGTGATCCAGACACAAGTCATATAGGATTACTAGTATCAAAGCTCCTATACACGGGCTAAAGTGCACCCAGCGGCCCCAGCTGCTGCCCCGGAGCAGAGACAGGCGGTGAGCCGTCTGGAGCTCCCCGCTCCGGATCAGCTCGTTCGGTGAGTCTGTACTGTGCATGACTGCAGTCATCCGGTGTAGAGACTCGCCGAATCCGCTGATCCTTAATAGGAAGCTCCAGACAACTCACAGCGAAGCTCCCTGTGTGCAAAACCACACATGCACAGTAGAGACTCTCTACTGCACATGTGCGGTTACACTCACAGGGAGCAAAGCATTCTACCTCTTTGTTATAGGATGTGAGTATTCCACTTTATATTGGATCTTCACTTGGATAAATATATAGTTTAAATATGTCACTGTCGATTCCATGAGCGCTCTCAAGGTGGTGTTTTCTTTCTTTTTTAACCCTTTGATTGCCAAAGGGATATGCAACACACGCACACCGCAATACCAAAACACACACATGTACAACACATGTGCAAAACACATACACACAACACACTGCACAACACCCACAACACACGCACACAACACACATGTAATACAAACGCACACACATGCACAATAGACAAACACACAACAAATATGCAGATTCAATAATCTAGTCATCAAGGACATTGTCTCCTTTCTGGATTTACCTGGATGTCAGGGGAAAATAATCCTACACGTAAATCCACTTAATTTTTTAACCCTATTACTACCAGACAGGGTATCACATTCTGTGTTCATTTAGTCATGCATACAACTGCATGGGACTTTGATTTTATTAACTGCATGGGCAAAGCCGTGCAAATATTGCTAAAATATATATATTATATAATCGGGCGATTAAGTCCTTTGACTGCTTCAGTCTTATTCAGTGCATTGAGTGACAATGGTTTGGGTACGTTTGCTGCAGTGAAAGGCTAAAAGTGTTAGTAATGTCCAAAAAAAAAAGTTTTTGCATATAGAAGAGCTTAAAAAGCTGAGCTACATGCAAAAAAACGTATCTCTCAAACTGCTATGGTTTAAGAGATACGGGAGTTTAAAGTCCGCTGTCTCCTACTGACAGCTGTAAAGCTGTCAGCAGGAGATTCGTGTCGGTCGACACGGTGGCGCTTGAGAAGTGCCGCGATCTCGTTACTTACAAGGAATCCCGTCATTGGAATGGTCTAAAACGTGTGCTTGAACACCAGGCACACGTTTTAGACCATTCCAGTGAAGGGATTCCTTGTAAGTAACGAGATCCCGGCACTTCTCAAGCGCCACCGTGTCGACCGTCATGAATCTCCTGCTGACAGCTTTACAGCTGTCAGTAGGAGACAGCGAACTTTAAATGCCCGTATCTCTTAAACCATAGCTGTCTGAGAGATACGGTTTATTGCATATAGCTCAGCTTTTTAAGCTCTTCTATATGCAAAAAAAAAACGTTTTTTTGCACATTACTAACACTTTAAGTATTTCAGACCCAAAGCCATATCCATGCAGTGAAATGTGTTTGATGGCTGCTTGACACTGAAGGGGTTTAAACAAAACAAAGAAAATGTGAGAGGTATCCAACACATTCCACTGCATGGATAAGTCTTTGCCTCTCACACACTTAACGCTTTCACTACCACAAACATACTCAAAGCATTGTCAGTCAATGTCTTGAATACCCCTGAAGTACTCAAAGGACCTAATACTCATGGGCAATGCCATGTCCGTTTTGCTAGTAAATAAATACATAAATAAATAGCAGAAACATCTTAACAACTGGCTAAGGATTTCATTAAATTCAGTTTCAAAAATACAAAAATGTTTAAAGGGGGAACTACCATCTGACACAATCTTTACATTCACTAAGTCCCCATCTGGTGGCTAGCTGCTTAGTAGCGCTAGTCGCCAGAAAAATGACCTTATTTAATAGATTTCTCCTCTCTTCCATGGGTGACAGGCAGGACGGAGCGCGGACATCTTGCCATTGTGATGTCTGCACTGTCAGTCCCAACAGGATACAAATGGCTCCTAGCAACGCCTCCTAGACCTGGCTGGGACTGACAGCGCAGGAGCGCGAACGTCACAATGGCAAGATGTCCGTGCTCTGTCCTGCCTGTCACCCATGGGAGAAAGGAGAAATCTATTAAATAAGGTCATTATTCTGGCAACTAGCGCTACTAAGCAGCTACTCACCAGATGGGGACTTAGTGAAGGTAAAGATTGTGTCAGGTGGTAGTTCCCCTTTAAAGGGGACTCATTCACATTATTAACTTTTTCTAAGCAAATCTTGTTGCTACATAAATTGTTTTTTTTTTTAAAGTCATTTTTACAGTTTTGTTAATATCTTTCATCCATTTTCAAAGTATTTGATAAGTATTAGGTAACAGCTAATCCTTAAAGGGGAAGTAGGTCCTCCTAATAATAACTCTCCACTTACCTTACTATGGCCAGAGAATCCAAATGGCCCCTTTGAATCTTGCTCTTGTGCCTTTGTTCAATTCAATCAGTCCTGGATGTTGTCATGTCCATGGAGGCGGACATGATAGTTGCTGGCAGTTTTTTCAAACTAAAGCAAAGTTCATGAACCTACTTGACCCTGTAACGACTAAACGGGTGAGTAAAGCATTGTGAAACTAAATGTTGCACACACCCCTCTAGTCCTTAAAGCAACAGTAATACTTAAAATGTAAAAAAAAAAAAAAGTTGTAGGTTTTATCCCCCTGAGTAAAACAAGTGTACTCCCACTGCTGAAAGGTGTTTTATTCAAAAGTTATTACAGCTCAAAGCTGAATTTTTAGGTGCAATATCACAGTGGCCTGAAATTGTACAGTGGCGCTGTTGCTGCACCATCCTATGGAGATTTATGGTCTATGGACCAGAGCTATCCATAGGATGGTGTAACAACAGCGCCACTGTACAATTTCAGGCCATAGTGATATTGCACCTAAAAAATCAACTTTGAGCTGTAATAAATTTTGAACAAAACACCTTTCAGCAGTGAGAGTACCCTTTTTTTTTTTTTTTTTTTTTTTTTTTTAATCAAAAGGATAAACCCTACAACATATATTTTTTTTACATATTAAGTATTACTATCCCTTTAAAGGGTTAAGATTACAATGTGCAGTAGGCAAAGTTTGTGTCCTATGGTTCTGTCAGCAACTGTCATGTCCGCCTCCAACGACATTACATCCAGGACTGATTGATGTTGTTATCGCTTGAATAAATGAGCAAGGAAAAATTCAGATGGGTCATTAGGATTTTCTGTTCATAATAAGGTAAGTGGGGTTATTATTTTGAGGTATTAATTCCTCTTTACATTACAGTCACAAATTACACTTGTCAAATAGCATTAGTGAGAGACTGATAAATGTGCCTCACTGTCTGCTAACCCTTTATACAAGACTTTCCTCTAATGTTATCCCTCTGAGAACCAGAGGGGTGTGTAATACATTGCTTCTCAATGCATTGTACATCCTTCTGGTCCTCAAGGAGCTTAAAATAAGGACCTTTTCAGCGTAAAGAACAATAGTACACTGTGTGTATGCATACTTGGGAACTCTCTAGATTTATTCCAACTAGTTTTAAGGACCCCAGGACCGAGTCTTTCTGTAGCTGTCTGAGAATTCCTGAATAGCCCAACTCACTCCTCCACTCATTCTACCTAATTTGGGGGAAATCCCTGCCTATTTCTCCTTGCTAATGCCTCCCATTCTGATTAAGCCCCACCCACTCTATGATGCAATTGGCATCACTTGAACCCAGCAGTACTGGCTGTTGTCACTAGGGGGGATTTGCACTAGGATTGTGATAAAGGTGAGATAAATTCTCCAGTTTCCTTGTTTTTATGGAGCCTTTCAACGAAGAACCCTCAAATTAGGGCTCTAGCTGTTGGGGAATACAACTCTCACCATCCCCAGCCAGCCTACAATAACAGGCTATCGATGGATAGTTTATCATCTTAGTCCATAACTCTTCAGGAGTAGATGTGACCAAGTTGGTATGTATATAAGGAATGTGAATTCATGTAGAGTTTTCAAAATGTTTGTGAACACAAAAGTGATTCATGCAGTAGCTCTGTTTAGAACATGTTTTTGAGGGACTGGGTAAATTGTTGCGTGTGAACCTTTAGGAATGCCATTTTTTTTTTGTACAGGAATCCAGCTCATTCAAAGCTTGTGGTTTTCATTCAGCCAGAACTTGGTGGTTTACTCCCTCGATCTTTGGTGGAGACGGCACTGCCAAACAACGTACTTAATCTCATCAATGATGCCAGAACAGGACTGAAGAAACTTTTATCTTAAGGACCATTATCGGCTCTTGCAAAACGTTTTTAATGGAGTAACAAAATATGAATGTCATAAAAATAGATATAATACAAATAGAAATCTACACCCAATCAAAAAATGCATTATCACCAGAGATAAGTGCAATGCCTACTGTTCTTGGGAGTGCCCCATTGAGCCATCAGTGGATTATGCAATCTAATTCTCAGAATATTAAAGCTGCTGTTTGATTGGCAACACTAGATTTGATCCAGTCTAGCAGTTACTGCTGTAAAGAGATCTGAAATCTGATCTTGTTAGTCAGGAATACATTTCCAAACAGAAAGATACCAGGTCACTTCATTCTTGGTGGACAAAACACCAAAAATATACAGTCACTGACAAAAGGTATGGGGGGTCACTGACCTGGAATGACCTGGTTGAAATCTGTTCTATTACAGGAAAAAAGGAAATTATGTATGTATTTACACCCATAGTATGTTGTTTTATCTGTATTTTATTTTGTAGGCATTAAAAAAACATGAAGAACAATATAAGTCTTATCTCTCAAACCTTTATGGTTTAAGAGATATTCACAAGCAAAGTTCCCCTCCTGCCCCTTTTACCTAGTGTAAGCCATCTCTTCTCAGATGAGGAATTCAGTCCATAGACCAGACAGATAACAGCAGGGTCCAATCTTCTTCCTTTGAGAACAATGAAGGCCCTACCCCCCTTGTCAAGCTTTTCAGGGTTTTCCCTTATCTTAATTGAAGATTGTCCCTCTCTGCAGTCTACCTGGGCACCTCCCTTCTGCTCTAGCTAAGCAGTGTTACATCAGTAAAAGGGGCGGGAGGGGGATACTTTATCATTCAATTACTCTTGAACTACAACTCTGACAGAATTGAAATAACACTCTCCAAAGTCCAAATACTATGATGATTCATTAGAGCTGCTTTTATTATGAAACATTACTATCCCTTGAAGAAGGGGCCTTAGTGTCCTGCCCTTTCTATGTCCTCAGTTAGCAATTAAAAGGTATCACCTTTATATCACTCTTGTGAGTTATTGCTACACTGAATCCTATCCTACACTAGAGACAGAATCTGGCACCAACCGGTTGCTGCAGTTCCACTTTCTTCTAGTGTAAGACTGCTGCACATGCATTAACTGTCAATGGACTATTTTTGCAATATAAAGGGTTAGTAATGCCCGTATTTAAGTTGATGCAATATTGTAGAATTTGGAGAATGTCCCATCTCTCAAACCATCTCATGTCAGCTGTAAAGTTGACAGAAGGATGTCAGTGTCGTCCAATTCGAGCCGGCTCTTCAGCAGAGACGAAATAGTGATAGTTAAAAAGAACTACTTCATTGGAACGGTCTACAAAGTGTGTTTGCAAAGCGGGCACACTTTGTAGACCATTCCAGTGAAGTAGTTCTTTTTAAATATCGTTATTTCGGCTCTGCTGAAGAGACACCAGCTGGTCTCAGGACCGGGATCTCCTGCTGTCAGTAGAGAGCTGACGTCAGGGAAAGGGGAGGGAGGGGGGATGTTTAGCTGCGGATATCTCTCAAACCATAAAGGTTTGACAGATGGGACTTTCTCCAAATACTTTATTTTTTTTAAATCTACAGTACTGCATAAACTTAAAGTGACAGTAATGTCCCATAAAAATGTTTATAGATTTGTAGAGGGTAAAAAAAAAAAACTCAGTGCCACAAACCCCATCTCTCAAACAGCTATGGTTTGAGAGATATTTGCAATCAAACGTTCCCCCCTCTCTCCTCTTCTCATGACGTCGGCATCTAGCTAACAGCAGGAGATCCCAGTCGGGGACCTGCCGGCGGCTCTGCAGCAGAGCCGAAATCCCATTATTAGAAAATAATTACTTCATCGGAAAGGTCTACAAAGTGTGCCTGGTTTGCAAGCACGCTTTGTAGACCATTCCCATGAAGCAGTTCTTTTGCAATAACGTGATTTCGGCTCTGCTGAAGAGCCTCCCACATGTCGGCAACATGGATCTCTTTCTGTCAGCTTTACAGCTGACATCAGGAGAAGGGGGAGGGAAGGGGGAACTTTGCGAATATCTCTCAAACCATAGTGGTTTGAGAGATGGGGTTTGTGGAATAGAATTTCTTTTTTACCCTCTACAAACCTATAAAAAATTTTTTATGGGACATTACTGTGCCTTTAAATACAGGCATTACTAACCCTTTAAGTCAATGCACCTTAGAGGAATATGAACAATGAAAGTGGACACTTTTTAGGGCAAACCAATAACCTCATATGAAACAAATACAAATTGCAACTGATTCAAACTGAACTTTTAAATCCATGATTGCAAGAGTGGTCTCCAGTCCTCCTAGCATTCAAGGGGTTAAACGTCCCATTTATCTTAATGGGAATTTTGAAAATGTTTATTTGCCTCCTATGGTGCAGTTGGCTTGCTCCAGAATTGCACCAATTTCTGTGCATATGGCTCTCGGTTCAGTGCATCAGAGAATTGCATATCACATACCAGACGCCATTCATTGTAGAGAACATTTTTGTCAGATGTCCCCATGGAAGTTGGATAGTTTGGTAAGAGAATGACCCTCTTTAAAGGTAGATTGTGGAAATGTTTAAAGGAGCACTAAACTTTTTTTTATGAAAACATATATATTGTAGGGTGTTTCCTGTTGAGAAACGTAAGGGTACTCCAACTTCCTATAGATGCATAGTTCCAGAGTTATTACAGTTTAAAGCAGTGTTTTTTACATTAGCAGTGCCCTCTAGTGGTCAAATTCAAATTAGTTATTCTGTTACATTCTAATGGAGGGGAAATTCAGTGACTTACAGTTCCCCATAGAATGTGATAGAAACTGTCAGAACGTCCAGGAAGTAAATGCACAGTAAATTCACTTCCTGATTATTTGAACTGTTTATACATCCTATATTATAATTCGCTAAGGATGTTTGTTAGAAGCCGTCTATGCTCAGTACAGACTTTCCGCGCCTGATACGGAGCGGGGAGCTCCGAATTCAGACCAGAGTCCTCTCTGCACACCTTCCTGGGGACCAAGAGTCCCAGGAAGGTGTGCAGAGAGGACTCCGGTCTGAATTCGGAGCTCCCTGCTCCATATCAGCCACAGCGCGGGCAGTCAGTACTTCACATGACTGCAGCGCCGCCATTGTTTGGCCCGTGTACACAGGCTTTAAAACTAGTTTTGAATAAAACAATTGACTGCATAGGAAGTGTTATTGGTTTAAGTCAGCAGGAAAAGCTTTATAACATATAGGTTTTCATTAAAAAAAAGGTTTACTGCTCCTTTAATTAATCAGTAATCATCACTGATCTAAATGTCTTTACACCAAAGTACTGTACATGACTATTTACTGCATTGATATCACATATGTAAAAGTTTCATTGTTGTATTGTGTAGATCCATTTTCTAATCTAAAGGAACACAACACAACTGCCTGTTAATTGTCTGAGTGCTACAGGGGTGAGCAACACATTGGTTAGTAACCCCTTAAGGACCCATGACGGCCCTGGACTGACATGGGTTGCTATACCCTTAAGGACTATGACCGTCATGGAATTCCGGGCTCCCCCGCGCGGGCTGCACGCCATTCGGATCATCAATGGCCAATGAATCAGTTCTCCATGTATGTACACCCTTATTTATATGGCGCCACACAGTGTACGCAGTGCCTTACAACAGTTGAGTGTACAAAATGACTCTTTTATTAGAACTGGATATTGTGTCCATGGAGGCAGATATAACTGTTGCTTGACTCCAGGAACCAAAACAACTTCTATTTAGGTCTTAGTCTTCAGCTGGAGGAATTTTAGAGTCCTATGAGTAGTATCATGTCCAGCTCTAAGGAATTGATATCCTAGTACTAAGTAAAGATTATTTTATCGGACGCAAGCCACTCAGAATAGATTCATAGCTGCTAATAGGCTTTTCTGCAAATATTTAAGGAGCAGTAAACCTGTATTTTGGAAAAAATAAACCAATTCCCTGCTGAGTAAAACAAGGATACTCCACTGCTGTAAGATGCATCTTTCCACAGTGATTACAGTTTAAACTGTTTTTAAAATTATCAGTGCCTCTAGTGCTCAGCTTTCAAGTAGGTGTTCTGTTACATGCAATGGAAGAAGTGAGTCACTGACAAACGGCTCTCTACAGAATGATATATATACTCATTTCCTGATAATTTGAAACTATTATAACTTTTGAATAAAATAACTGACAGCAGTAGGAGTGCTCTTGTTTTAAAGGGATAGTAATACTTCATTTTATCTTTATTTTATTTTGTAGGCAGTAAAAAAAACATGAAGAACGATATGTCTTATCTCTCAAACTTTATGGTATAAGATATTCCACAAGCAAAGTTTCCCCTCCCGCCCCTTTTACCTAGTGTAAGCCATCTCTTCTCAGATGTGGAGTGCTGTCCATAGACCAGACAGATAACAGCAGGGGACAATCTTCTTCATATGAGAACAATGAAACCCTGCCCCCCCTTGACAAGTTTTTCTGGTTTTTCCCTTATTCTTATTGAAGATTGTCCCTCTCTGCAGTCTACCTGGGCACCTCCCTTCTGATCTGGCTAGAGCAATGTTACATCAGTAAAAGGGGTGGGAGGGGGGGTACTTTGTCATTGAATTACTCTTGAACTACAACTCTGACAGAATTGAAATAACACTCTCCATGGCCCAAATACTATGATGATTCATTAGAGCTGCTTTTATTATGAAACATTACTATCCCTTTAAAAAGCAGAAAAATCCCCTATAACAGGTTTTTATAACAAAGCTTACTGTTACTTTAACCACTTAAAGGGATAGTAATACTTTAATATTAGTATTCCCCATATTGTAGATATTTGCAAAAGAATTGAATTGCCCCCAGTGTAATCGATCAAACCTTTATGGTTTAAGAGATAACCGAAACGCAAAGTTCCCCCCTCCCTTCCCCTACCCTGAAGTCAGTGTTGTACTGACTGCAGGGATAAACGGTCTGACTTTCATCAGGTGGCTCTGCAGCAGAGCCGCAATCGCGTTAGTGAAAAATAATTATTTCACTGAAACTGTATGTGTGCTTGCAAACCAAGCACATGTAGAAGACCGTTTCAGTGAAATAATTCTTTTTTTACTAACACGATCACGGCTCAGCTGCAGAGCCGCCTGATGAAAGTCAGACCGGTTATCCTTGCAGTCAGTACAACACTGACTTCAGGGAACGGTGAGGGAGAGGGGAACTTTGCGTTCGGCTATCTCTCAAACCATAAAGGTTTGAGAGATGAACCTGGGGGCAATTCAATTATTCTGCAAATATCTACAGTATGAGGAATAGTAATAATAAAGTATTACTATCCCTTTAAGGGCCCATGATGGTCCCTGGCATCTCGGGTTGTCAAGCCATAAGGACCCATGACGTGCCAGGACTGTCATGGATTTCAGAGCTCCCCATGCGGCTGCACGCCATTTGGGGAGCCCTGAACTGGATCACAAAAAAAAAAAAAAGGTCCATGTTCCTTTAGTGCTGTCCTGCTTGCGCACGGCCGGTCCTTAAGGGGTTAAGGTAAATGAGGCTTATTATTAAAAAGAGGTGTTAGTGTTCCTTCAAAAGAGATGTAACATCCCCTGAAAATAACCTCCCACTTAACTTATTATGGGCAGAAAATCTTGAAAACGATTTGAATGATTATTACGCACCATTCATTTATTCCAGCCCCCCACCCCGTGGAATCTGATAGCTTCTAGGCCACTTTAATACTGGTGACATTGTTGCTGGAACAGCAATGCATGGATTGTGAATGGAGAATTTAATTCTGGCAACATCCGACATGAGAATGTGAGGTACCAATACGGTATGTAGTATTACAAAACGCTGTATCCAGCGCTTCCACCAGTGGTTGACTATAACAACAATGCTATTATATATTAACACACCACCTCTTAATCAATCTAAAAATATTCTGTGTTTATTAATATTAAAAAACAATTGGTATATTCTTTTGTGTTGATTAATATCTGTTATGTTCCAGTCTCAGATTTGAATGTTACTGTCGGAACTCTTGGTGACCTCAAATGAACCTTATAATATGTTCGTGATTTCACCTTTCTCAAAAAGACAGTGGTTTTATTGAACTGATCACCTACGTGTAAAATCAAATTATACCTTTAAATTCCTGTCCCTGCACTTGACTCCGCCAGGTGTGGGGAACGCAACTATACACTACCTTATCTCTTAGCACAACATTGCCTTAAAAAATATATAAATTAAAATAAAATAGAATAAAACACAATAAATTAAAAAATAAAATAGTGATCGATCAAAAAATAAAAATTATATGGTTAAAATTATCATTAGTTCCAATATTCCCGGTATTTTCTTCTTGACTGTACGTTAACTGATTATTTATTTTTGAGGAATGAGGTTGTTTTGTGCTTTCGATGCGTAAGACTGGTGGGGAACTCATAACGTATGGAAGGTAACAACTGATAGCCTGTAGAACAAGTGGTTTGAGCCGTTTAATCCTTAAAGGGTGGAATCTTGTTGACCCCGGTCACGTCTATGCACATTGGGCCTGCGGGTGGGGAGAGGATGTAAAATATACACTTATCTTTGTGGGGGAGACATAGTGTGTGCCACATATTAGATAGGACCATTTTTGGTGTTTTAACAGTACAATACGGAAAGGTGACTGTCACGATTTTATTGAACACTCAGACAACTTGGTTAAGATAACAGAGATGCCCTTCTCGGGTCCAGACTTCAAACAGTGGATAGCAATATTGAATCTGACACAGGTCAGGGCATAAACAGATAACAAAATATAGAAATGCAAAAATGACTGGAATAGAGACAGGAACAAAACCTCAGCAGTACAGGTCTGGAGAAGCCTTAAGAGACTGATACTGCAGGGCAGACACCCCAATAGATTGGGGAGAGAATAGGCTCTACTGACCTTACCTATAACCGGGTAAGGCAGCCCAAGTAACTGTACCAATGAGTATACTGAGGAAGTGGCCGGAGGCAAGCAGAGTAGGCACGGTCTGCACGGAGCGCAACCGGAAGCGATATAGGCAGACTGACCTAAGTAGCGTAACCGGAGGTAACGGGAAAGAGCAGAATGACAGGAAAGTCACCACGAGTGACCGTTAAGGCAAAGGCAGTAAAGTAACTAACGGAGGCTACAGTGAGGCACAGGCTGTAAGGTAGCGCAATCGGAGGCAAGGGGTAAGTGCGGACTGACAGGTGGTAGAACCGCTAGTGACCGTAGAGCACAGGCTGTATAGTATTCAAACGGAGGCTGCAAGGAGGCACAGGCTGAGAGGTTGTCACGGTTTTCAAGACACTCAGACCAGTAGGTGAAAATAAAATTCAATTTTATTAAGAATAAAATAAATGACAAAGAACGCCCCCTATAGGTAGCACTGCGTAGCAGCAGGAAGGCAATAGTATGATCAATATACAATATAGTAGAAAATAGTACAGGCAACTGACAGGCACTGAGTACGGATATACAAGGGTTAATGGAATAATCAGTCCATCTCAGTTGTGTTGTTTGGCACACCCAAGGTGTTAGAGGTGGTGAATGGTGGAGAAGACTCAACACCAACAGTCTGTTATACTGAGGAAACTGTCCAGCAAAGAGGAACCTGCCACCCAGAACCTGCTGTACTTGAATGGTAGCCCCCACGGGCATATGAACAGAGCAAGTAGACTGCCAGAGCTAGAGCGAATAGCCCCCATGGGCGTAAAGGAGACAACTGAATTACCAGAGCTGGAGCCACTAGCCCCCTCGGGCGAAGTGGCAGGAACTGGATTGCAAGAGCTTGAACCAATAGCCCCCACGGGCGTAATGGAAGCAACTGAATTGCAAGAGCTTGAGCCAATAACCCCCACGTGCGAAATGGCAGGAACTGGATTGCAAGAGCTTGAGCCAATAGACCCCTCGGGCGTAATGGTAGTGACTGAATTGCAAGAGCTTGGATCAATAGCCCCCACGGGCGTCACCGGGCATAGTAATGAGCTACACCAGACTGCAAGGAGAGGAACGGCTCAGCACAAAGCAAATCTCTGTATAGACTGAAGGCCCAGACCCGGGACACAGCTCTGCATGGGTTAACGGCTCGATAGTTGGAACACAGCTCTGCATGGGTTAACAGCTCAATAGTTGGAACACAGCTGTGCACGGACAGGCAGCTCGGTAGTTGGGACACAGCTCTGCACGGGTTAACAGCTCGAAAGTTGGAACACAGCTCTGCAGGAAGCGGCTCAGAGGCAGGAACCAGCACAGCACGGCAACCGCTGCAGCTGCTCAGGACAGCAAGTGGGACAGTCACAATGTCGCCGTGGCGACAGAGAAGGCAGGAACGTAGACCGGGCCGGAGTAACTGGAACAGGTCACGGAGCAGGAACGTCAACAGGCCGGGTCAAATCACGGAACAGGTTCTCAGACAAGCAGGATCAAGATACAAGCAGGAACGTCAGCCAGGCCGGGTCGAATCACGGAGCAGGTTCTCAGACAAGCCGGATCAGGAAACGAGCAGGAACATCAGCCAGGCCGGGTCAAATCACGGAGCAGGAACACAGGATCGTAGTCAGAGATAGCCAAGTCGGTACACTGGAAATCAGGAACACAGCACAGCAAAAACTGGCTCAGGAACACCACGAAAGGGCACCTGACAGGTGCCACTGGTCCAGTATAAAAAGGTCACCGGGGCGGGCCAAACAGGCTCAATCAATCGGAGAGCAGCACAAGCGAGAGTGACATGAAGAGAAACTGCACCGTGATAGAGGCAGCGCAACCGGAGGCAGCGGGTAAGTGCGGACTGACAGGTGGTAGAACCGCTAGTGACCGGAGAGCTCAGGCTGTATAGTATGCAAACGGAGACTGCAAGGAGGCACGGGCTGAAAGGTAGAGCAACCGGAGGCAACTGATAAGCATCAACTGGCAAGCAGCCGTAAGGCAAAGGCAATGGACTCAAGACTGGGACAACAGAAGCACTAGCGACAAGCAGACGCTAGGCAAGTAGCGAAAGCCTGGAGCGGTACACAGAGAGCGGTAGTCAGCCAAAGCCTGGATTGGTACACAGAGAGCTGTAGTCAGCCAGAGCCTAGATTGGTACACAAAGAGCGGTAGTCAGCCAAAGCCTGGATCAGTACACAGAGAGAGGTAGTCAGCCAAAGCCTGGATCGGTACACAGAGAGCAGTAGTCAGCCAAAGCCTGGGTCGGTACACAGAGAGGCGGAGTCAGCCAAATCGGTAACGGAATCGTAGTCAGGCAAGCAGGGTCCAAACAATACGGGCAGCGAAGACAGGAGCAAGGTCAGAAGGAACAGGAACACCACGAAAGGGCACCGGCATAGTGACAGGAGGGCATATATAAAGGCAAGCCCTGGGAGGGATTAACAACCCAGAACCAATAAGAATCAGCCAAAGCAAACCCGGAAGTAGGAATGTCGCTCAGGCAGAATCACGGGCACCATGATAGTGACATCACGAACATATTATAAGGTATGTTTGAGGTCACCAAGAGAATGTATATGAAGGGTGAAGTCTTGATAACTGATGTTTATTTTAACAGTGGTGTCCTTATGAGATATGACAATGCAATACAGATGTTAGAAAAAGTGTCTAACATGTTATCCCTTTAAGGATCAGAGAGGAATGCAACACCTGTCTGGTCCTTTAAAGGGTTTAAACACATTCTTAGAATATTCAACATACACTGCACCGGTGGGGAATATGAAGACAAGTTTCTGTGCCCGTTATTAGGCATTGTTTCTGACTTCTGTTTGTTGCTTCCCTTTAGTCATGATGTTTTGATACTGCATTTCACAAAACAAATAATTATTATTAATTCCTTTATGAATCTTAGAGTTCCCCATAGTGGGACGATCACCCATTCCAATAGGGATGGACACATGAGTCCCTCCAGCTGCACTGGGAATTATGGGAGTTGTAGTCCAGCAGAAACTGGAAGGATTTATATTACCCATCCCTGATACAACCTCATGCCTCCCAACATTTCAAATAGCCAAAGAGGGACACTGGTGTTTTAGGGGGTGTAGGTTGGGGGTGTGGCATTGCACATTTTTTTTTGTTTATTTAATGACCTATTGAAACCTCTTTGTGTAACTGAATAATTTAGAACAATGATTAAATATTTTATTTACACATACAAATGTATAAACATATATACTGAAGTTCCATACCTTCAGGAAGAGATTTTTCATGGAAATGTCCCTGCAAACAGGTAAAAGGTTCTCCCCAAGTCCCCTTAATATTGCATACCCACTGGATAAACCCATACGTCTACTCTGTGATTTTTTTTTTTTTTTTTTTTTTTTTTTTTAGTGTGTGTGTGTGTGTGTGTGTGTGTGTGTGTGTGTGTGTGTGTGTGTGTTTTTTTTTTTAGGTGGTATTAAGCATGGCATTACAAATAATTTTAGGTTATTTCATGACCTGTTGACACCTCTGTGTAACAGAATAGATGATTTAGAGTAGGACCAAGTACTTTATTTACACAGACTAATTTATAAATACACATACTGAAGTTTTAAACATTATTATGAGTTTTATTACTGTGGAGCAATGTGGTAGTTTTATACACACACCATCTTATTTCCTAAAATGAAGGACACTAGGAAGGAAAGAGGTACTCCCCCTGGGAGGTATGCAACCTATCTTGTCAATTTCTCACACATCAGGGGATTGATTCACTAAGGTGATAAAGAAGTGATAAAGTGGAGATGACTTCTCCAGTTTATCACTTCTCCAATTCCTATGTTGTTCTATGGATCCTGTGCACTAGGATTTCTTCAACTTTGGAGATCTTAGTGCATAGGCTTTATAGAACAACATAAGAACTAGAGAAGATATATCAGTGGAGAAGTTATCTCCACTTTATCACCTCTTACCACTCCTTAGTGAATCTCCCCCAGACCTACTTTCCCAAGCCCTTCTAAGGCTACAACTGCCTGTTCCCTGCCTTCTGTATCCCTCCGCCAGGCCCCGCTCATTCAACTGGCACTGGAGTTATTTTGTGCTCGGAAGGATCTGACGTTGTTAGGCGGTACTGCAGCTTGGCGGCGGAGACAGGAGTGAGAGGCGGTTCTGTGTGTCCTGCAGTGGGACAGTCGGAGAGTGGGTGGCAACTGAACACTGGATTCCGGATGTGGGGTAGTAAGTAGTGTCCGAGCCCTGGGATAGTGTGCCGGGCTGGAAGGAGGAGAAGAGCGCTGTCCTGACATAGGTACTGCGGGGTGATGGTGCGATTCGCTTGGCTACAGAGGAGTAATTTTGGGACACGCCAACTGCACCATAGGGGTCTACTATTTCCTTTGATATTAACCCTTTGAGTGCCAGAGAGGTATGCAACGCATTGCGTTGGCTACCTCTCTGGCACGCAAAGGGTTAAACCCTAGGATGCTAGAGGGGTCTCCCAGCGCATTGCCAAGCAATCAAGAAGTTAACACTTCAGTTGAAATCCCACTTACCGCTTTGGTGTACTCTAGAATTGCGCTTCTCCCTCTGCCCTCCAGGTGCTGTTGGACTACAACGCCAATCTTCCTTAGTCGTCTGAGGATGCTGGGAGTTGTAGTCAAACAAGGGCATCAGGCTGCCCAGCCCATGCATGGACTGTGTGTGGTTAGAGGCAGATTATGTAGACTGGCAGTCCATAGTGTGTCACTGGTAAGGGACAGTATGCATAATTGTGTCTAGTTAGTAGGAACAGTGTGATCTGCAGGTTTAGGACAGGATAGAATAGGATGTAGCTGTAGGGTGTAGGAGGTAACTATAGGGTGCTGGTTTAGGACAGGATAGAATAGGATGTAGCTATAGGGTGCAGTGTGCAGGCTTAGGACAGGGTGCAGCTATGTGGCAAACTGTTTTTCAGCTATAGTGTGCAGGTTTACCACAGGGTTCTGTGTACATACAGGCTTAGTACGTATGGCAAACAGATTATCAGCTACAGGGTGCAGTGTACATACAGGCTTAGTACAGGGTACAGCTATTTGGCACAGTGTGGTCTGCCAGTTTAGGGCAGAACAGGATGTAGCTATATGGCACAGTGTGCAAACCTAGGTCAGGGTGCAGCTGTAGGGCACATTATTCAGCTTTTATAGCTGAGCTGAGAACAAGAGGTCATCCGTTAAGACTTGAGGAAGGGTGCTTTCGACTAAAACATAGGCAGGGATCCTTTACAGTAAGGGCGGTAAGGCTATGGAATTCTTTGCCTCGGGATGTTGTGCTTGCAGAAAATGTAACTGCATTCAAAAAAGCAATGGATGCCTATCTAGCACAGAACAATATTGACAATTATGACAGATGGCTTCAAAGAAAATAGGATATTGATCCGGGGAACTATTTGACTACCAATTGGAGTCAGGAAGGAATAATTCCCCCCCCCCCCCCCCCCCCCACACACACACACACACACACACACACACACGCACTTAGGACTACATTGGAAATTGCTCCAGAGGGCTTTTTTTTTTTTTTGCGTTCCTCTGGATCAACAGGGATGTTTTGGGCATGGGCTGGACTTGATGGACGCATGTCTTTTTTCAGCCTTATCTACTATGTTACTATTCAGTCATTCACTGTGCTGGCTGACTGTCTGTGATTACACAGCTCTGATTGGCTGCTTGTCTCCTCTCTATGCTTGCTACTCTGTGCTGATTGGTTCAATTGTTTTGTCATGTCTCTTGATTGGCTACTTCCCATTTTACTTTTACAGTTACATGACTTAAAACAGCTATTCACCAAAAACAATACACTGCTTGTTTTATTCAGATGTTACCAGTTGTACATACACTTTTTTTTCTGCATTGTAACACTTCAGTCTAGGTGGATAATCATACTTCGCTATCTGAAAATGCTTACATGATACTGCACAGACTGGGGATATTTTTTTTCTATGCATATTTTACTTGGAGGTGGGAAAACTACTGTCTAATGTAGGCTGACCAGATCTCACCTTTAACCGGAGACGCATAGGAAATAGGCATATTTCAGTACTTCGCTGAAATCAAAGCAGTCCTGCAGTAATAGTATGCATTTTTCCTATGCGTCCCTGGTTAAAGATGAGGTCTGGTCACCCTAGTCTAGCTTCTTGGGGCAGGGTCCCTTTCCCAGTCTAGGATCCCCTTGCTGCACTTCCCCCCACGAATAATGTAATGATTGCACTTAAGCTTAATGCTCTTAACCTCGTGATATATATTTGTATTATATTATTTCAACTTTTGTTAAGCGCAGTGTAAATGTATGGTGCTATATAAATAAAGATACATACATACTTAAAGGGTTAGTAATGCCCATATTTAAGTTTATTCAATATTGTAGATTTAAAAAAAAAAAAAATTAAGTATATGGAGAAAGCCCTATCCCTCAAACCTTTACTGTTTGAGAGATAGTCGCCACTAAAGTTCCCCCCTCCCTCATGTCAGCTGTAAAGCTGACAGAACGAGATCCGTGATGGCCGACTCGAGGAGGCTCTCCAGTAGAGATGAAATAGTGATATTTAAAAAGAACTACTTCATTGGAACAGTCTACATAGTGTGTTTGCAAACCAGGCACACTTTACAGACCGTTCCAACCATGTAATTTTTTTTTTTTTCTGCTCTGCTGAAGAGCTGCCGGCTGCCCCAGGACCGGGATCTCTTGGGGTGAGATTCACTAAGCAGTGATAGATGTGAAAAAGTAGAGATTACTTCCCCGGTTTATCACTTCTCCGATTCCTAAGTTATTCTATTGAGCCTACGCACTAAGATTTCTACTAGTTCGAAGATCTCCGTGAATAAGCTCCATAGAATAACATAAGAACTGGAGAACTGATATCACTGTAGAAGTCATCTTCACTTTATCATCACTTCGTGAGTCTCCCCCCTGCTGTCAGTAGAGTGCTGATGTCAGGAGAAGGGGAGGGAGGGGGAACTTTAACGGTGAATATCTCTCAAACCATAAAAGTTTGAGAGATGGGACTTTCTCCATATACTTTATTTTTTTTAACATCTACAATTCTGAATTCAATTAAATATGGTCATTACTAACCCTTTAGAAGGGGTAGTAGTTACACTTTGAACTTGTCCCCAAATAATTACCCATCTGGCAACTAGCTGCTCAGTAGCGCTAGTCGCCAGAATTATTACCGCGTTAATGTGAATTATACACTGCTCCCGGACTGACAGGCAGGAAACAGAGCAGACATCTTTCCATAGTGACGTCTGTGCGCCTGCTCTGTCAATCCATTCCGGTGCCGTGCGGCTCCTAGCACCTCCTCCTAGAGCAGACTGGGACTGACAGTGCAGGCACGCAGATGTCACTGTGCAAAGATGTCTGCGCTGTTTCTTGCCTGTCAGTCCTAGGAACAGCAGGAATTTTCATTAACGTGGCAATAATTCTGGTGACTAGCACTATTGAGCAGCTAGTCGCCAGATGGGTAATTATTTGGGGGCAAGTTTAGAAGGGATGGTAGTTTCGCTTTAAGGTGAAAGGTCCACTTTAATGAGTAAAATAACATGCTTTTCTAGTAAGTTGTGTTTACATTGTTATTTAATTGGACAAATCCTATGAATCTTGGGATTCTAAAACTACATTTTTCTGCAGAATTTTTAGGCTATATATTTTTTTTTATTATTATTTTATTAAATTGAATACATAATGCTCTCACTAGCTCCAAATACATGTCTGGCACCCAAATGTTTTATATACTTTGTTACCTTATGGTGTAAATCTGAGGCTGTATTCAGAATGAGTACTTCTGGATCAAACCAATTTCCCCATAGTGGAGAAATAAAAATTCCCTCAATGTTCGTCTATTTAATTGGGGCTTTTAACTCTTTGAATGCTAGGGTGCAGCAATATGATAGATCTTTGATATCATTCAAGGGATTAAAAGCACCATTCAACCCCCCTTAATGCTTTCAAATTCTCCAACACAACGCAAAGTGTTGAAGAACTCTCTAGCTTTAAAAGAGTTAAATCATTGGGAATTTTCATGTTTTCCCCTGTGTTGCAGTTGATTTGCTCCAGAATTTTCTCCTCTCTAGCTTCCTTAACCTTTTGTGTGCCAGAGGGGTTTCCAGTGCAGTTGGCTACCTATCTGGCACATAAAGGGTAAATATGTTCAGCCCACAACAGCCCAATGACAGCTGGAGTGTTGTGGGATCCCCGATTCTGGTTTAGTAAATGCTGCCGTTTGTCTGTACAATAAAGTTGTTCTGGGAGCAGTCCGTACAGCTATTCACAAGTTGCCTGCCCCTGTGATGTTGACACCTAAAAGGGATAGTAATGTTTCACAAAAACAGACGCTCCAATTAATCTTCATCGTATTTGAGCCATAGAGAGTGTTATTTCAATACTGTAAGAGTTGTGGTTCAAGAGTAATTGAATGGTAAAGTTTCCCCTCCCGCCTCTTATACCTAGTGGAAGACTCCTCCCCTCAGATATGGAATGCAGGTCATAGACCAGACAGATAACAGCAGGGGACAATCTTCTTCCTATGAGAACAATGAAAGCCCTGCCCCCATTGACAAGTTTTTCTGGTTTTTCCCTTATCTTAATTGAAGATTGTCCCTCTCTGCAATCTACCTGGGCACCTCCCTTCTGATCTGGCTGAGCAGTGTTACATCAGTAAAAGGGGTGGGAGGGGGATACTTTGTCATTGAATTACTCTTGAACTACAACTCTGACAGAATTGAAATAACACTCTCCAAAGTCCAAATACTATGATGATTAATTAGAGCTGCTTTTATTTTGAAACATTACTATCTCTTTAACAGGACACTGCGGAAGGCCAACAGTGAGTCATATAATACCATGTAACATAATTCATATTTTCATGCTTGTGCTTTTCTTCACAGTTAGGATGGTAACAAGAACGTGGGAACCATAACCAGAAACATGGCAAGGTCCAGCTCACCCGATTCTTCTCTCTCTATTTCTTCACTCCTGGCCAGTTGTAGCCTCGGCAGCAGCAGTAGTTCTTCTCGGTCACAAGGTTCTATCGAGTACAAGAACAAACTGTATGATTCCGCTACCAAAGCCCTGGAGGCTTATATTGAGGATTATGATAGAAGTCTCCAGTCTTCCGTTACCAGCACTGGAAAGATCACCATACGCACATCCTCCAGCCATTCTATTAAAAATACAGGTTTGTTTAGATAAGAATACACGTGTAATCAGTTGAGTTACAGAGGGGTTAAACACACTGCTTTGAAATGTATTGGACTCCACTTAGATACTCTGGTAATGCTGCTTGTTACCTTTTTCACTGCTGTCGGTGCCCAAAGGACATTAAAGGAACACTAAACTTTTTTTATGAAAACACATTTTATAGAGCATTTCCTGCTGAATAAAACGAGGTCACTCCCACGGCTGTCAGATGTTTTATTCAAAATTTATAGCAGTTCAAATAATCAGGAAGTGAATTTACTGTGTTTACTTCCTGATAGTTGTAACTGACAGGAAGTGACTGGCAGTTTCTATCACATTCTATGGAGAACTGTATATCTCTGACTTTTCTGACTTTCCTCTCCATTAGAATCAACCAAGAAAACTGATTAGAATTAGACCACTAGAGGGCACTGCTAATGTAAAAAACAGGTTTAACCCCTTAATGACCCTTGACGGTCATAGTACGTCAAGGGTCGATTTGACTTAACGACCGATGACGTACTATGACCGTCATCGAGTTCCGGGCTCCCCCCGTGGCTGCACGCCGTTCGGGGAGTCCGGAATGCAACGGAGCAAAAAAAAAAAAAATTGGCTCCGTGGTCGTTGAGTCGCGGCCGGATTCCCCGGTCGTTAAGGGGTTAAACTGTAATAACTCTGGAAATATAAATCTCTCAGCAGTGGGAGTACCCTTTTCTTATTCAATAGGGAAATCTCTACAATATATATATATATTTTTTTTTAAAAAGTTTACTGCTCCTTTAAGGATTAGGTTGTAAGTTGCAGTCCAGATCATCCTCTGAAACGAAGACTAATACTTCTCACAACAAGCAAAGTTTCCCCTCCCGCCCCTTTTACCTAGTGTAAGCTATCTCTTCTCAGATGTGGAATGCAGTCCATAGACCAGACAGATAACAGAAGGGGACAATCTTCTTCCTATGAGAACAATGAAAGCCCTGCCCCCCTTGACAAGTTTCTCAGGTTTTTCCCTTATCTTAATTGAAGATTGTCCCTCGCTGAAGTCTACCTGGGCACCTCCCTTCTGATCTGGCTGAGCCGTGTTACATCAGTAAAAGGGGCGGGAGGGGGATACTTTGTCATTGAATTACTCTTGAACTATAACTCTGACAGAATTGAAATAACACTCTCCAAAGTCCAAATACTTTAATGATTAATTAGAGCTGCTTTTATTATGAAACATTACTATCCCTTTAAGAAGTGCAGCTAGCTATGTAACAATTACAAAGCATGGATTTTAATTATTTGTCATAGTGTCATATGTTTTTTAGTTAAAAACTTATTTGCTATTTTGTGTGTGCAATTTTTACCCCTGATTATTGTCAGATGGCGTGTTCAGAATGGCCATAGAAGTTTTAAGCAATTGTATCATGTGTTAGAGCAGTACAACATCAGAGAAGTTGGCTAAGATCTTGTGTGTGCTAGAAAAATGATTACTTTGAATATGCTGATATATAGTTTATTTCCAATATGGCAAATCTGTATGGGCTACATGATACTTTAAAGCGGAAATACCACCTCTTCAAGAATGTAACTTCAATAAATCCCCATCTGGCGACTAGCAGCTTAGTGGCTCTATTCGCCAGAATTTTTACCTTATTCCAAAGAAATGTGTGTTGTTCTGGAGCTGACAGCAGGACGGATCGCGGACATCTTGCCATAATGACGTCTGCGCGCCTGCGCTGTCAGTCCAATCTGGGTCTAGGAGGCGTTGCTACAAGCCGATCGGCTCTAAAAGGGACTGACAGCACAGGCGCGCGGACGTCATTATGGCAAGATGTCTGCGATCAGTCCGGCAGTCAGCCCCAGAACAATGCACATTTCTTTGGAATAAGGTAAAAATTCTGGCGACTAGCGCTACTAAGCTGCTAGTCTCCAGATGGGGATTTATTGAAGTTAAATTCTTGAAGAGGTGGTAGTTCCCCTTTAATGTATTTTACTAAATTTAATTTTAGGTGTTAGTATTTCTTTAAGTACTCAACGTTTGCAGCTGTATTGGCTCCAAAAATACCAAGATGGGGTTAAAAAACCCTTTGAATTGAAACATAGACAGCAGATAAGAACCATTTGGTCCATCTAGTCTGCCCATTTTCCTACTGTAAAAACATCAAACCTTGTTTGGTCCTTGGTCTCTTCTTACATTAAGGATAGCTTTATGCCTATCCCATGCATGCTTAAATTCTGTCACTGTATTAACTTCTACCGCTTCTGCTGGTAGGATATTCCACTTCTCTACTACCCTCTCAGTGAAGTAAAACTTTCTTACATTACGTCTAAATCTGTGTCCATCTAGTTTTAGACTATGGCCTCTTGTCCTAACATTTTACTCCTTTGAAATGTACTTCCCTCCTGCACTTTGTTGAATCCCTTCATGTGTTTGAATGTTTATATCCTATCCCCTCTCTCACTTCTTTATTCCAAGCTATACATGTTCAGATCCTTTAGTCTATCCTGATATGTCTTTTCCTGTAAATCAGTCACCATTTTAGTAGCCCTTCTCTGAATTTTCTCTAGAGTATCTATATCCTTGTGGAGATGGGGTCTCCAGTACTGTACACAATACTCTAGGTGAGGTCTAATCAGAGATATGTAGAGTGGCCTGACCACTTCTTTCTCTCTGCTACTAATGGCCCTAGCTATACAACCCAGCACCGTGCTTGCATTCCACAATGTTTTGTTAAACTGTCTGCCTAACTTTAAAGTGATAGTAATACTTAAAATTAGATATTTTATATTGTAGCCATGAAAAAAACATTAAAAATGATATGTCTTATCTCTCAAACATTTATGGTTGGCAAATAAAGTTTCCCCCTTGCTGACATCCGCATTCTAGCTGACAGATTTGGAATCTTGTCCACAGACCTGCTGTGGCTCTTCAGCAGAGCCGAGATCGCAAGATATAAAAATAACTACTTATTTGGAATAGTCTACAAAGTGTGCCTGGTTTGCAAGCACACTTTGTAGACCCTTCCAATGAAATGGTTATTTTTATATCTCTCTGCTAAAGAGCCGGCGGCGGATCTGTGTATAGGATTCCAAGTCTGTCAGATAGATGGCAGACTTGGCTGAAACAGACAGTAGGGGAAACTTTACTTGCCAATATCTCTCAAACCATAAAGGTTTGAGAGATAAGGCTTATATCGTTTTTAATGTTTTTTTTATGGCTACAATATAAAATAAAATTAATTTTAAGTATTACTATTACTTTAAGTCATTAGAAATAATGACTCCCAAATCCCTTTCTTCTAATTTACCTAAATAATTAGTTGTTTGACTTATTTTTATATAATTGATAATTTTACTTATCCCTTATAGTGCAGATAGTGATCCCTGCAGTTGTTCTAGTTAATCTTAGTTCATCAGCCTCCCTCCTGTCAGAGGAATCTGCAATGTTTAACAGTTACACATCTTCGCTTTTCTCCAGAGAAAATGACTGACTTCTATTTTTTTCCCATTTCTGCAGATTCTGGGATGAAAGTCAAACCTTCATTTTCAAGGAGCAGACCACTTTGTAGGGACTCAGACCTGCTGAGCCTCACCACTGATGATCTGCTTGGTTTCCCTTCGGATGGTTCATTACCCTGGTCACAAGCCAGTCTGTCTGCGCAAAAACATTTGAGAAATCACAATAAACAATCTAGATCTTCTTTAAAGAAACACATTACAGTATCTTCTCAGCCAGCTTTATTACACAGAAGGAATAAGCTTAATTTCGTTGATCGTGGGGATTTTTCAGACACTTCACGCAAAGCGAGAAGAAAAATGGATTATGTTCCTTATGCCGCTGACAGAGTAAATAAATCCACATACTACAGTCAAGATGCTTCCTCATATTTATTAAAAGAGTCTTCATTAGCAAAAAGTTACCCTAGATGGTTAACCAGTCATAAGTCTGAGTTGAGTGTGTCTGGAATTACCAGTGTTCCTGATGTTAAATATCCCTTGTGGCTGAAAAATCATGATCTTTATGATTCAGAAGGTCAATCTACCTGTGATGGGGTCAAGTCAAGTGAGTTTAGTTCCTTCCCACAGAAGTCTAAGAAGCTGCATAGTACAGACTTTCTGGGCCATTTAGACAATTTGCACCTACTGCTTAAGGATGTTCATGTGCACAGTGAAGGATTTAATAAAGTTCACACAGACCTCTCTTTGGATCAAAATGCAAATCAACAGTGTGATTTGGATATGAAAGATAAGATCACACCAGTGAAAAGTAAGTTGTAACACACAAAGACCAAAATGGAACAGTGTGGGGCCAACCATTGATTTACATGGGGCATTTAAAGAATGCTAGAGAAACCATGCACTGAAGATCTCGCTAGCATTCAGAGGGTTTACAATCACATTTAAGTCAATTGATCTTTTCTGTGTCCCCTCTGGTGCATTTTGTTTGTATTTATGGCACATTATATCCAGCATGATTATACAACATTTCTTAACAACCTTTTGTTTACATTTCCTTATGTAACCCCTTAACGACCGGCGTCGCGGTCACTTATGGAACATGGAGTATTTATTTATTTATTTATTTTTGTAATTTCCGGTTCTGGACTCCCCGAACGACGTGCAGCTGCAGGAGGAGCCCAGAATTCCATGACGGTCATAGTACGTCATGGGTCGTTAACTCGGATCTACCCATTACGTACTATGACCGTCAAGGGTCGTTAAGGGGTTAAGGACCGTCTGATTGTACATGCGGCCGGCGTTTTTTTTTTTGCCGCATCCGGTTCAGGGCTTCCCGAACGGCGTGCAGCCACTTGGGGAGCCCTGAATTCCATGGCAGTACTGGTACTTCATGGGTCCTTATGGCTTGCCGACCCATTATGTGCCAGGACTGTCAAGGGTCCTTAAAGGGATAGTAATACTTCATTTTAACTTTATTTTATTTTGTAGGCATTAAAAAAACATGAAGAATGATATAAGTCTTATCTCTGAAACCTTTATGGTTTAAGAGATATTCACAAACAAAGTATCCCCCCCTGTTCAGCCAGATAAGAAGGGAGATGCCCAGGTAGACTGCAGAGAGGGACAATCTTCAATTAAGATAATGGAAAAAGCTGAAAAACTTGTCAAGGGGGGGAAGGGCTTTCATTGTTTTAATACAAAGAAGATTGTCCCCTTCTGTTATCTGTACTGTCATACAACCAGACTGACATCTGAGAAGAGATGGCTTACACTAGGAAAAAGGGGCGGGGAGGGGAACTTTGCTTGTGAATATCTCATAAACCATAAAGGTTTGAGAGATAAGACTTATATCATTCTTCATGTTTTTTTAATGCCTACAAAATAAAATAAAGTTAAAACGAAGTGTTACTATCCCTTTAAGGGGGTAAGCTGTATAATTGTTAACATCATAGTAACATAGTTGATGAGGCTGAAAAAAGATGTGTCCATCAAGTCCAGGCCATGCCAAAAACACCCCGTTGATCCAGAGGAAGGCAAAAAAAAAAGCCCTCTGAAGCCATTTCCAATTTAGCCCCAAGTGGGTAAAAAAATTCCTTCCGGACTCCATATGGCAGTCGGATAGTTCCCTGGATCAACATCCTATTTGCATCGAAGCCACCTCCTTGCATGTTTGGGACCTGTTCGATGCACATATCCCATTGTATGCATCTTCAACACATACAAGGTGTAAAAGGACAATTTATCACATTTTGCTACGTCTGCTTCTATGATAGCAGACTTGGTTAAAAAAAAAAAAAAAAAAAAAAAAGAGTGGAGCTGTACTGCTCATCCTTACAGTGGCTCCTATGAGCCATTCAGGCAAGGAGAGTTAGAAAAGCACCTCAGAAGATTGAAGGGGTGGGGGTTGCAACCATAGCCTGTGTAGACCCTCTTTGTGAGGGATTTCAAGCCTGAAGCAGAGTTTATGGGCACAGACTTCAGTCTTGCAGTTGAGTCTCTTCCTGCATGACCAATGAGGGAAAACTGGGTGTTTCTTTCCTGACCTCTGTTTTGTTCATTAGGACTCTCAGTTAGAGTACTATCTTACTGATCGTTCTGCTTTGAAGTAGCACATAATATATCATTACTTATTTATTTATTTTTCACATTTTTAGATGACCCTGTTGACTTGCTTCTACAGAAATCCGAACTTGTTGATTCTCCACAGAATGAGCTTGCAAGCCCTTTGCAAGATCATAGGAGCCCACAGACAGAAGATGTGCTGGAGGCAGACAGATCATGGGAAAATATTCCATTTCCATTGTAAGTAAATCTAGCTTTTCAGTAGGCGTAACAATTAATCCTTTTAATCTTAGCCCTATACTTCCCTTTGGAATTGATACTAAATTATTAAAAAAAAACAAAAAAAACTTTGGCAACCAGCATTACGATTTACACATTTTGCATAAAGATAATTTTGTTATAATTAGTTGAATTGTGTGAATTAATGAGTCACAGTGAGTATTTTTTGTTCATCGTACTAGAGAAGATCTAATTAGAGGCTTCTAACAATTCAGTAAGTCTGAGCTTTTGAACTGGATAGGAAAGTGGGTAGATTAGATGGGCCAATTGGTTCTTATATGCTGCCAAAGTTTATATTGCTGTGACAATACATGGTCACAGCAAGCATTTTGTGTTATAAATAGTCTTTTAGAGGCCTCCTTCCACTAGGAGACAAGGCACTTTAAAGAAAAGAAAAATATAAAAAAAAAAAAACACCTCCTGGACATGCCAACCTTGCCTAACCCTCACCCAGCTTTTACTCAGTTTTAAAGTGATAGTGATGATTCACAAAAACAGCAGCTCCATTTAATCTCCATAGTATTTGGGCCATGGAGAGCATTATTTTGATACTGGCTGAGTTGCAGTTCAAGAGTAATTGAATGATGAAGTATCCCCCCTCCCGCCCCTTTTAATGATGTAACACTGCTCACCTCAGAGCAGCAAGACTGTCTGGGCGGATTTCAGAAAGGGACAATCTTCAATGAGCATAAGGAAAAACCTGTCAAGGGGGCAGGGTTTTCTTTATGTGCACGGTAAGAAGATTGTCCCTTGCTGTGATCTGTCTGGTCAAGAGACCAGATTCCAAATCTTAGGGGTTGCGGTTTACACTAAGTAAAAGGCGGGAGGGGGATACTTCGTCATTTAATCACTCTTGAACTACAACTCTGACAGTACTGAAATAACACTCTCCATGGCCCAAACACTATGAAGATAATTTGGAGCTGCTTTTTTGTGAAGCATTGCTGTCACTTTAAATGCTCTGCTGTAGGAGGAGCACGGGTTGTCACTTCCTGAGGATATTTAGTTACTGGATTTAGACTTGTTTTTTATTTCTTCTTTCCTCTGTGCCCAATCCACACCTAATGCTGTGAGATTTGGCTCCGCCTCCTAGCTGGTAGGACCAATAATATTTCTACTTAAGATTCTGCTCTGTACTGCTTCCCCGGTTATTTGGTCCTACCACAGCTGGGGGACGGACACAAAAGCCTCTCCTTCCTGTTCTGTCCCTTTAAAGAATTGGAGTAAAGTTGTTTTTTTATTTCCCTATGTGGTAACCATAAACGCTAACCACATTACCTGGTTTCACTGCTTATCTGATGGATCATATACTCAGGAGCATCCAGGGTTGCATGAGTCCTTCAGTGTGATACTGGCAAGCCGTTCCGCCGTTCGACGATGAGACAACCTCATATCGGCACTGAAACCGGAAGTTCGGCTGGATGCGTTCCAGTGGTGGAACACACACCGGATTCCAGCACCGGGCAGCATGTGGGGATGTGTAGGCATATGAGGAACAATGCGCAGAGCTGTAATTAAAACAAATATATATATGTATGCTGCTATCTTCTTCTGTTCATTAGAGTGTTGTATATATTTAGCATTTTTCATAGCTATTGCATTATCATGTCCTTCTCCAAGGAACAATAGTCTGATAAACAAAAATCCACTGGGGAGTTAACTTAAGGGGAGAAATCTGCCCCTAAAACAAAATCCTGTATTAGCTGTGAAGCAAAAATTCCCATTGCAGATCCAGCTAAACTGTGCCCAGATTGCCTCAGAAAATCAGCAGGAGATGTGATACCCTCTCAATTCCAAGATTTTCTTAGCTGGATGCGGATGTCCATGCAAGAAACTTTTTTTTTTTTTTTCCCTTTTGTGCAAGCGTCTGCTATAAAAATGCCAATGAACTTCTGATCCAGACGAGGGCCCTTCAAGGCGAACTCTGGAGGAGGAGGAAGATGATAGTCTTATTGATTTAGAATCAGCTACTTCATCAGCAGAGGAGGGGGGAATTACCCAAGAAACTGGAAATCTCAGTATTGACAAGATTGATGGTTTTATAAAATCCGTGCGTAAGACATTAGGCCTCTCAGATACTCAAAAAGACCTTAATGTGATGGACGCCGCTTTCATTGGGTACAAGAAAACGGCTCCCCAGTTTCCAGTTCTCAGCTCCATTCAGGAGATTATCAGGAATGAATGGAAACAAGGTGGAAAAGAAGTCAGCTTTGTCAAGTCGTTCCCAGAAAATGTATCCATTTTCAGAAGATGTCTCTGCATGGGTGAATCACCCAAAAGTAGATGCAGCGGTGGCTCCGATTTCCCGCAAAACGACTATTCTTCTGGAAGATGGTACAGCCTTGCGGGACCCAATCAATAAGAGGGCAGATAATTTACCACCATAGGTCACAATCTTAATCGGCTACGCTATGGCCTGTATATTCCGTATCTTATGTCTGGGACTAACAGAATTTGAAAATTGAATTCTCTGTTTCCAGATCTCGCCTTCTAAAAGAGGATTCTTGTGATACCTCTTTAGATAACATCCGATTTAATGGCCTTTATCCATCACGGACTGAAGGGCTCTTTGGATTAAAGCCTGGGAGTCTGACACGTCATCTAAGAATAGGCTTGTCTCTCTTCCCTTAACAGTAACCAAACTTTTGGGGGACCAATTAGAAGAAATTATAAAGAAATCATCAGGGGACAAGAGTCATTTTCTTCCCCAGGAAAGACATCAGCGATCATCACCTTCAAAATCGTCAAAATTCAGGTGTCAGTCCTTTCATGGGGCCCGAAGATAGATATAGGATGGGTTCATCATAGGATCAGAGAAAAAGACCTGCAGGACAGAACTCGCGTTCGGGGAAAACGCAAGGAATTCCATTGCAAGACTACATATCAGCAGAACACACAATAAAGCCAGCTGAACCCTATATCTATTTCCAGTAGGGGGGCAGACTGGAATTCTTTCTAGACAACTGGGAAAACATCCACCCAGACAGATGGGTGAAACAGTTATTAGAGATAGGGTATGTGCTGCAATTTCAATCTGTCCCTCTACATTATCATTTCCAAACTTCCAAGATCCATGTTCAGAAGTGTGAAGTTAGAAAAGTCTCTTACAAGACAATCATAGAAGAAGTTCCTCAGACACAGAAGTTCAGAGGAATTTATTCAACACTTTTCTATGTTTCCAAGCCGTCTGGGGATCTAAAGAAGGTAAATTCCTTTCTCAAGACCAGACAATTCAAGATGGAGACAGTTTCATCAGCCCTGAAGTTGATTCAGCCTTATTCCTTTCTGACGCGGATCAGTCTCAAAGATGCCTACTATCACATACCAGTGATGGAGGCCCATCGCAGATTCCTGAGATTTCACATCCAAGGAGTATCATTATCAGTATTGGTCTTGCCTCTTCTCCCAGAGTATTTACAAAGGTTCTTGCAGTATCTATATCAGCTTTGAGACTCCAGGGCATTCATGTAGTACCTTATCTAGATGACATACTTCTGATAGAAGACAATCATCAGCAAGCAGTAAGAAACACTGAATATTGAATAAACTTATTAAAGGAGCTAGGCTGGATCATAAATGCCAAGAAAAGCCAGATCACACCAACTCAGTCCTTCAGCTTTCTGGGAGTTGTTAGATACAGAAAAGTCCTTGGTAACCCTATCAAAAGAAAGACAGGGGAGAATTAAAAAAATAAATCAAAAATCCAGATAGCAAGAAAATATGCTCATCTAGACTGTGCCATGGGCAAGTGCACATGGCAGACAAACACAAGGCAACTATTTAATGTTCCAGAAGAAAGATCCATTAAATTTTCAATTAAGGATATTGGTTCTACCCTCCACCAAGAAGGAGTTACAATGGTGCATCAGACCAGGAAACTTGCAGAAGGGAAAGTCACTCCTGGAGCCAATTTGGAAGACCATTACAGCAGATGCCAGCAACTCAGGCTGGGGAGGTGAATGGAATCAGAAGTCAGTCCAAGGGATCTGGTCAGCCAAGGAATCCAGACTACATATAAATATGCTGGAGCACCTACACTCAGTGCAAGCAGTTTTTGTTCCATTGGAAGAACCCTTTGGCTCTGGGTCAGGATGCTTTTCAGACAATATGGAACCTCCCTCTGGACTGCATCTTTCCTCCTCTTACACTCCTAACAGAAACCATAAGCAAGATCAGGAGGGATCAAGCAAAGGCCATTCTGATAGCACCAGACTGGCCAAGAAAGCTATGGTACGCAGATCTACAACAACTATCCGTTCAACCTCCAATAAAGCTTCCAGACACCCAGACCTATTATCCCAGGATCCCATCTGGCATCCAAATCCAGCTTTCTTGAACCTTGTGGCTTGGAAGCTAAACGGAGCTCTCTAAGATACAAGGGACTTTCTGATCCAGTAATTAATGCCATTCTGAGAATGGACCACATTTTATAACTGGTGTAAGCCCAGAAACCTGAACAGAGATAAAATTCTTCCAAAAACAATACTGGAATTCCTGCAGGACGGTTTTCAGGATTGAAACCAGCATCCCTTAAAGTACAGTTATCAGCCCTGTCAGCGGTCCTGGATTCTCCATTTGCAGAGCAATATCTTGTTAAAAGATATATCACAGCAGTTTCAAAGATTAATCCTACAATCAGGGAAGTCATTCCCCTATGAGATCTCAATCTTGTCTTGCAACTTATTTGTGCCCATCTATTCTTTGAACCCTGGAATACTGTCTCTAAAACTTCTTACCCTAAAAACAGTCTTCTTGACAGCAATTACATCTGCCAGAACTGGAGAACTGCAGGCCCCACTATGCAAATCACCATTTCTGATTTTTCATCAAGACAAGGTTGTTTTCAGACCTAGATCCTCCTTTAGATCTAAGGTAGTATCTAACTTTCATTTAAATCAAGAAATTGTCCTTCCTACTTTTCCTCCGGAATCTGAGGCTTCCTCAGACAGAAGACTCAAAAAATCTGGGTTTGCGCAGATGTCCCTTACATCTATCTTTAAAAGATCTCAGGAATTCTGTCAATCAGATACATCGTTCGTGCACTTCTGTGGAAAATACAAGGGGACTGCAGCATCCAAAGCATTCATAGCCAGGTGGATCAGAGACTGCATTAGATTGGCTTACAGTCAGCAGACAAGGATCCTCCATCAGGCATCAAAGCCCATTCTAGCAGGGCGGTAGCTTCTTCATGGGCTCTGAAGGCAGTGGCTTTTCCAGAAGAAATTTGTAAGGGAGCCACCTTGTCCTCAGTGTCTACATTTATTAAACACTACAAATTGGACCTTCAAGCGTCGGAGGGAGCCAGTTTCGGCAGGAAGGTGATTCAAGCAGCCGCTCCTGTCTAGCACTTTTTCTTTTCCCAACCCTTAGGGATACTGCTCTGGTAAGTCTCACAGCATTAGCCGTGGATCGGACACAGAGGAAAAGGTGAAATTTACTCAGCTGTATTTTGTTTTCCTCTGTGTCCTTCCACGGCACCCCACCCTTTGGTTGTGGTATAGTATCATTCCTGTACAACTGTTTTGTATTTGAATATACTATTTGTTACTTACTATTACTAACTGGTAATCTTGTTTCCAGCTTGGACATAAGTGTAACTGGGGAAGAAGTACAGAGCAGAATCTTTAGTAGAAAAATTATTGGTCCTACCAGCTGGGGGGTGGAGCCAAATCTCAGCATTGGAAGGACACACAGGAAAACAAAATATCGGTGATTAAATTTCACCTTTTTCTTTTTTATTTGGTTAGTCCTTCATTGTTTTATTCTGACTGGAGCAGTGTCGCAGACTTCAACTGTTTTTCTTTGTTTTTTTTCCCGAGAGGTCAGTCAGTAATCCCTACCTGGAATCTCTCATCTGGTTCCTGAATCCATTCCTTCTGGTTCTTGAATGGGTGATCCACTGCGTATTCCAGTCTGTTTCCTAATTGGGGCAGCCCTGAGTAGTGAGGTGAGGAAGCACCAGCACTTTATCAGAGTTTTCAGGAGGTGTTGCTCCCACTGTTCCTGCGAATATAGATTCTCCTTTGTGGAGTTTGGGGTGAATTTTTTTTCGGGGGATTACTTGTGATAATGAGGATCATGGTGTCTTGATGCTATTATGTATTTATTTTCTAATCCGTCCTATTTGTTTATTGAGCCTGCACCTTCTATAGATGTGGTACACAATAAATCCACATTCCTCAAGTCATATACCCTCTCCAGCCAGGGATTGGATATTCAAAATCATTGTGCCCAAAGTCCAGATATCACTCTCACAATTGCTTACTTATAACTGTGGGCAGTTTCTTTTTATATGCCCTCACTGCTTCGATATCCCTCTTGGTGCATCATTCCGTTTAGATCCAGTCTCTCTGACACAGAGGTCTTTCATAAAGAGGGAATCTGGAACTAAACAGCCTGCTGCAAAAGCCGATTTCTTCAGCAGGCCAGATATCAGCCTGGGTGTGTTAGGATTGATACTGGCTGTCTTTGAAGAGTTAAACTTGCAATAGATCTGATTTAGTCTTGACACAATGCACTAACCATTATTTTGGTGCCAGATCAAGAGTCCTCAAGGTGCTGCTAGAGTATGCTAGTGTAGTCTGCAGAACAATGATTCATAGACCTCTCTAGCCATCAAGAGGTTAAAAACCATGCAGAGAGGGACAATCTTCAATTAAGATAAGGGAAAAAGCTGAAAAACTTGTCAAGGGGGGCAGGACTTTCATTGTTTTCATACAAAGAAAATTGTCCCCTTCTGTTATCTGTCCTGTCATACAACCAGACTCACATCTGAGAAGAGATGGCTTACACTAGGTAAAAGGGGCGGGACGGGGAAACTTTGCTTGTGAATATCTCATAAACCATAAAGATTTGAGAGCTAAGACTTATATCATTCTTCATGTTTTTTTAATGCCTACAAAATAAAATAAAGTTAAAACGAAGTATTACTATCCCTTTAAGGATGCTCTTTCTACTGAAGGTTGCCCAATTATCAAGCTTCCTGTGAAAGCACTGGCTTTGTTTCTGGTTCCTGACTTTGACTTGTGTTACTGACCTCGATTTGATTTGCCCCAGCCCTGACTCTCTGTCTGTCAGTTTGACCTTGATTAAACTCCTCCAGCCCCAACTTCTGGCCTGATTGACTCTGATTGTGGATTTCCACTAGTACTTCTGTTGTGGCCGTCGCTCAGTGGTTCTTTGATTCATCTCCAATTTCCTGCAGGCGTACAGGGCAAAGTTACCCAGAGACTTTTATCTTGTTGAATCCTTTCCTTCAAGGCCTACAGGGCTAAGCTGTCTGGAGACTCTCCTTGTCAAATCATCTTTTGCCAAGGCTTGCAAGGCGAAACCATCCAGGGATTCTAATCCTTTCCACCCACACCTACAGGGCGAAGATATTCTGAGACCCCATCTTGTCGGGTACTTTTTCACAAAGGGTTACAAGGTGAAGCTGTTCAGTTTCTTCTTCAGTTTACCCTGAATGCTATTGTGTGCAGTGGGAAGCCATTCCTTGCAAAAGCTGGTCATCATCTCACCATGATCCTTCTTGTTTATCTCCCTTTCGCCTCCAATTCTCAGCCTGCTCTGCACCTTGGGGTTCAATCTTTTGTCTTTTCTTGAGACTTCTCGGTTCACCAGAGACTGGAGTGTCTTTTCTGGCCCCAGACCGGCTCAATTGGAGTCAGACATCTAATTCACGGTTGGCAACTTTAATTTGGCTTTGGCCACAGCAAGGACATTCCTGGGACTGGCACTGTTCTCTAGCACTGCACTCCATTCCACTCTCTCAAGCATCATTGAGGAATCTAAATTGAGAACATAGTTACAGATACTAACATTCCACATTGCTCTTGCTCCCACCTACCACTCCCTGCCAGCTAGATACTAACATTCCACAGTGCTCTCCCTTGCAGCCAGTTCCAGCTTGCTCCCCCTCCTCCCTGCTGGCCAATACCAACTCATTTGTATAAATTAAATAACTGACATACTGTTACAGTACCTAGCATCCAGCGTAGCGCTCCAAGCGTAGCTGAATAAGGAGCCGTCTGGCTATGGGCATTGCAGCATTTCTGGCATCTATTTGGGCGCCTGGTCTGGGTGCATTTGGTGGCGTTGTGTGACGCCCGTGTCCTCGGGCTGGATGATAATGTGGCAGGTGTTGCTTAAGCAACGTGAGATTTGGACGCATTGCCGAGATGCTTCAAAACTACAGACAACGTCACTCATATGATGCACGGCAGCAGGAGAGTGACACAGCACGTATGCATGCGTCAATTACGGGTGCGAATCATCAGAATGTTTCAGATCTTGCTTTATGTATTGCCCACTATGGCTCCTCCTTTCTGCTTACTGTTCTGGGGTTTAAAGGGCAGACTGAAAGCTATACCAGTTGCCCTTGGGTTGTTGCATTAAGCAGTTCTATTACCTTGGGCTTCGTGTATGACCTGGCTTGTCTTCCATCCGATCTGATGCTGACCTGTGGCTCTGTCTGACTATTTTTGTCTTACCCTATAATGGACACCCAATCTGGTGCAGACCTGTGGCTCTGGCTGACTACCTGATCTGTCCATGACCTGGCTTGTCTGACTACCCTCTCTGGTGCCGACCTTTGGCTCTGTCTGACTATTCTGTTGCCTATTACCCTATGGACATCCAATCTGGTGCGGACCTGTGGCTCTGGCAGACTACCTGATCTGTCCATGACCTGGCTTTTCTGACTACCCTCTCTGGTGCTGACCAGTGGCTGAGGCCTAGTCTCCAGCAGTGAGGTCAAGCTTGGCAGCCTACTATTCCTGATAGCAGTGCTTGCTGACCTGTAGCCCTCTGCTTGTTCCTGCTATAATTCTATTGTGTGCCATCTTTCTTGTTGTTAATAAATTGCATTTAACTATACCGTTCTGACTCTTGATTGTTTCTGGGGAAACCGTGACACATTCATTCAAATCCTTTCAAGATGGATGCTCCCTCTGAGTTATGAATATGGACAGGTGACAGTTCCAATTAATAAGTACATATTAATTTATACGGCCTATTTTTACATTTCCAAACACCTTGAGATTACATCTGTTAGTAATGGAATGATCTGTTCATGCACCCGACTTGCAAATTTGTATGTTAACAATAAAAAAAAATTTATATAATTATTGTTTTAAAAACTTTATTTTATAGTCTGCCAGGATATAACAATATGTATTTCTTTTTCTGTTTAGGAAATCTCCAGTTCCTGTTTTATGTGATAACGGTCGTGTACGTTCATTTAAATCAAGTACAGTTCAAGATCTTATCAATGGTTGCCTTCAAGATCCACAAATTCCAGTAAGATCATTTTTTTTAGCTTGGTACAGTACTTGCAGTTCATTTACAAACCACCTCTTTTTTTAGTTGTGCAGTGATTTTTTTTTTTATTTTTTTTTTAAATATATATATATATTTTATTATATATATATATATAATAAAATATATCCACTCTACAGAACTCGTTAAAAATTCAGACATAGGAATTGCAGGTGGCATGCACTAAAGGTTTGCCCCAGATTTTCTCCATTTTTCATTTGTATAACCCCAGCTGCACCATGGGGTACTAATAAGAATTCCCATTGTATAGTCTGCTACAGAGAATAATGATGTCTGTGTTCAGCGATGTTCTTGCATTCCAGTTGCACATGATACTTACTTACACTCACTGCCCTATTTTTCCTGGAGATTCCATTATTAAAGGCTGTCCTATTTCAGTATTAGCCTTATGTGATTGGCTGATGCCATGTGATTCAACCAACCATTGTTGCTTGTGATGAGAATCAAACCTTCAAGGTGGTCCTTCTGAACATCCTCCTCAGCAGCCCCCATAAGCTGCCCTTCACATCTTCTATACTACAACTTACCTGCATTCTGCATTGGACTCAGGGATGTTACAGCACGTTACAAATAGGATTGAAGGCAGTCTTGTTTTATTTTTTTTTGGGGGGGGGGGTGATTAGGACACTTTTGAAAAAGCCGTATGAACTGCAAAATGTAACATGGGAGAGTTTTTGTTGTTGTGTTTGATAGAATTGCATGAAAAACAAACAATATAGTAGTGAGGCAAGATTTGTTTGTCTTCCCCTACCAGCATCCCTTTCCCTCAAGCTAAACAGCAGCAGCATCACTGTAAGGAATGCCCAAATACCTGTGTGTGTATATATAAGATTACATTTTAACCCTTTGAGTGCCAGAGGGGTACGGAACGCATTGCAGAGCAATGCATTCCGTACCCCTCTGGCACTCAAAGGGTTAACACCTTCCTTACGTGCAAGTTGTGACAATCACTGTGTAGTCTAAGCCAAATAGGAGCATATTTAGGGTGTTGAAGATGTCAGATTTTGGGACAAACCACCTGCTGCATAGGGGATAAATATTTCCTAATCTTCATTCATTTTAAATGGGACTTTTAACTCTGTTTCACAGTTTGTTTGAGACGTATAGCATTCAAGGTGTTAAAAGCCCCTTTTTAAATCAATTAAAAGAAAAAGAAAAAATCCTGTGTGGTTGATTTGGTTTGTTCCACAATCTTCAGCTTCCTGAATGTGGCTCGTACTGTTAAGTATCTGTTTTATAGCCTGGGCATAAAGTCACATTAAATAAACTGTAATGTGTAAATGTTTTATCTTGCAGCAAAATGTATATTATACTTTTAAGATAATTATCACAAGCTTTATATTTTTCTGATATTTTGCTTAGTTATCTTTTATTTCCAATAAAACGTATCCTCCTCCACAACAGGGTGTGATACAATGCGAAAATAAACACAAAATGGCTTGATTTTCAGTTACTTTAATAAGTTTAATGTTGTATAAGCTACTCATAATGCTTAGCCATCTGGTGCCCAGAAGTTTAACCCCTTAAGGACCATTGACGTGCCAGGACCGTCAAGGCGGTCCGACACTTAAAGACCAATGACGGTCCTGGCACGGCATGGAGTTCAGGGCTCCCGGCGCGGTTGCACGTCGCTCTGGAAGCCCTGAACCGGAACTTAAAAGCCCCATGGTCCTCAACTGCCGGCCGCGCGTGCGCGCACCGGTCCTTAAGGCGTTAAAATTGAAATAATCACCTCTCCTAATGTTAAACTCCCATTTCCTTAATATCGACAGAAAAGCCTAATGTCCAGTAGGAGTCTTTAAAGGGGACATATGTCATAGGAATTAGTGACTCTTCATTTGCTTACTGTCTCTGTATCCCTGGGTAGGTTTTCATCCATCATTTATGTGTGTATATATATATATATATATATTATTTAAAAAAAAAAAAAAAAAATCTTGTTTCCTGACTGTAGTGATCTCTGTTGAAGTCTGACTGTAGGTTACTTATCCTGATAACAAACAGTAGGCTTCAAGAGAACACAGTTGTTCCCAACTAAGTTTTAGCAGTGATGTACTTGAGATCAAATGCACATGGGAGACACTTGCCTAAGTAAATAATTCTGCTATATAAAATAAGAGACTTTTTTTCTTTCTACGGAATCAGCCCCCTTTAATTAGCACTGGATATCCAGTGCATTGAGGCAGACATGATTCATTTTGGAGGAGTCAAGGGCCCAGACTCCCACTAAAGGTGTCTAAAGAAGCCTCACTGAACACCTGCACTGCAGGTACTATTTCAAAATAAAGGTTCATTCAGATAGTGTATGTAGTACAGGCTTTCATTCAACAGGGTGTCCTGGGGACCCTAATATGTAGAACGAGAGAAGGAGCACTGAGGGGGTCTCTTGTTCAGTCCCCTTTTAAGCTCCTCTGTTCTGCCAGGGCTCACATTGCAGTCCCAGCTTCATCCAGCAGAGCAGTGAAGTAGTGAACTGCATTGCTTTTTATTTTGATTTATTGGTCAGACTAGTGGACATTTCCAGAGCTGGGTATACTTGTTCTTTTAAATCTGGCATTTGTTGTCTTGCCTTTCCCTGTCTTACAGGTTGGTACATTCTCTGGAGGAAATCACCATGGTCCCGTTGAGGCTCTGAAACACATGCTTTTCAACCTCCAAACATTTCAGCAAACTTTCAATCAGAGTAAAACCACAGAACAGGTGGAAGAATTGCAAAAAGTGAGTTGGTGTATGTGACAGAATGGTTGTCAACAAGAAAAAGAAGAAAAAATCAGCTATTCAAAAACAGCCCCAATTTGTATCTATTAGACCTGTTGAATGCTGAAAAGGAGACAAGTTCTGCACCAAAAAGCCCATACTAGAGAGTCAGTATAAAAAGTAGCTTTTATTAGTATTCATAAATAAAATGGTAACCAACCAAATTAGTTTCATAATATTAGAAACTTCTTAGTCTAATTTAAAATGTAGATCAATATCCACAAAATGGGCATATAAAGGGAGGAGAGGGGGAAGAAGGGATAACACTATCCACCAAGACTCCTATAATCTTTATATTTATGTGTAGTACCTAACGGGTTAATGAACCCTTAGTATGATGCTTTCAGTCACGGAGTGTAATTCTAATGCGTTCTTGTGCTTATTTACAAATGCAAAATAAAGCACAAGACTCATATGATGATGATAGATCGAGTGATTAGTATACTTTCACATAGAAGCAATCCAGGTGAGATAAGTATTGTAATTGTTACACCTGAAAGGCCACTCGTTTATTTTTCAAACATCCAATATGTTTTATTATTGAGGCCACCACATCCCTCATACTAGTCTAAGATAGGATGACTAAGGCTAGTATAATTAGATGGCTTGTATAGCTCTAACAATCAATGTAATTGTAATTAATTCTCCAAAGTTTTCTGGGAAGTATCACTATTGTACAAGATACAAGAGCTGCCGTCTGATCTAACCTCGGCGTTGTTAAGAAAACATCGATCGTACAATTGGCAAAGTTCACCACTTAGCTTAAGCATAATCGTGTAGCTGCTATCAATGAATTTAAGCCGAGATATGCAAAATCTAGTTCATTAATGAAGAAATACTTAATACTTATGAAGTGGATTAGCTGCATGATTCAAGTATTTCTTCATTAATGAACTAGATTTTGCATATCTCGGCTTAAATTCATTGATAGCAGCTACACGATTATGCTTAAGCTAAGTGGTGAACTTTGCCAATTGTACGATCGATGTTTTCTTAACAACGCCGAGGTTAGATCAGACGGCAGCTCTTGTATCTTGTACAATAGTGATACTTCCCAGAAAACTTTGGAGAATTAATTACAATTACATTGATTGTTAGAGCTATACAAGCCATCTAATTATACTAGCCTTAGTCATCCTATCTTAGACTAGTATGAGGGATGTGGTGGCCTCAATAATAAAACATATTGGATGTTTGAAAAATAAACGAGTGGCCTTTCAGGTGTAACAATTACAATACTTATCTCACCTGGATTGCTTCTATGTGAAAGTATACTAATCACTCGATCTATCATCATCATATGAGTCTTGTGCTTTATTTTGCATTTGTAAATAAGCACAAGAACGCATTAGAATTACACTCCGTGACTGAAAGCATCATACTAAGGGTTCATTAACCCGTTAGGTACTACACATAAATATAAAGATTATAGGAGTCTTGGTGGATAGTGTTATCCCTTCTTCCCCCTCTCCTCCCTTTATATGCCCATTTTGTGGATATTGATCTACATTTTAAATTAGACTAAGAAGTTTCTAATATTATGAAACTAATTTGGTTGGTTACCATTTTATTTATGAATACTAATAAAAGCTACTTTTTATACTGACTCTCTAGTATGGGCTTTTTGGTGCAGAACTTGTCTCCTTTTCAGCATTCAACAGGTCTAATAGATACAAATTGGGGCTGTTTTTGAATAGCTGATTTTTTCTTCTTTTTCTTGTTGCTAGTAAATTAAGACTTGCTGCACAGCTCACATAAACGACATCAAGAATGGTTGTCACCCAGAGAATTAAATGTGTCTGTTTTCAGTGATCGCCATTGTCTTTAACATGTGTTCCCATTCTTCAAACATTAATGTCCCCTGTGTGTGCATGCATTAGAGAGTGTTGGCCATTTACCAGCATTGAATGTGTTGGTTATTGTGTATGATGTACAGGGGGATGGTGCCATCCAGTCGAGCAGACCACAGAGACTGTTTTATGGATAGCCAGTGTTGGTCAGATTGGGGTGGGGGGCAAATCTGTGTGTGTAATGTGTTTATCTTCCCCCTCACATCAGGCTAAGCAGAAGGAGACCTGGTAGATGGTACATGTGACATCAGATCCTGGAGGAGGTGGGTAGGAAAAAGCCTAAGAGGAGAGAGAGAAGAGTTAGAGAGGACAGAGTTGGAAAATGTAGGACCAGGAGAAAAGGCCTCTCCATAATGGTGGGAGGCCTAGGGTCCATGTGCTTCCTAAAGGAGTACTGGAGAAACTGGGACTGGTGAGTGCCCTCACCAGAAGAGTTAGAGTGAGTGGGCACTGTAGTGACCAGGTGTCCCTTTTAGTTGTGGGCTGTAAGTCAAGGCAGCTTCAGCCACAGAGAGTACCCTGATGTATCCACCACAAGGATGTTAGAATGTCTTCCCCAACTCCTCTGTCAGGACTAAAAGGTACAGGGAAATGTCATGCAATCCAGCACCAGCCGCAGTGGGCGGGCCGCCCACTCTTGCCTCTAGTGGGACTATGTGTAAGCTCCTGCATAAAGCTAAAATGGACTTGGAGTATTATATGTAAGCCCTGGCAACTTGTGCAAATTTCTTGACACACCAAGAAGAGAACAGCAGAAGTGCTTAGTTTTTATGCTTTACCCCTGTTTTGTTTGCCTATAATTGTTGTCCTATGTGTGTGTGCCGTTACCTCTCTAATAAATGCAATTTATTATCTTTTTGTCTGGCTGGATATATCGCTTAACCCTCGGTCTACCAAGCAGTAACCCCTGAACCCCCGTCACAGTGTATTACCAAAAACCTGTGATTGACCTGGCATTGTGTGCCATACACTGGTAGGCCAATGACTGCCACTTTCCAAGTACTCCAATTGACTGCTAATGTGAAGAGGTGCTAATCTAGAGTAAACCAACTATACCAGGGCTCGACAAATAATGCTCGCCATAGCTCCTAGAAATTGGGACCTGGCAAGCCTGCCCTGCATCTAGGGAAGCAGCGTCCCTACACTGCAGGGTAAGTTTTGACACCTTAATTTAATTTATACAAGCTCTCTTCCATGAGCGTGAGAGTGATTGTGTATATAAAAACTGCACTTAGTGCGGGATCAAGAGACCACGCACTATGTGACAAAAAAAATAGAACCGGCCCTCGTATTAGGGCATCGGGATCCCTCCTGATGCCCCCCATGGCATTGCCTATCCAATAGGATAGGCGATCAGTGCTGCAATCAGGAAGGCATTCCCTTCCTTCCCTCTAAGTCCTCCTTTTTAACCCAGTGTTCAATTAACGCCTGGGTTGAGTAGGAGGACCTTCTAGGCCCCATGATGTCAGTGGGTGATGAAGGTCCTCCTCCTCTACCCGGATGTTCATAGAATGCTGGGTTGAAGAAGGGGACATAGAGGGAAGGCTGTGGTCGCCTTCTTAGTTGTAGCATTGATCTTCGACTAGATAGGTGATCAGTGCTGGGGGGCATCAGGAGGGGTCCTGATGCAGCCACATGAGGTCCGATTAAATAAAAAAAAAAATAATAATAATTTAAAATAAATAGAAACCTAAAATCCCCCCCCCCCAGCCTGGCCATAACACTGTTTGATACCCGGTAACCTGCCCTGTTCCTTGCCCACTGGTAGCTCCCCACATACATCCAATGAACCCACAAGCCTTGTTCCCTGTCCATTGGTAGCCACAGATCCCACGTACACTGTCTGCCTCCCTGCAGCCTTGTTCCCTTATTCACTGGTAGCCATTTCTCCACATACACCCAATTACCCCACTAAACTTGTTCCCTGTCCACTGGTAGCCACAGATCCCCATGTATACTGTCTGGCCCCCTGCAGCCTTGTTCCCTGTCCACAGACTACCATATACACTGTCAGATCCCCAAGCCAAGCCCTACTACCTCTCATAGTCAAAGATCCCCCATATACATTGTCTGACCCCCTAGCCTGGGTCTGCTGGCAGTCACAGAACCCCTAACCTGGTTTCACTGGTAGTCACAGAACCACACTTAAGTCTGTCTGACAATCTAGCTTTGTCCCATTGGTAGCCAAAGAATCACACACAGTGTCTTCTTCCCCAGCTCTGTTCCACTAGGCCCCGATGGAAAGTTCTCCTCTGATACAGTGTCTGGCTTCTAGAGTAAAACCAAATTTGTCAAGCCCTGAACTACACCATAGGGGTCAAATACAACTTCTTGAAATTACCATTAATTTAAACTGATCCTTTACCCTTTTGAATGCTAGATAAATCAACAATTCATTACTTACCATTCAAGGTTTAACACTTTGAGTTCCAGAGGGGTGTCCAATGCATTGCAAAGAAATACGTACCTTTTTAGCTTCCTGAATACAGTCCCTGGTGTATATGACCAATCCCCGTCAGTTAACTGACTCGGATCTCAAGTTATCAGCAGATACTTTACTTTATTCATATCTTTGTGGTCTCTCTGTCTGTGTCTCATGTGTGTCTCTGTTTACCGTAGGTTCCTAAAGAAGCTGACTCTGAACTACAGACCTTGGAACAAGAGATGTTTCCAGTCAATAAGTCTTTACAGAAGTAGGTGTAATTATCCTGTTTTTCTCCTCTTGGGGTTTTAAACCTTTGAGTGCCACAGAAGTACACAACTGATTGTGTTGGAATGCGTTGGATACCTCTGGCACTTAGTGTTAAAGGGATAGTAATACTTCATTTTATCTTTATTTTATTTTGTAGTCATTAAAAAAACATGAAGAACGATATAAGTCTTATCTCTCAAACCTTTATGGTTTGAGAGATATTCACAAGCAAAGTTTCCCCCTCCCGCCCCTTTTACCTAGTGCAAGCCATCTCTTCTCAGATGTGGAATGCAGTCCATAGACCAGACATATAACAGAAGGGGACAATCTTCTTCCTATGAGAACAATGAAAGCCCTGCCCCCTTGACAAGTTTTTCAGGTTTTTCCCTTATCTTAATTGAAGATTGTCCCTCTCTGCAGTCTACCTGGGCACTTCCCTTCTGATCTGGCTGAACAGTGTTACATCAGTAAAAGGGTCAGGAGGGGGATACTTTGTCATTGAATTACTCTTGAACTATAACTCTGACAGTATTGATATAACACTCTCCAAAGTCCAAATACTATGATGATTAATTAGAGCTGCTTTTATTATGAAAAATTACTATCCCTTTAATGTACATTACATTTGTTTGACATTTGAAAACATTATTTGTAATAGTAAATCAATAATTTCAAATATGTGCCAATACAGTAAAAATTATTAAATAAATTAGATGCATAAAATAATGTTCTCCTCCTAGCCCTGTAAGCAAGAATCTTTAGATTATGAGCAGGGGTACTCATTTTTGTAGTCCCCATCTGCTGGAGATAAAAGGTAGGTGTGTGTGTTTTAGTGATTTTCTTGGCAATTTTAAAGGTTATTGCCACTGCTAAGAAATGCTTTTGTCGAAAGTTATAACCGTTCAAGGCAATGCTTCCGTGTTTCAGTGTTAGGAGAGATTTACAGTTCCCTAGGGAAACAACTAGCAGCCTCTTTCATAGAGTGTATGTTTTTTGTTTAATAAGAAGTAGAGCTGTTTTTCACTTATTTGAATTAAATGTCTCCCAGAGGTCGGAGTTTCTTCATAGACAGAGAACCAGGACACCGTCAGTTCATTTAAGCAGTGTTGCGTATCTAAAGTTTATTCTCATTACTCTGCAAATGTACAATGATATTCATGTAGTTCAAAATTGGGCTTTAGTCATTAAGCTAAAGAAGTGCAGTTCTTGGACAAACTAACGGATCCATAAGGAATATATGAAAATTCCCCAAGTCATGGTTGATTTATATGGTCATTTTAAGTTCTTGAAATCTCTAGAACAGGAATGTCAAACATGCATCCCGCTTCATTTAAAACAGCCCCCTTCCCATCCTTGTGTCCTTTTTAAAAATGCGGCTTGGCTTAGCCCTTGTGCTTGTTCCTTGATGCCAACGGCACATCAGTCTAATAGGTCCAGACAATTGGAGGTCTGTGCAGATGAACACTTGTGCAAATTGTGTTCATTTCTTTTAGTGCTAGGGGTGTGAAAAGTGTTGTACACCCAATGGGGTTTATTTTATTTTTCATGCATTGCTGATTGACCGTTCGAGTGCAATAGACCATGTTTTCAGTCCCCTTCCATGTTAATGAAATATTTCCAATATTCTGGCCTTTGAGTATGTCACTCAGCTTGATATGCCCCTCACTCCCCTCCGTTGCGGTGGATTAACCTTTGGGTGGTGCCCAAAGTGCTGGATCATGTAATCACCCTGTGCCGATACAGGGAATGAACCAATTAAAGTGGACCTGTCTCTTTGAATTGTTTTTACATATTTGAAAAGTTTGTTCAAAAATGCCTATATGTCATGTTAACCAAAGGCCCAGTAGATATGTATAGTTTAGGTTACATGGGGTTACCAGCCCTGTTCCCCAAGAGCTACCAACAGTGCATGTTTTCAAGATCTCCCTGAATGAACACGGTGGACTCACTAAAGTGACTGAGCCACTAATAAGTTCTTCACTGGGGTTGCCTGAAAACAACACTGTTGGTAGCTCTTGAGGATCGGGGTTGGCTACCCTTGGGAAATATTCCTACTTTATTTCTGGGAAAAGTGAAAGACTCCTGATGCAGCACATCTCTTAACTGGCATATGAACCGTCACTGAAATGCTTAATTAGTATATGAAATGTCACTGGTACCACTCGGGTGCTGCAATTTGCATACAGTCTCAAGTATGAGTAGCTCTTTATCTACACGTTTGCTGGTCTTTGGCTAATGTGACAAACAGGCAGTTTTTAATTGTTTTCAAATATGCAGGCTTGAATCAAGGTGACACTTTATGCGTTGTTTGTATCGACAGCACATTAGGCACCAATTACAAGTCGGGAACGATATCCAGCTTTACATTCCGTTACACAAGTCTGTATACAGGAGAAGCACAGGAGAGTGACTTTCTCTTCCTTCCATGGCCTTATTAACAGATCCACCCCTCTCTTTGCAGCCTCTTTCTCCAAACTAGCCTCTTCTTCCTCTCCCAGCCCTAGTCTCTGGTATTTGTCCCCAAGCTCCACTCTCATTTTATCCCACCTATCCTCTGCCACGGTACTCACGCCCCCCATCTTTGAGTAATTCGATTTGTATGTGTGTTTCTCTGACTGAGTTGGACAGTGGAGAAAGGCTGGTGTTTTACAATGCACTGTGTAGTTCTGTGACTACCAGTGGGATGAGGCTGCGAGTAGTCATACTATATGTTTGGTTCTGTGCTTACCAGTGGACAGTGGGCCAAGGCTATGTTTTCAGTTCTTGTGTCGTTCTGTGACTACCAGTGGGACAAAGGATGTCATGCTGTGTATGTGTGGTTTCATGGCTGTCAGTGGGACAATGAAACAAGGCCAGGATGTAATTTCATGTGGTTACCAGAGGGTCAAGGCTAGGGTCTCAGACTGTGTGGCACTGGAAGGCCAGGGGATAGTATAACAAGGCTGGAGTGACAGACTGTATCCTAGATCCCAATACACATGCACATATGTATACACACACATACACAGTGGACAGTGAAGTGAGGCTGGGTGTTGGTGCATGTGGTTCTTTGGTTACCAGTGGGATACGACTGGGGTGTCTGTGTATCATAGACCCCCAACAGTGGCACGTGTACACGCATACCAGCCAATGTTGCGTCCCTACTTGGAAGAAAAATTTGAGTATGTGGCTCTCGACCATATTTGCCTTTGATATGCCTCTTAAAAAAGCAGAGGTCTCAAACTTCATTCCTAGAGGGCCAAGCAAGTGCAGTGTTTAGGAATGTCCCTGCTTTTACATAGTATCAGTCATTTGTTTAGTAAGTTTGAATGAAATCTTTTGAAAAGCAAGGAGTCACAAAAAAACTCTCTCTCTCAGCCTCCTTGATATTTAAAGCCCACTCTATAGTCTAGAGTGATCTGTGTGTCAGACTCCTCTTTAACTTTAAAGGGATAGTAATACTTCATTTTATCTTTATTTTATTTTGTAGGCATTAAAAAAACATGAAGAACGATATACGTCTTATCTCTCAAACCTTTATGGTTTAAAAGATATTCACAAGCAAAGTTTCCCCTCCTGCCCCTTTTACCTAGTGTAAGCCATCTCTTCTCAGATGTGGAATACAGTCCATAGACCAGACAGATAACAGCAGGGGACAAGCTTCTTCCTATGAGAACAATGAAAGCCCTGCCCCCCTTGACAAGTTTTTCAGGTTTTTCCCTTATCTTAATTGAAGATTGTCCCTCCCTGCAATCTACCTGGGCACCTCCCTTCTGATCTGGCTGAACAGTGTTACATCAGTAAAAGGGGCGGGAGGGGGATACTTTGTCATTGAATTACTCTTGAACTATAACTCTGACAGAATTCAAATAACACTCTCCAAAGTCCAAATACTATGATGATTAATTAGAGCTGCTTTTATTATGAAACATTACTATCCCTTTAAAGGGGAACATTCACATCCAAACAACTGGAATCCGGATGATTTATTTAGTAAAACTAAGTAAGCTTTAATATTTTTAATGGATCTTACATTGTGTCGAAGATATCCGGGCTTAAAATTTCCCACTTCCGCGTTCTGCGGCACGAAGCAGTAGGACCTCCCTCCCCCCTCCCAGCTGCCCCATAAAAAAAAAAATACCAAAGCTTACTTAGTTTTAGTAAATAAATCATCTGGACTCCAGTTGTTTGCATGTGAATGTTCCCCTTTAATTTTCATCTGTACCCTATGCGACAGTCGGTTTGCCACAGAATTGGACCTCTTCATCTTGATTAATAACACCCATTGTACCTAATTAACTAAATGTGTGTTTTTTTTTTTATAGAGCTCTGCACCATTTATCGAGACTGAAAGAACTTGTGGGAGATGGCAGCATAAAACATGGTCAAGAAAAGAATAAAGAACTATAAGATAATTTAATATGTTATAATATATATTGATTTTGTATAACACATCTAATTATTCTTGGAATTTGTTTTTATATTTTTATTCATATGTAAAATATCAAAGATGAAAATGTTGTTTGTTAAATGTTTTATATTACAGTAATTATTTTTTATGTTTGCACTTTTATTATCTGAGGTTGAAGTACTTTATGAAACAGGATATTTATATTTCTTAGAAGTGTTTATCGTGGTCTAATGTGAATATGCAGATTCTGGGGATAGTGAAGGGCCATTATCAGTACTGGTCAGGTTCACTGGCCAAAGCTGATAAAATACATAATATTGGGATTTTCAGAACCTTGCATTTGATGAAAGACATTGATTTAATCATTAGATTGCCTGACGGGGTGTAATTCATTGCTTCTCAATGTTGCACACCCCTCTTTCACTCTGAGGGTTGAAATAGAAATGAATGGGGCATTATAGAAATCAGGACAGAGAGTATGTGAAGTAGTCCTCCTCTTTTTGGGTTTAACTGGCTTTGGAAAGATACAGAGGGCATCAAGACGCACATATCTACTCTGTCTACTGCAGAGCCTGAATGGGTTAACTTTTTAACACAGTTGAAAAGGTTTGAACACTCCTTTAGTACCTATTTCTCTTCACAAACGGACCATTTCTCCGCAAAGGCTAACATTGCTTAGGATCCATTTGTTGACTTAAAGGAACAAGGCAAAAAAACATCTGACGTAAAATCGGACATCTGATATAGTACACACTACTAACATGTCTTTGGTGAACATTTCTTCATTTACTCGAAGCTGGTTAGGGCATTATGGAAGACTCTTCTCATAGCCTTGTCAAGTATTATGGAAACAACCTGAGAAGTGCTCTGCAATTTAAAAAAAAAAAAAAAAAAAAATACAGTTGTCCTCCTTTAATATACAGTGATGATCTCCTACTGTGCATGCCCCATGTTGTGACTGGCATCATGCTGAATGTGATCTGTCAGGCACATTCTTTGGCCTCTTGCTTCCAAGGTGCCCATGAAGATTTATGCCTGCTGAAGGAACTGTTCTGGGCCAAGGAATTGAAAGATGACAGATTGTTGGCGATTAACAGAAACTTCCCTTTCTTGCTAAATGTAGGGGAGTGAGGCCAGTTCTGAGGAAAGATAGTTTTGTTTTTATTTTTTTTCCCGCTGGTGGCATTCCTAATCATCTCTAGTTCTGGGCCAAATAGCAATTTGCCTAAAACCGTAAGGTTGTCAGTGATTTCTTGTATGTGACATCTGTTGTGCAGGCTTTCAGACACATATTTCTTGTAGCAAAAACTGAGTTGGCTATTAGCAGCCAACCTTGCAGCTTCTACAGAAGCATCACAAAGATACATATTTGCCTTCCTTAACTTGGGGCGCATTCTTAATTGTTCATGTGGAGAAGCATCGTGAATAAAGAGAGATATCCTGGAGATCTAGCTATCTACGTAGAGGCAAAGAATGGACATTTAGCAGATCCAGATGTCATTCATCTTCATTTTTGCAAATATGGACACAGTGTCAAAGGTCTCTGGGTCATTGTACTGATGGGAAACTCTGAAGCATTGTGTGTGTATGTATATTTTTTGTTTTAGACTGTGTGTGTTTATGCGTTGTGTATTGTGCGTGTTCTGTGTATTGTGTTTGTTGGATCGAAAACTGGTTCAAGGACAGGGAACAGTGTGTGGTTGTAAATGGACAATTCTCCAATACAGTTAAAGTGGAGTACCTCAGGGTTCAGTATTAGGTCTGCTGCTTTTTAACATGTTTATAAATTACCTGGAAATAGAAGAAAAATATCAATATTTGCAGGTGACACTAAATTATGCATGGTAATTAATTCAGAACAGGATGTGTGTTCTCTACAGAGGAATTTACATAAAATTGTAGATTAGGCAACCAAATGGAATATGAAGTTTAATGTGGGGAAGTGTAAAGTCATGCATTTGGGAAGAAAAAATCCCAATGCTACTTATAAATTTAATGAAATCATTTTAAGGGACTCGTTGCTAGAGAAGCCCAAGATACAAACATACCTGATGGGTGTGGATGGAATCAAGTAGAACAATAGTCAAAACAAGCCAAGGTCAACGGGAGCATATGGGGTATAACAGATAAGCAGAATCAGTAGTCAGTAAACGTAAGCCAGGGAGTAAACGGCCCGGAAAGACAATCCAAATACACAAGCCAAGGTTGAAGATACAAAAGAAGTCAAGTCTATCCACAAACACAAATAATCGGGCCAGGATGTGACAGGGCCATAAGGCTATAAACCCTAGCTGACCAATAGGAACCCAGGAGGAGGAGGAAGTGATGCAAGGGGAGAAGGGGCAAATGGAAAAAACAGAGACAGGCTAGAATGGTGAACAGAAGAATCCTGACAGAAGCAGACCAAAATAGGTGCAAACGGAGAAACCAGACAGGCCAGAAGGGTGAAAAGGAGAATTCTGACAATGGGTGTCATGTGAGTAAGAAGTTTGGTACCTGACTTAAACTGTTGTGGTGTGTTTACACTAAGAGCTTCCCTACCTATGTGCTATTTGTATGAAGTTCTGAACAGTTTCGAGTGGATAGTTGTACCAATTTTCATGTAGAACGTCTTCCAGTTCCTTGAAAGACAGTGGGGAAGGGAACCTTCTCACTCATTCTTCTAAAACTGACCACATTTGTTTGATGATATTAAAGTCTGATGACTGTTGGGTATAGAAGATGTTTATATTTGTCTTCATGCTCCTCAAACTAAGACTTAACACCTTTGGCTCTACGTATAGTGGGGGGGGCATTATCATCTTGAAAATGGGATTACTTTCAGAAAACACGTTTTGCACCACAAATGTCTATATAGTCACTGGTGGTCATTTGACCTTTTAGAGTAATAATAGGGCCAAGAGAATACCATGATATTGCTGTCCAAACCATTACAGATCTGCCCCTTGTTTGACGGCTGGAACAAGACATTAAGGATTATAGACCCTTTTTGGTGTTCTCCAAGCCCAGCCTGATGTAGGGAATAGCATAGAGGATGAACCATCTGACCATATGATGTTTCCAGTGATCAGGTGTCCAGGTTTTATGCTCGTTACACCAGCTTTATTCTTTTCTTTGCATTGTATGCTGTAATCAGTGGTGTAGCAATTACTGCTCTACCATAGATTTTGCATTTATGACACTCTCTTCAAGCTGTTCTTATGATATCTTTTAGATTAGTGTTCAGTTCTGTAGTCATATTTGCTCCAGTAGTTTTATGCTTTTTGGATAAAATTCTCTTTAACTTACATCAATCCCTTTCAGTTAGTTTAGGTTTTCCACTACTATTCCTCTTAAAGAGATAGTAAACCCCCCAAAAAACTGTTGGCGAATTGATAGGACTAATAAAAAAACATGTAATGCCCTCATTTCCATCTCTCAAACTTCTATGGTTTGAGAGATGTAATAAAATAAAGGTATCGCTCCCTCCCACTTCTCATATGTTCACTGTACAGCGGACGTCATGAGATCCTGCTTCCGGGACCAGACAGCGGCTCTTCAGGAGCGCTGTCACGAGATATCTAACTATGATTACTTCATCAGAATGGTCTACATGTGCTTGCAAGCCAAGCACACGTTGTAGACCACACCAATGAAGTAATTATAGTTAGATATATCGATGACAGAGCTCCTGAAGAGCCGCCTAAAGTCGGACGACCGGATTCTGCCTCTGACAGCTTTACAGCTCATCAGGCAGAAAGGGGAGGGAACGGAGGCCTTTATTTTATTACATCTCTCAAACCATAATGGTTTGAGAGATTGGAATGAGGGCAGCAAGTATGTTTTTATTATTCCTATCATTTGGCTTAAACTTTTTCTGGGGCTTTACTATCCCTTTAAACCAACATAACCTTGGACACAGTTGCTCTTGATACACCTAACATCCTGGCAGTTTCTGCTACAGATGCTCCAGCTAAACATGCACCAAAAATCTGTTCTCTTTTAAAATCCAACAAGTCTGTCAGTTTACACTGTTGTTTTCTGCTTTCACATTCCAGACAACTGCTGAAACTATCTCTACATCAGATAACCTAAAAAATGAAAACAACTGATAACCATAAGAACTAGAAATTTGTGTTGCCAACAACAAAACATGTTTGTTGCTAATCTCAATTATTTTGTCCATGCCATATATATGTATATAGTCAGAGAAAGGGATTGCACTCACAGGACTTGAATAATACAAAAAAACCCAAGCAGTTTGTTATGTGATTGACGTTTCTGTCTCTCTATACAGGAGGGTTTTGTATATAATCCAAAATGTTGAAAAGGTCTGGCAGCATCAATGAAAATAATTATTAGATCAACTAGATCCTCTTTCACAAGCCTATGAAGAGAGACACTTACCAGTTCCTTCCTCCATCAGTGCTCACTCCATGAAGCAAAGGCAGCAGCTAAGCCGCAACATGGACTTCAGTGTACACATTTACCAAGTTCTAAAAGTTCAATGTTTTTGCTTCCTCCCATGTCAGTTTTGGGAAAAAAGTTTTGCAAATGTGCAATTTTTTTTTTCTGGAAGTGGTTTTGAGCAAAGCCATGATATATGTGTCCCCAGATCACATGTGAGAGAAAATTGGAATTTTTTATACTCACTGACATCCTTTCCTTTAGTCTATGTAGGGACACAGGACATTCCTTCCAAGAAATCATTTTTTGTCCTTTATATGTGTTTTTCTTTGAACTGGTGGTTTTTCCTTTATCTCTACATGGCTTTTGCTAGAGTAAAACTGTTATTGCTAGTTTCTCTGGGGATATATAGCTAAGGAATCCTTTTGGAGGACTTGTTGCTAGAGAAAGACCTGGGTATCCTTGTAAACCGCAAACTGGGAAACAGTGACCAGTGTCAATTAGCAATAGCAAAAGCAAACAAAATCCTGTCTTGCATAAAAAGGGGTATTGAAGCAAGACTGGATAACTTTGTTTTAGTAACATAGTAAATTAGGTTGAAAAAAGACACAAGTTCATCAAGTTCAACCTTCGCCTCATACCTCAGAACTGAGAATTTTATAGCTTTCCTGCTACCAATTAAATTAGTCTTTATCAGACCTTCCTGATCAGCCTACTGATAAACAGTATAACTCTGTATGTTCCCTTTTGAAAGAAATGTATATAATCTTCTCTTAAATGTATCCATTGTATCTGCCATAAATACCTCCCTGGGCAATGAATTCCACAATTTAACAGACCTTTCTGTAAAAAAACCCTTCCTCTGCTGAAGTCTAAACCTCCTTTCCTCTAATCTCAAGGGGTGTCCCCTGGTCATCTGATCAGACCTTGAAATAAATGCATGACTTTACACTTCCCCACATTAAACTTCATATTCCACATGTTTGCCCAATCTGACATTGTATGTAAGTCCCTCTGTAGAGAGAAAATATCCTGTTCTGAATTAATGACTTTGCATAATTTAGTATCATCTGCAAATATTGATATTTTGCTTTCTATATCTATTTCCAGGTCATTTATTATAAACATTTAGTCTCAATTTCTACCCACATGGACTCCACAATTTGGCCAGTTTCCTCACTAATATCACCTCACAAAACTGGATTTAGCTCTGTTTTCAAATATAAGCACACACCTCCACCTTTTCTATTAATTCTGTCTCTTCTAAACAGGGAATAGCCCTCTATATTTACAGTCCAGTCATGTGCATCATTCCACCATGTTTCTGTTATTCCAATTATGTCCAATTGCTCATTAACTGCCAGTAATTCTAGTTCTTCTATTTTATCTACCATACTTCTTGCATTTGCTAGCATACAATTAATTTTGAAGTCTTTACATATATTAATCCCTACATGCATTTTTTTCTACACCTTCATTTACTAGGAGTTCCTCCCTACTGACTAAATTTTTCCCCACCCTTTCTCCACCCCTCTGGTCATTTACTTGGACCCAGTTCCTATCTGCTCTATCTACCCCATTTTTGCTATCTATACCCACCCCCCATTTCCCACTGTACACATCATTGGTAAGACCTCACTTCATATATGCAGTGCAATTTTGGGCACCAGTTCTGAAAAAGGATATTCTAGAATTGGAGCAAGTACAGAGAAGAGCAACAAAATTAATCAAGGGACTGGAGGACTTGATGTATGAGGAACGACTAGACAATCTTGGTTCATTTACTCTAGAAAAAAGATGACAAAGTGAAGATCTTATCACATTGTACAAGTATATGAGAGGCCAATACAAGGATATCTTTGGTGAGCTTTTCATTCCAAGGCCTGATCAAATAACTCGGGGCCACCCCTTGAGGTTAGAGGAAAGGAGGTTTCGACTTCAGCAGAGGGAGAGTTATTTTTTTACTGTAAAGTTTGTTATATTGTGGAATTCCTGGTCCAAGGATGTGGTTATGGCAGATACAGTGGATACATTTAAGAGAAGATTACATACCTTTCAAGAGGTTATTGTGTGTATTATTAGGCAAAACAGGAAGTTCCTATAAAGACTAACTTATTTAGTAGCAGGAAAGCTATACAGTTCTCATGTCTCTGGGTTATGAGGAAAAGGTTAAACTTGATAGTCTTGTGTCTTTTTTCAACCTAATTTATTATGTAACTATGTAAGGGAAGGAGCCCGGCAGCTTAGCGATTTGTAGTGCCTTATCTTCTGGAGGTGGGAGCTATAACCCCACAGCCCTTGTTCTTTATGTGTCCTATAGGGGACACAGGTTCTATGGGTTAACGTTAAGGCAGGGCACATTAAGAAAAGCCTCTGGAAAGGACAATTTCTCTTCTTGCTCCATATAAATAGCTCCACCACTTTTCTGTTTTAAAGTGGAATTAACACTATAAGGACTTGATTGATTTTGAAAGCGCTTTCAAAATCATGTAAATTAATGATTGCCATTCTTTTCTTAACTCCTTAATGACCCTGTGATGTGTGGGAACCATCACCGTTTTATTCCCTTAAAGGGATTTTAATGTTTCACAATAACAGCAGCTCCAATTAATCATCATAGTATTTGGTCCATGGAGAGTGTTATTTCAGTACTGTCAGAGTTGTAGTTCAAGAGTAATTGAATGATAAAGTATCCCCCTCCTGCCCCTTTTACCTAGTGTAAGCTGCCTCCCCTCAGATGTGGAATCTGGTCTCTTGACTGGACAGATCACAGCAAGGGACAATCTTCTTACTGTGAGCATAAGGAAAACCCTGCCCCCCTTGACAGGTTTTTCAAGATTTTCCTTATGATCACTGAAGACTGTCCTTCTCTGCAATCCATCCAGACAGTCTTGCTGCTCTGAGTTGAGCAGTGTTACATCAGTAAAAGGGTGTGAGGGGGATAATTTATCATTCAATTACTCCTGAACTACAACTCTGACAGCATTGAAATAACACTCTCCATGGCCCAAATACTATGAAGACTAATTATACCTGCTTCTTTTGTGAAACATTACTATCCCTTTACTACCAGTGACAGTCCTGGCACATCATGTACTTATACATACAATGCTCCTGTGAGAGTGCTGTAAGTAAAAACAGGGTCTGAAATTGACTACTCCAAGAAGGAGCGGCCTCTTTCAGACCCCCGATCAGCTCACCGGTACACGTCACAGGTAACGTGTGCCAGCGCCTCGGCATAGATGAAAGCTGTCCTTAAGGGAAGGTAACTTCTTGGGACTGCTAGTTTTAAGGGGTTAAAATGATAGTTTAGGAGACATTTAGTTTCATTTTTTGTCAGTTTATGCACATTATCCAGTACTTCCTAGTAGGAAGTGGCATTTGGGATGAAGAGTGGAAAGTTAGTATCTTACACATGTTTAATTATATAGGTATGCCTAATTTGCATCAACAGACAAATAAATACAGTTAAATAGCTTATAAACTATAGTTTAATAGAAATAATGCCTAGCGTAGGTGATCTTAGTTCTAATTTAACCCTTAAGGACCAGTGGGGTGTACAATGGATTGCTTTATAAAACAGAAAACATATGTTGTGTCGCTTTTCTTGCTAATTAAAACAAGGGTGCTTCTGCTGTTGGGAGATGTCTCTTTCCAGAGGAATTATTGTCTAAAGTATTTGAAGAGCCCGGGCACATGGGCCACAGTGCCACCCAGCAATGGCCGCGGTGCAATCATGCACAGTAGAGACTGCCTGCGCCGCAGCTGATAAGGAGCGGGGCGCTCCAAATTCAGACCGTGCGCAGAGATGACTACGGTCTGAATTTGGAGCCCCGCTCCATTATCAGCCGTGTCGCAGGCAGTCTGTAGTACGCGTGACTGCAGCGTGCGCAGCCATCTCTACTGTGCATGATGGCTTCTGACAAACATACATTTAGTGAATTATTATATAGGACGGTTAAGATTTGTCTTACATTAATATTGCCCTCTAGTGGCCAGATTTCATATAGTTATTCTGTTGCATTCTATGGGAGAGGTGTGTAACTGACAAGAGTTCTCAATAAAATGCGATAGTAACTGCTGAGTCACTTTCTGTTAGTATGAACTTGCAGGAAGTAACATCCCTGGATCTCTGTTTCCATAGAGTATAACACTTTTGAACTGTGGGAGTAACCATGTTTTACTCAGCAAGAAAAGTCCTAAAATATATAGGCTTTCATAAGTGAGCATTTAATGGGTTAAACTCGCTTCCCAGATAATTTGATTTTATCTAATTTATTTACTTTTCATTTAGTTTTTATTTTATTTGCTGAATTATTATTTAGACTGGGCAGGCCATGGCCTGTGCTCACTCTAATCACTATCTCTTACAAGAGAATAGCTTCATTTATCTGTACACATTTCTCTCCAGGTTAGGAAAAGAGTGATTAAACATGATACTGAGAGACCTCCAGAAGGGGATGTCATGTTGAAGTGGAGCAAATGTGAGTGTTGTGAGTACTTGATTATATTATTTCATATATCGTATTTTATTTAGTAATGAACTATACATGGAGTTGTATTTAACAGACACTAGAGGGAGCACTTGTCTTTAATAATATTTCAGATGCTGGTAATACAATGAGGAATTCGGTATCTAATTGGAAGCCTGCAGTCATTGCAAGTGAGCTGCCAATATCATTCTGCACATATGTAGTTTATATTGCCAGAATATAAGCTGGCATTAAGACATATCATGATGCAGGTAAGCGCCAATGGAAGATCACCATGCAAGGATATGCCTCACAATATTTCAAATGGCCAAAGAACAAAAAGTATTTATGTACACAGACTAATTATAATCACATATACTGAAGTTTAAAAAAACATTAATGTGATTTTTATTGCTGTGGAGCAATGTAATACACTTATATACACACACCACACAGTCTGATCTCCTAAAAGGAGGGTATTACAGTATTCCTAGGAAGCCTAGCGATCCTGTGCTTCCTTTTGCTGTTTTGCTGTTGGCCGGCATAGAGACCGGATACTTCCCCATTCCTGACATCCACTGGAGCGGGCGCTGTTACATGCTCTTGTTTATGGGACGCTACTCATTTGCCTAATTAGTTCCCACCTTTGTCAGCTCCTTTATAAACTTCCCTGGGCCTAGGAGTCATTGCCCTTACGTGGTGTTTCTGCTGTAGCTCTTGCGTTCTCGTTGTGACCCGTGCCTGACCTCCGAATCTGCTGTATGTATGATCCCAGCTTGTCTAACTACCCACATTGGTTCTGACCTGTGGCTCTGGCTGACTAACTCGCTTCTTATAGACCCCAGCTTGTCTGACTACCCACATTAGTTCTGACCTGTGGCTCTGGCTCACTAACTCACTTCTTGTAGACCCCGGCTTGTCTGACTACCCACATCGGTTCTGATCTGTAGCTCTGGCTGACTACTCGCTCTATGCATTACCCAGCTTGCCTGACCATTCATATCTGTGTCCTGTGGCTCGGGCTAACTCTTGCTCCTTGTTGCCTCCGGTTAGCTATACCAGGGGTGGAGACTTGAGCTATAGTATACTGGTTCTACCTGTGCCGAACCCTAACCCATTTCCAGTTTCCTCCTGTATAGTGCAGTAGTGCAGTGCTCAGCACAGTGTTCAGCTCCGGGTACTATCCTGGGGACTAACATCCAGTGGTCTGGGGTTGTGTGGGCAGTATTATTATTACTGTGTATTATCAATAAAGGTGGTTATGTTTTATTACTGTTGTCTGTCCTTCTTTGCCTGATTACCGTGACAGAGGGACGTCAGGGTAGGAAAGATGGACTGAGAGATTTGGGTCTCAAAGGACTGTCCCTCCTAATGAGAAACATTTGGCTGATATGGTTTGGTGGGGATAGACTCAGCAGGACTACTGCAATGTTTCATATGAAGGAGAGGCTCAGTGGAGGCAAGACGAAGTGGTGCTCCTAACACATCAGCAAAGTAGCTAATATCTGAACTGCACCTTGTTAAGGGGTGGGGGGCTTACTTGTATAACTTGGCTAACACTGATATTTGTTCTTGGATGTGTGGATTACCATGTCAGAGCAAAGAGAGCATTCTAAATAAAAGGGAAGTGGGGTCACAAAGCTTCTGGAGGTAATCCAGTACAAGCAATTATGAATAGATTATTTTATTCAGTAAATACAAGTTCAAACTGCCCACATTACACTTTGGCCTAGCCTACCCATCGTGTAAAGAGGTACCCTCACAAAACACTAAAAGGGTTTTAACTTCTGCTTCTAGAGTAGATATGAGTGTGGGTGGGTGAAATCTATCAGGGAATATTTATCTATTTCCCAGTTTGAGTCACTTGAACATATTTTTCAAAAATTCAAATTTCAAAATTCTTACAGGAGGGAAGAAGAGTCAGCTGTTGCCCCAGGGGAAAGGTGAACAATGACGAATTGTCATCAAGGAATCCATTGAGGGCCTTATTATATGAGTGTTGCATATGCTTCAGTTATCTGAAGGGGGTATTATGAGACATCCGTGAGAGACATAAATAAACTTAAGTAGAAGTCAGAGATCTTTTTCTTGGTGCATGTTTTCAATCAAATAGTTCTAGATGAATTATGCTTCATTTGTACAGGAGTGTATAGATATGTGAGGGTCAACACCTGTGGTAGCCCCACCAGTTTTAAGGCTCTATAAGAGAATTCCTTTACAGAACACAGATTCTGGAGCAATTAGTGATGAGGTCAGAGATGCACTAAAGGTCGATGATGGTCTAGTTTCATAATCTTGTGTCTTATTTGGAATGTCATCACCATCATATTCCTTTAAATACACCACAAATACACCATCACCATGAATCCACCATGCCTTTTGACTATTATTTTGCAGTGGCTAGTTAGACAGTGGCTCAATTGCGTATTGAAATGCAGTTTATTGAGACACTCATGTGCATGTTTTTATATGTTAATGTGGCAGATAACCACGTGCACTAAGCTCTGATAGCAGCCTATGACTTCGGAGTTCACAGTCCCAATGATGCCAGCCTCAGGTTTTCCAATAACGCTCTATGGAGACAGAGAACAGCGTGCTGTCTCTGCTAAAGAGAAGAAACAGGAGATGCCCCCTCCCCCCGTGCCATAGTGATGTGCATTGCCTGTGATATAAGAACAAACAATACACTGCTCACCACTCTGACATTAAAAGGGTTAACATGATAAACCAATTACAGAAACTCCTGGGTCACCTTAGCAGAAAGAAATGACAGTTTACAGTGAAGAATGTTTAGCACTGTCTGTACTAATAAAGTTCTATTTTTTAATTGAGTTAAAAACTGCAAGTGAGTTTGGTTGCACTGTCATTATTATACATGTGTCTGATTTTGACATACAGAAGCCAATTACCAACTGGAGAAAAAGAAGAAAAATAATTCTTATTTAGTTTTTTTCCTGCAATACATTCATTTTAAATGTGATTTGTTAATTACCCATTAAAAGTGGAAATGTCACTGTAATAAACAGGTAATTTATTACACCTATATTTGTTAGAATTTTTTTATTTAACCCCTAAAGGACCAGCGGTCCAGTGAAGTTGCATTACCTGAAGGACCACTTTGATCCTCGCCGAGGAGCCGATAAACGTAACGTGTACCGACATGCCGATTTGGGGCCTGAGAGAGACCGTTCCAGTCTTGGAGCAGTCAATTTCAGACCCTGTTTTTACATACAGTGTCCAGCTTTATCTATTTGTTGGTTTTATGCAAATTAGACAATACTGGCGGGCATGCCTGCCAGATATTAACATTCCACACTGCTCCTCCCCCAGCTGCCACTGCCTGCCAGCCAGTCATGCTGACATATAAATAAAGCTAAATATCTCATCTGACATAAAGGTGATTTTGAAAGCTCTTTCAAAATCACCTATTAAGTACAAAGTGACAGTTTCATGAAGAACTGGGTATGGTATTGTGATGCTTTAACTAAATAGTTTGCGTAAGAATATATAAGGTAGTCCAGCCACACCAAAAGTGAATGATAGCCTGAATAAGCACTTTAGTTGAGGAGAGAAAGAAATGGGTACATGTTAGCAATGTTCAATAGAAGGAATAAGCAGATGGAATGTAGCTGTTGTCTGAATTCAGTGAGAGAAGTTGAGAGAACTATGACTTCTAGACAGCATGCATGAGGGATGGGAGGAATTGTAGTGTTGTTGAAGGTAATGGGAAAGAGCTCCATTGGACATGAGTTAGGTGGCACGTTGAGCAGCTCATGTTTCCAAAAGTTTAGTTTGGGGCATCTCCCGACCTTTTATGATGAGACTGCCATCAGTTTGATATTTGTGATTGTACTGCATGAAGTTCAGTGTACTCAGGGCATTAAAAAAGGAGGATGTTTATCAGAAGGGAATCTTGGCATACTCCAACAACAGATCAACAGAGGAGGAATAACTGGAGATATAAGTGTAATGGTATAGATTAGAAAAGCAGTAGACGTGTTTTGGCAGTCCAGCTGTTGGAGATTACAGGTTTCATCATCTCCAACTACTGCAGTGTCAAAGCATGCCTACCCCTGGACTAGAAATCTCACCTGACAGCACCAGGCAAATTCTCCATTGCCTGTGCACTGCTGTGGTACCTGGAGGGTGAATTTAGGAAGTATGAACTGAGACTGCCAATAATTTATATCCACAGAAGCACCTGGCATGATATCATTAAAGGGATAGTAATACTTTATTATTACTATCCCCCATATTGTAGATATTTACAAAATAACTTTATGGTTTGAGAGATAACCGAAGGCAAAGTTCCCCCCTCCCTCCCCCTTCCCTAAAGTCGGTGTTGTACTGACTGCAGGGATATCTGGTCTGTCTTTCATCAGGCTGCTCTGCAGCTGAGCCGAGATCCCATTAGTGAAAAATAATTATTTCACTGAAACGGTCTTCTACATGTGCTTGGTTTGTGTTTGGTTTGCAAGCACATGTACAAGACCCGTTCAGTGAAATCATTTTTTGTCACTAACGTGATCGTGGCTCTGCTGCAGAGCCGCCTGATGAAAGTCAGACCGGATATCCCTGCAGTCAGTACAAAGCTGACTTCAGAGAAGGGGGAGGGAGGGGGGAACTTTGCCTTCAGTTATCTCTCAAACCATAAAGGTTTGAGAGATGAACCTGGGGGGTATTACATTATTTTGCTAATATCTACAATATGGGGGATAGTAATAATAAAGTATTACTATTCCTTTAAGGAGTGCAGTTCTCACCCATAAACTGTCAGCATAAATATACTTGTTACAAGGCTTCAGGATTATCTAATAAGAAGCATGCAATTACTTTAGTCATATATATATATATCTTGTAATAAACTCTTTTCCTGAATCCTTAAATCACTTTATTACCTTGTTGAGCAAATAGATAGACATTCTGATTGCAATCTCCCACTGAATGTGAATTGGATCTGTACCACAGACTATTGCTAAACTAATGAAATATTAATTTCAACTTTACGTCACTGAAGTATATTATGTTCCTGCCATTGAAAGAACTTTCGTATCTATATTTGTGTGGAACTTCTGTTTACAATAAAGCTCATTTCATACAGAGGACTTTGGGGGTGATAAAGAGGTGATAAAGTGGAGATAACTTCTCCAGCGACAAACCTTCTCCAGTTCCAATGCTATTCTATAGAGGCTGTGCAGTAAGACTGGGCATCCTTCGTGCATTGTGTAGCCAAGTGTGGCCGCCTGACACCAGTATGCGACCCATCTGATATTTAAAAAAAAGAAAACAAACAACTATTTTTATACCTAATTAACCAGCACACATGAATTAGTAGGCCAGTAAGACCTAATTCCGTGCTTGCCCAGTGGCATAACTATAGGGGTCGCAACCGCGACCGGGCCCGTCACTCCAGGGGCCCGGCTGCCCCCTGCGACCCCCTCCTCCTGGAGCCGCAATCTCCCTCCGGTGCTCTAGTAATGCAGAGCGCTGGGTGATGACATCATCTCCCAGCGCTCTGCATTACAGAAGAGGACCGTGCTGGAGCACATCTCGCCAGCCTGTCTCTCCTGCCACTCCACTGGACCACCAGGGATTGGGAGGTAGGAGATGGAGGCATTGTGGAGGGCCCGGGGGCCAATGTGTTCGGGGGTTGGGGGGGCCCATGGCACTTCTTGCACCAAGGCCCGGAGCGTTCTAGTTACGCCTCTGTGCTTGCCAGTACTGTACAGGACAAGAATAGATGTCTGTTACATATCACTATTTTCATTGGCCTGAACAATAAATAAATAAATCTATATTTTTGAATAGCTGATACGCTATAATTCACCAAAGCTGGAGAAATCTTAGAATAACATAGGAACTGGAGAAGTGATATCCTTGGAGAAGTTATTTCCACAATTTAGTGCATCTCCCCCATTGTGGCAGTGATAGCAGAACATGAAAAACATGTGTTGTGAATCATTTTGTCCTATGGAGCAGTTCTCATTAGGCATCACTGCGATTATTTCAGAGAGATGCAGCATGCTGGAACTTTCCTTTGACAGCATGAGAATGCAGTTACAAATTTGTAGTATGAGTTTCAATGGAATCACACTGCAACTACACCACTATTACAGGTAGCTGCATTTTCTGTGCCTTTTTGTCACATCTGTTTATATTGAGAGAATAGATTGAGACCTTCCTGGCAATCAAGGGGTTAATTAACAGCCCTATTTGAATTAATGGGAATTTTGTATATGTTCCCTATGGTGCAGTCGTTAAGCTCTAGAACAGCTTGTCTTCCTTAATACACAAGCCTCACTGTCTGAGACCCTAACCATGTTCCACTGTCCACATTAAAAAAATGTCTTCTGCAGAACCCTTAGTACAGTGTTTCTCAGCTCCTGTCCTCAGGACCCACTAACAGGCCAGGATGTGATGATTTCCTTGTTAGAGCACAGGTGAGTCAATCAATGTGAATGAGCCTCTGATCACATGATTTCCTTGTTAGAGCACAGGTGAGTTAATCAATGTGAATGAGCCTCTGATCACATGATTTCCTTGTTAGAACACAGGTGAGTTAATCAATGTGAATGAGCCTCTGATCACCACACCTGTGCTCTAGCAGAGAAATCCCTAAGTCCTGGCCTGTTAGTGGGTCCTGAGGACAGGAGTTGAGAAACACTGCATTAGTACTTCTTCAGGTAACTCTGGGTGTGATGCAATAAACTCAATAAATTGATAATGTTCTACTAATGACTGGGAAGTTTTGCAAACAGAGGATTTTGCAACACAAGATATTGATATGAAACAAAGAGAGTGTGCTAAGAAGAACTGGAGGGTTGTACACCAAAGTCTGATGAAGGGGACATAACACCTCCAGTGTGGTCACCACCCTAGTTCTTTGGAATCTGTGCACTAACATGTCTCCACCTTGATAGAATGAGCCTCTGATCACCACACCTTCTATGCTTCAACGAATAACAGCAATTGGAGAGTTTATCACACTGGAGGAGGTTTTTTTTTGTCAAAGTATTTTTCCAGGAGCAATACATTCAGATTGTTTCTCATTTTCAACAATGTCCTGGACTCATGTTATCTACCTCAGGAGGGTGAAAGGCTGAGTTGACCTTAGTGGGACTAGAACCTGAGAACTTGTGGTTGGAACAGATTCTACAGCTGGTGCATTAACTAAATGAGCCATATCACCTTTATCACACCCAGCTCAGCCTTTCACATTTCTGAGGTAGATAAAAATGAGTTCCCAGGACATTCTTGAAAACAAGAGACAATCTCGGTGCATCCTTCCTGGTAATATACTTTTGTTTAAAGAAAAAAAAAAATCACTGGGTGGAAATTTTATTTGTCCCCTATGGGACAATGTGTGTTTGTGTGTGTGTGTGTGTGTGTGTGGGGGGGGGGGTTATGTGTATGAATAGAATTCTGCACCAAATGGGCGCAAAAAACGATGCTTAAGCCCTGCACCTGCCTAACTCTCCCAGTATGACAAATGATATAGGTAAATTAGAAGGTCAAGAGTGTGGCAGATGTAGTTTAACGTTGATAAATGTAAAATAATGCACTTGGGACATAAAAATCCAAAGGAAAAATATATTATTAAGGGTACTGTGCTTTCAGAGACAACAGAGGAAATGGGTTTGGGAGTAATTATCTCTAATGACTTAAAGGTAGGCAGGCAATGTAATAAAGCGGTGGGGAATGCAAGCAGGGTACTGGGTTGTATAGCTAGGGGCATTAGTAGCAGAAAAAGGGAAGTGTTCATGCCACTCTACAGATCTCTAATTAGACCTCACCTAGAGTATCGTGTACAGTACTGGATACCCCATCTCCAGAAGGATATAGATACTCTAGAGAGAATCCAGAGAAGAGCTACTAAAATGGTGACTGTTTTACAGGAAAAGAAATATCAGGATAGACTAAAGGATCTGAAAATGTATAGCTTGGAGGAGAGAAGAGAGAGAGAGGGGAAATGATAGAAACATTCAAATACATGAAGGGATTCAAAGTGCAGGAGGGATGTACATTTCAAAGGAGTACAAATGTTAGGACAAGAGGCCATAGTCTAAACCTAAAGGGACACAGGTTTAGATGTAATGTAAGAAAGTTTTACATCACTGAGAGGGTAGTAGATAAGTGGAATAGCCTAACAGCAGATGTGGTAGAAGTTAATACAGTGACAGAATTTAAGTATGCAGGGATAGGCATAAGTCCGTCCTTAACTTAAGAAAAGACCAAGGACCAAACAGGGTTTGAGGTTTTTACAGAAGGAAAATGGGTGACTAGATGGTCCGAAATGATTCTTATCTGCCGTCAGATTCTATGTTTCTATATATGGGGGAGCAGTATGGGAGCGTATGGGTGTTTTGAGGTCTTCCTGTCCTCTGTGTCTTGTTTAATGGCATGTATTAATCCTTTCAATGCCAGAGGGGTATGCAACAACTGCATACCGATCTGGCATTGAAAGGGTGAAAAATGTTGCAGAAGTATTGCCATAACTGTACTCTATTTTCCTGGGTATACCATAGGGAAGATAATGGAGGCCGGCTGGCATTAAAGTCTTAACGATGCAGGAGTGTGTAAGCATGTATGCAATAAAACTATTAAATGCTATCATGCATTGGTGCCCAACCTGTTGTGGACTAAAATATCTAATGGCTGTCTAGGGATGATGGGAGCTATAGTTCATAACAACTGGAGGGCCACAGGTTGACAAGCCCTTCTCTAATGCATACCCTGGAGTAGTAGGTCACAGTGCACCATGGAACATAGCACAAGAAACACAGGACAAGTACTACAGTGCAGTGCACCGTATAGCACATGTGATGGGGACTGAATAAATAGGGAAGTTGCATCGGTACTGAGGACCCCATCAGAAAGATAGCCTAGGGAGTAGCGAACACCAGCCAGCCACGTTCACCACTCCTTGTCCTCTAGTTTATGACCCACTGGGGTCTTCCCTGTAGTATACCATAGTGTTGTTTTAGTTGCTGGTTTCACTGTTGTTTTATATCAATTTAGCTGTCTGTCACCTCTTTGTGAGGCTTGCGCATCACAGAGTATAATAAGGGAGATTATATTGGGCGCTCCAACTTTGTTTACAAAAAGGAAGCAAAGAACTAGGGTTCCTTCTGGGCCCTCCCTCTTCTATATGTGTGTGTTATACTTGTCCCGTGCCCCATGTTTCCTGATGACAAGCCTGGTTGACTCTCCGAAGTCGAAATCATCATCTCTGGAGATTTGCTGAAGGCTGTAAGTTTATATTACTGCTTATCCTGCCATAGATGGGAGTAGCAGCGATTAACCCTTTGAGTTGCTGATGCAGTGGATACTTTTCTGGCACTCAAAGGATTAAAGAATCACTAAAATGTTATTATTTATATAAAACAAATCTAAATAAAAGTTATAACAGATTAAACTGTAGCTGTTATTATCATATTCTATGAAGAACTGTATGCCATGGCTCACCTCTCCCATGAACACAGCAGAATAACTATCCGGAGGCAAGATGAACTGTAGGTACACTGTCCGAACACCAGGTGGCACTCTTAATATAAAAAAATAAATTAACTGCAGAGTTCAGCATTAAAGGGTTAAAAGCCCAATTGACCTCAGTTTTGGAAATGTTTATATTTCCCTATGGTACACTTCGTTTGAATTGCACCTCTTTAGCTTATTGAATATGGTTTCAAGTCCTAATACTTGCGTTATACAACATAAATACTTTCTAACCTGATAGAGAAAGAAGGAATTATTTGCTGTGTGATCACTGCCTCATTTTCATTCAGATCACCTTTCTACCTGCTGTAAATGCTTTGTGCATCTATCACAGGGATATTGTTGGGGGCTACAACTTCCATCATCTCCAACAACTGGAGAACCAAATGCATACCTCCCAAGTGTCCCTCTTTCCCACCCTGGTGTCCCTGTGTTTAGGAGATCACACTGTGTGGTGTGTATAGAAGTGTAGCACCCTGGTGTCCCTGTGTTTAGGAGATCAGACTGTGTGGTGTGTATAGAAGTGTATCACCCTGGTATCCCTGTGTTTAGGAGATCAGACTGTGTGGTGTGTATAGAAGTGTATCACCCTGGTATCCCTGTGTTTAGGAGATCAGACTGTGTGGTGTGTATAGAAGTGTATCACCCTGGTGTCCCTGTGTTTAGGAGATCAGAATGTGTGGTGTGTATAGAAGTGTATCACCCTGGTGTCCCTGTGTTTAGGAGATAAGACTGTGTGGTGTGTATATAAGTGTATCACCCTGGTGTCCCTGTGTTTAGGAGATCAGACTGTGTGGTGTGTATATAAGTGTATCACCCTGGTGTCCCTGTGTTTAGGAGATCAGACTGTGTGGTGTGTATATAAGAGTATCACCCTGGTGTCCCTGTGTTTAGGAGATCAGACTGTGTGGGGTGTATATAAGTGTATCACCCTGGTGTCCCTGTGTTTAGGAGATCAGACTGTGTGGTGTGTATATAAGTGTAACACCCTGGTGTCCCTGTGTTTTGGAGATCCGACTGTGTGGTGTGTATAAAAGTGTATCACCCTGGTGTCCCTGTGTTTAGAAGACCAGACTGTGTGGTGTGTATATAAGTGTATCACTCTGGTGTTCCTGTGTTTAGGAGATCAGACTGTGTGGTGTGTATATAAGTGTATCACCCTTGTGTCCCTGTGTTTAGGAGATCAGACTGTGTGGTGTGTGTATATAAGTGTATCACCCTGGTGTCCCTGTGTTTAGGAGATCAGACTGTGTGGTGTGTATATAAGTGCATCACCCTGGTGTCCCTGTGTTTAGGAGATCAGACTGTGTGGTGTGTATAGAAGTGTATCACCCTGGTGTCCCTGTGTTTAGGAGATCAGACTGTGTGGTGTGTATATAAGTGTATCACCCTGGTGTCCCTGTGTTTAGGAGATCAGACTGTGTGGTGTGTTTATATGTGTATCACATTGCTCCACAGCAATAAAATTCACATTAACGTCTGTATAACTTTCACTATATGTGTTTATACATTAGTTTGTGTAAATAAAATACTTTTGGTCTTGCTCTAAATCATTTATTTAATTACACAAAGAGGTGCCAATAGGTCATAAAATAACATAAAAATTCTAGGTAATGCCCCCCACCAGCCACACCTCCAACAGCACCGCCTACAACATAAGTGACCCTCTTTGGCCATTTAAAATGTTGGGAGGTATGCAAGTGTTTTCTACCAATGATCTAGCACAAATGTGGCAGATCTACGATATAATCCTGCGCCTCCATAGCCCCGACCCTAGTTCGATCCACTATTTCCAGCCATAGAAAATATTTTTGACCTATAACAAGCAAAAGCAAGAACACTTTAACCCACTGGTTGCTATAGAGGTCTCTAATGAATTGCCCTTGGAATGGATTCAAGCAGACAAATAATAGCCTGTAAATGTGGGTGTTGCCAGCACAGAATGTGGGTGTGGCCAGCACATAATGTGGGTGTGGTCAGCACAGCTGAGGTGCCACCTCTCAAAATTTAGAGCTCTACGCATCTGCTTACTCTGCCTACTGGAAAATGCAGCACAAGGTAAAAAGTCAGGGCTAGTTCCCCTGGCAGGATAATAGGAATGGGAGTTTGGATGGGAGGCAAGGGGGGACACTCGCTCCCTCCCTATTCTTGCCCCCCACCACATAAACATAGGGGATGGCAGGGCTGACCTGAGGATCATATTATGTCTTTGCAGAAAATTTTCTGTGGATGGCCATGCCGTCTGTAGGTGGGCTGGAGAGAATCAAAGGGTGAATCGACCATATATAAAATATGTGTACTTGAAATATATAATTGGGAAATGGTTTGATGGGATATAGAAGCCCTAACTGCCCCTAACAATGTCACAGTCAAATTTCTTTGTGTCTCCCCTGCACCTTGTCCACCAAATCACACTCACACGTTCCATCTGTGGGTCACAGGATTTGAAAGACAGAAAGTGGTGAAGGGATTGGACAGAGAACATATCCACTAAGTGTAGTATTGGATAAAAAACACATGTATTAGGAACATAGAGAGTGCAAAAGAATGGAAAAATGATAAAACTGAATGACACGAATGAATAGATATGGCTATAAAATATACTTCTTGTGATAAACACAATTAAACATATATAGCATAGATATAATGAAAATAGAGATGAAAGGTCTCTAAGAGTAGGAGGGATTCCAGGATAATATGAAGAGGCAGAACATTAATAGAGTGGAGATGGAAACAGTAGACAAAGCATACAGTTGTATAGATAATCTGTATTCAAACAATAGTAGCGTGATAAGTGGTATCAAGTAATGGCTGCTTACACACTGGGGGAGATTCACTAAGCTGTGATAAAGAGGTGACTTCTCTAGTGATATCACTTCTCCAATTCCTATGTTATTCTATGGAGCCAATGCGCTAAGATTTCTTCAACTTTGGATATCTTAAAGGGACAGTAATGTCCCATAAAACTTGTTTCTAGTTTTGTAGAGCATAAAATAATAAACTAAGTGCTACAAACCCTATCTCTCAAACCGCTGTGGTTTGAAAGATATAGACATTGAAAGTTCCCCCTCCCTCACCTTCTCCTGATGTCAGCTATAAGGCTGACAGCAGGAGATTCGAGTCGTATGACTTGAGGTGGCTCTGCAGCAGAGCCGCAATTGCTTTATTTAAAAAGAACTACTTCACTGGAAAGGTCTACAAAGTGTGCCTGGTTTACAAGCACACTTTGTAGACCTTTCCAATGAAGTCATTAATTTTAAGTAACGTGATTTCTGCTCTGCTGCAGAGCCGCTTTCTGGTCCCTGGATCGGAATCTCCTGCTGTCAGCTAGACACTGATGTCAGGAGAAGGGGAGGGAGGGGGGAACTTTCAATGTCTATATCTTTCAAACCACAGCGGTTTGAGAGATAGGATGTGTAGCACTTAGTTTATTATTTTAAGCTCTACAAAACTAGAAACATTTTTTATGGGGCATTAATGTCCCTTCAATGAATAGGCTCCATAGAATAGCATAGGAACTGGAGAAGTGATAAACTGGAGAAGTTATCTCCACTTCATTACCGCTTTATCACCGCTTAATGAATCTCCCCCATGGAGTGTATACCATTCTGTATTTTATTATCCATATAAAGTTTGGGTATGCACGTACTTGAAATCAGGGTAATTCATGCTTGTATAGGAATCTTCCTCAACACAGCGGCATCAATGGCGACCCATCTCATCCTGATGTTAAATGTATCTCTTCAAATTTTGTTTTTATAGAATTTTTTTGATTATTAAAAAAGGACAAGAAATCAAATACATTTCAACTGTTATAACTTTTGAATGGGTTATCTTCCACAAGTGGGAGTACCATTGCTTTACTCAGCAGAAAGAACAACAAATATATATATATATATATTTATATATATATATTCATAATAAAATAATAATATATCTTGAATTATTAGAGTAACAGAAATTAAAAAGGGAATACGCTATACTTTTTCATTAGAGCAAAAATTGAAAGAAGGTATTTGTTCATTTTAACATGAAGCCACCTTTTACCAAGATGGATCAATAACACTTTGATTAATCCTTTGAGTGCCATAAGGGTACGCAAAGCATTGCAGAACAATGTGTTTCATACCCCTCTGGCACTCAAAGGGTTAACAATTGTTAAAAAAATTAATTTTATATATGTATGTATATGTATATATATATATATATATATATATATATATATATATATATATCTATATATATAAAAGAATAAGCCTCATTGCATAATTTATGGTACCCCACACACAGAACATAATTTATGTCTCCTCAGAAAAGAAACTCGCATTGAACAGAATGTCTAATTACATAATTTATGTCTCATTAGGAGACACAACTCCTATTGGGTGATTGAATGGGGACTTTACTGCTCTCATTGGGTGATTCAATGGGGGCGTGTTTATCATACAGGGAGCTGGCCCGCCCCCTCCAGCCCGCCCACCAGTATCCAACTGACAAAAAAATATATATATAACTGCCACTCGCTCCTGAGGTAAGGATATCAGTAACTTCTCCCGGTCCACTCACACTCTCACTCAGGATCATGACCCCACAAACACACTGTTTCACCTCCCACAGATAACTGTAACCCTCCATACACTCTGTTTCAGTACGAGGGTGTAATGTTCCCATAAAATACAAACTCAGGGATAAACTTAATAGCAGCTCTTACTTAACTCATCATCTCTTCAGTCACCTCACTGTCTCAACTGTCACTCCTCCACTTCCTGCTTCCTACTTCCCACCCTTTCTCCTTAAAGGGAGAGAGATGCTTTGCTGTATGTTACAGAGGGCAAGCCTCAAACACCACTTTCTATTTTATCCCTCAGCATATTGCTACGTTGCCTCAACTGAAGAGCCACCGTGTGTTATATTGCTATGTTAGCTCAACTTAACTCTTTGAGTGCCAGAGGGGTAAGCAACGCATTGCAAAGCACACATTCTGTCTCACACGCTCACAGTCTCTCACACAGTCTCGCAGTCTCACAGTCGCAGTCTCACACACTCTCACACACTCTCACACAGTCTCACACAGTCTCACTTTCACACAGTCTCACAGTCTCTCACACTCTCACACACTTTCACACAGTCTCACACTTTCACACAGTCTCTCACAGTCTCTCTCGCAGTCTCACACAGTCCCTCACACTCTCACAGTCTCACACACTGTCAGTCTCTCACACTCTCACAGTCTCTCACACTCTCACAGTCTCTCACACTTTCACACAGTCTCACACTCTCAGTCTCACACTCTCACAGTCTCTCAGTCTCTCTCGCAGTCTCTCTCACAGTCTCTCACAGTCTCTCTCTCAGTCTCACACTCTCACAGTCTCACACTTTCACACAGTCTCACACTCTCAGTCTCACAGTCTCTCACAGTCTCTCTCGCAGTCTCCCACAGTCTCTCTCTCAGTCTCACACAGTCTCTCTCGCAGTCTCACACAGTCTCTTACACTCTCAGTCTCACAGTCTCTCACACAGTCTCACAGTCTCTCACACTCTCACAGTCTCTCACACTCTCACAGTCTCTCGCAGTCTCACAGTCTCTCACACTTTCACACAGTCTCACACTCTCAGTCTCACACTCTCACAGTCTTTCACAGTCTCTCTCGCAGTCTCTCGCAGTCTCACACAGTCTCTCTCGCAGTCTCACACAGTCTCTCTCTCAGTCTCACACAGTCCCTCACACTCTCACAGTCCCTCACACTCTCACAGTCTCTCACACTCTCAGTCTCACACAGTCTCACAGTCTCACACACTCTCAGTCTCTCACACTCTCACAGTCTCTCACACTCTCACACAGTCTCTCACACTCTCACAGTCTCTCACACTCTCACACAGTCTCACACTCTCGCAGTCTCACACAGTCCCTCACACTCTCACAGTCTCTCACACTCTCACACAGTCTCTCACACTCTCACAGTCTCTCACACAGTCTCACACTCTCGCAGTCTCACACAGTCCCTCACACTCTCACAGTCTCTCACACTCCCACAGTCTCTCACACTCCCACAGTCTCTCCCACAGTCTCTCACACACTCTCTCACACAGTCTCTCACACAGTCACAATCTCACACTCTCAGTCTCACACTCTCACAGTCTCGCACAGTCCCTCACACTGACAGAGTCTCTCACAGTCTCACACACACACACACACAGTCTCACACTCTCTCACTCTCACAGTCTCTCACTCTCACAGTCTCTCACTCTCACAGTCTCTCACAGTCTCTCACTCTCACACTCTCTCACAGTCACACACAGTCTCACACTCTCTCAGTCTCACACTCTCACACAGTCTCACACTCTCACACACAGTCTCACAGTCTCTCTCACACTCTCAGTCTCACACAGTCTCTCACAGTCTCACACAGTCTCTCACAGTCTCACACAGTCTCACACACAGTCTCACACTCTCTCAGTCTCACACTCTCTCACTCTCACACTCTCTCACTCTCACACTCTCTCACTCTCACACACAGTCTCACAGTCTCTATCACACTCTCAGTCTCACACAGTCTCTCACAGTCTCACACTCTCAGAGTCTCACTCTCTCACACACAGTCTCACACTCTCTCACACACAGTCTCACACTCTCACACACAGTCTCACACTCTCTCTCAGACTCTCTCAGTCTCACACTCACACACAGTCTCACACTCACACACAGTCTCACACTCTCTCACACAGTCTCTCTCTCTCTCACTCTCACACACAGTCTCACTCACAGTCTCTCTCACACTCTCAGTCTCACACTCTCTCACAGTCTCTCACACACGCACTCTCTCATGCACTCTCTCACGCACTCTCTTACACTCTCAGTCTCACACTCTCAGTCTCACGCACTCTCTTACACTCAGTCTCACATACTCTCAGTCTCACATACTCTCAGTCTCACACACTCTCAGTCTCTCACACTCTCAGTCTCTCTCTCTCTCTCACTCTCACACTGTCTCACTCAGTCTCGCACACACAGTCTCGCACACACAGTCTCGCACACACAGTCTCACACTCTCTCTCACTCTCACACACAGTCTCACATACAGTCTCACACAGTCTCTCACAGTCTCACACTCACACACAGTCTCACACAGTCTCACACAGTGTCACACTCTCTCACTCTCACAGTCTCTCTCTTTCACTCTCACACACAGTCTCTCTCACACTCTCAGTCTCACACTCTCTCACAGTCTCACACACAGTCTCACACTCTCTCAGTCTCACACTCTCTCAGTCTCACACTCTCACACAGTCTCACACACAGTCTCACAGTCTCTCTCACACTCTCAATCTCACACAGTCTCACACACTCACACAGTCTCACACTCTCACAGTCTCACACTCTCACTCTCAGTCTCACACTCTCACAGTCTCACACTCTCAGTCTCACACTCTCACACTCTCTCACACACAGTCTCACACTCTCACAGTCTCACACTCTCTCACACAGTCTCTCACTCACAGTCTCACTCACAGTCTCACTCACACTCTCAGTCTCACACTCTCACAGTCTCACACTCTCAGTCTCACACTCTCTCACACACAGTCTCACACTCTCTCACACACAGTCTCACACTCTCTCACTCTCACAGTCTCACACTCTCTCACACAGTCTCTCACTCACAGTCTCACTCACAGTCTCACTCTCAGTCTCTCACACACTCTCAGTCTCTCACTCTCACACTGTCTCACTCAGTCTCGCACACTCAGTCTCACACACTCAGTCTCGCACACACAGTCTCGCACACACAGTCTCACACTCACAGTCTCACACTCACAGTCTCACACTCTCACAGTCTCACACAGTCTCACTCTCACACAGTCTCACACAGTGTCACACTCTCTCACTCTCACAGTCTCTCTCTTTCACTCTCACACACAGTCTCTCTCACACTCTCAGTCTCACACTCTCTCACAGTCTCACACAGTCTCACACACAGTCTCACACTCTCTCAGTCTCACACTCTCTCAGTCTCACACTCTCACACAGTCTCACACACAGTCTCACAGTCTCTCTCACACTCTCAATCTCACACAGTCTCACACACTCACACAGTCTCACACTCTCACAGTCTCACACAGTCTCTCACTCACAGTTTCACTCACACTCTCACTCACACTCTCAGTCTCACACTCTCACAGTCTCACACTCTCAGTCTCACACTCTCTCACACACAGTCTCACACTCTCACACACAGTCTCACACTCTCACACACAGTCTCACACTCTCTCACTCTCACAGTCTCACACTCTCTCACACAGTCTCTCACTCACAGTCTCACTCACAGTCTCACTCTCAGTCTCTCACACTATCAGTCTCTCACACTCTCAGTCTCTCACACACTCTCAGTCTCTCACAGTCTCTCACTCTCACACTGTCTCACTCAGTCTCGTACACTCAGTCTCGCACACACAGTCTCACACACACAGTCTCGCACACACAGTCTCACACTCACAGTCTCACACTCTCACAGTCTCACACAGTCTCACTCTCACACAGTCTCACACTCTCACACAGTCTCACACTCTCACACAGTCTCACGCTCTCTCACTCTCACAGTCTCTCTCTCTTACAGTCTGTCTCTCTCACAGTCTCTCTCTCTCACAGTCTCTCTCACTCTCACACACAGTCTCACACACAGTCTCACACACTCTCACACTGTCTCTCACTGTCTCACACAGTCTCTCACTGTCTCACACTCTCACACACACAGTCTCACACTCTCACACACACAGTCTCACACTCTCACACACAGTCTCACACTCTCACACTCTCTCTCACACTCTCTCAGTCACACTCTCACACAGTCTCACACTCTCTCACTCTCACAGTCTCTCTCTCTCACTCTCACACACAGTCTCTCTCACACTCTCAGTCTCACACAGTCTCACACTCTCACACAGTCTCTCACAGTTTCTCTCACACTCAAAAACTCTCAGTCTCACACACTCTCACACACACTCTCACACACACACTCACACACACACACTCTCACACACACTCTCACACACAGTATCTCTCACAGTCTCTCTCACACTCTCAGTCTCTCTCTCACTCTCACAGTCTCTCTCACACTCTCACAGTCTCACACTCTCTAACAATCTCTGTCTCACACTCTCAGTCTCACAGTCTCACACTCTCTCACACTCTCAGTCTCACAGTCTCTCACACTCTCAGTCTCACAGTCTCTCACAGTCTCACTCTCACAGTCTCTCTCACACTCTCACAGTCTCTCTCACACTCTCAAAATCTCTCTCACAGTCTCACACACTCTCTCACACTCACATCTCACACTCTCAGTCTCACAGTCTCACACACTCTCTCACATTCTCACACTCTCAGTCTCACAGTCTCTCTCACTCTCTCACAGTCTCACTCAGTCATACTCACACACTCACACAGTCTCACTCTCACACTCAATCACACTCTCACAGTCTCATGCTCTCACAGTCTCACACTCAATCACATTCTCACACTTACAGTCTCGCAGTCACACTCAATCACACTCACACTCAATCACACTCTCACCCTCAATCACTCACACCCTCTCACTATCATACACACTCTCACTCACACACTCTCACTCAATCACACACACTCACTAACACACTCACTCAATCACTCACACGCAATCACTCAATCTCGCACTCAAACGCAATCACTCACACGTAATCACACCCCGGGAGCCAGCACGATCCACCTTCCACCATAGTCTCACTGTCACTCACACCCCGGGAGCCAGCACGATCCACCTTCCACCATAGTATGTGCAGTTACCACACGCATTTCAATTACATGAATGAATGCCAGTCAATCACATCCTGGGAGCCAGCACGATCCACCTTCCACCACAGTATGTGCAATTACCACATGCGTTTCAACTATATGAATGAATGCCACAGTGGAGGCATAAGTACAAACACAAACTCATTACAATGACACATAAGTCAACCCCTTATGACTCACTTCTGTGTGTGTGTGTCTCTGTGTGTGCCTGTGTGTTTCATGTCTGTATCACACTCTATGTGTCTGCATGTATGTGTGTATGACTGTCGCTCTTTAAGCATCTCAGTGCATGCGTGTACATTTGCGTGTGTGTCTCTGTGTTTGTCTCGCATCCGTGTGTGTGCATTAATTCCCTACATATCCTGACGGGCAATGCCGTCCCACATTGCTAGTCTATATATATAAAAGAATAAGCCTCATTGCATAATTTATGGTACCCCACACACAGAACATAATTTATGTCTCCTCAGAAAAGAAACTCGCATTGAACAGAATGTCTAATTACATAATTTATGTCTCATTAGGAGACACAACTCCTATTGGGTGATTGAATGGGGACTTTACTGCTATCATTGGGTGATTCAATGGGGGCGTGTTTATCATACAGGGAGTTGGCCCACCCCCTCCAGCCCTCCCACCAGTATCCAACTGACAAAAAAAAAAAATATATAACTGCCACTCGCTCCTGAGGTAGGGGATATCCGTAACTTCTCCCAGTCCACTCACACTCTCACTCAGGATCATGACCCCACAAACACACTGTTTCACCTCCCACAGATAACTGTAACCCTCCATACACTCTGTTTCAGTATGAGGGTGTAATGTCCCCATAAAATACAAACTTAATAGCAACTCTTATTTAACTCATCATCTCTTCAGTCACCTCACTGTCTCAACTGTCACTCCTCCACTTCCTGCTTCCTGATTCCCACCCTTTCTCCTTAAAGGGAGAGAGATGCTTTGCTGTATGTTACAGAGGGCAAGCCTCAAACACCACTTTCTATTTGATCCCTCAGCATATTGCTACATTGCCTCAACTGAAGAGCCACCGTGTGTTATATTGCTATGTTAGCTCAACTTAACCCTTTGAGTGCCAGAGGGGTAAGCAATGCATTGCAAAGCACACATTCTGTCTCACACTCTCACAGTCTCTCACACAGTCTCTCACACACTGTCTCACACACTGTCTCACACACTGTCTCACACACTGTCTCACACAGTCGCAGTCTCACAGTCGCAGTCTCACAATCTCACAGTCACACACTCTCAGTCTCACAGTCGCACACACTCTCAGTCTCACAGTCTCACACAGTCTCACAGTCTCACACTCTCACAGTCTTACACAGTCTCTCTCGCAGTCTCACACAGTCTGTCTCGCAGTCTCACACAGTCCCTCACACTCTCACAGTCTCTTACACTTTCAGTCTCACAGTCTCACACAGTCTCTCACAGTCTCACACTTTCACACAGTCTCACAGTCTCACACTTTCACACAGTCTCACACACTCACAGTCTCACACTCTCTCAGTCTCACACAGTCTCACACTCTCGCAGTCTCACACAGTCTCACACAGTCTCACACTCTGACAGTCTCACACTCTCGCAGTCTCACACAGTCTCTCTCGCAGTCTCACACAGTCTCTTACACTCTCACAGTCTCTTACACTCTTAGTCTCACAGTCTCACACAGTCTCTCACACTCTCACATTTTCACACAGCCTCTCACAGTCTCACATTTTCACACAGTCTCACACTCTCACAGTCTCACACAGTCTCACACTCTCACAGTCTCACACAGTCTCACACTCTCACAGTCTCACACTCTCACAGTCTCACACAGTCTCTCTCACAGTCTCACACTCTCAGTCTCACACTCTCAGTCTCACACTCTCAGTCTCACACTCTCAGTCTCACACTCTCAGTCTCACAGTCTCAGTCTCACAGTCTCTCTCGCAGTCTCACACAGTCCCTCACACTCTCACAGTCTCTCACAGTCTCTCTCGCAGTCTCACACAGTCCCTCACACTCTCACAGTTTCACAGTCTCTTACACTCTCACAGTCTCTTACACTCTCAGTCTCAGTCTCTCACACTCTCACAGTCTCACACTCTCACAGTATCTCACAGTCTCTCTTGCAGTCTCTCACAGTCTCTCTCGCAGTCTCACACAGTTCTCTCGCAGTCTCACACAGTCTCTCTCGCAGTCTCACACAGTCTCTCTCGCAGTCTCACACAGTCCCTCACACTCTCACAGTCCCTCACACTCTCACAGTCTCTTACACTCTCAGTCTCACAGTCTCACACAGTCTCTCACACTTTTATACAGTCTCACACTCTCAGTCTCACACTCTCACAGTCTTTTTTGCAGTCTCACACAGTCCCTCACACTCTCACAGTCTTTCTCGCAGTCTCACACAGTCCCTCACACTCTCACAGTCCCACACACGCTCACAGTCCCACACACTCTCAGTCTCACACTCTCAGTCTCACACTCTCAGTCTCACACTCTCACAGTCTCTCACAGTCTCTCTCGCAGTCTCACACAGTCTCACACAGTCTCTCTCGCAGTCTCACACAGTCTCTCTCGCAGTCTCTCACACTCTCACAGTCTCTTACACTCTCACAGTCTCACACAGTCTTTCACACTTTCACACAGTCTCACACTCTCAGTCTCACACTCTCGCAGTCTCGCACACTCTCAGTCTCGCACACTCTCAGTCTCACACACTCTCAGTCTCACACTCTCAGTCTCACACTCTCAGTCTCACACTCTCACAGTCTCACACTCTCACAGTCTCTCTCGCAGTCTCACACAGTTTCTCTCGCAGTCTCACACAGTCTCTCTCGCAGTCTCTTACACTCTCACAGTCTCTTACACTCTCACAGTCTCACACAGTCTCTCACACTTTCACACAGTCTCACACTTTCACACAGTCTCACACTCTCACAGTTTCTCACAGTCTCTCTCGCAGTCTCACACACTCTCAGTCTCACACTCTCACAGTCTCTCTCGCAGTCTCACACAGTCTCTCTCACAGTCTCACACAGTCTCTCTCGCAGTCTCTTACACTCTCACAGTCTCACAGTCTCACACAGTCTCTCACACTTTCACACAGTCTCACACTCTCACAGTTTCTCACAGTCTCTCTTGCAGTCTCACACACTCTCAGTCTCACACTCTTGCAGTCTCACACTCTTGCAGTCTCACACAGTCTCTCTCGCAATCTCACACAGTCTCTCTCGCAGTCTCACACAGTCTCTCTCACAGTCTCACACAGTCTCTCTCGCAGTCTCTTACACTCTCACAGTCTCACACAGTCTCTCACACTTTCACACAGTCTCACACTCTCACAGTTTCTCACAGTCTCTCTCGCAGTCTCACACACTCTCAGTCTCACACTCTTGCAGTCTCACACTCTTGCAGTCTCACACAGTCTCTCTCGCAATCTCACACAGTCTCTCTCGCAGTCTCACACAGTCCCTCACACACTCTCAGTCTCACACACTCTCAGTCTCACACTCTCACAGTCTCACACTCTCACAGTCTCTCTCGCAGTCCCACACAGTCTCTCTCCCAGTCTCACACTGTCCCTCACACTCTCACAGTCTCACACGCTCTCACAGTCTCACACGCTCTCACAGTCTCACACGCTCTCACAGTCTCTCACAGTCTCTCTCGCAGTCTCACACTCTCAGTCTCACACTCTCAGTCTCACACTCTCTCGCAGTCTCACACAGTCCCTCACACTCTCACAGTCTCTCTCACAGTCTCACACAGTCCCTCACACTCTCACAGTCTCACACAGTCCCTCACACTCTCACAGTCTCTTACAGTCTCTCTCGCAGTCTTACACAGTCCCTCACACTCTCACAGTCTCTTACACTCTCAGTCTCACAGTCTCACACAGTCTCTCACACTCTCAGTCTCACACACTCTCAGTCTCACACACTCTCAGTCTCTCACAGTCCCTCACACACTCTCAGTCTCACACACTCTCAGTCTCACACTCTCACGGTCTCTCTCGCAGTCCCACACAGTCTGTCTCACACTCTCAGTCTCACAGTCTCTCTCGCAGTCTCACACAGTCCCTCACAGTCTCACAGTCTCTCACACTCTCACAGTCTCACACTCTCACAGTATCTCACAGTCTCTCTCGCAGTCTCACACAGTCTCTCTCGCAGTCTCACACAGTCCCTCACACTCTCACAGTCCCTCACACTCTCACAGTCTCTTACACTCTCACAGTCTCACACAGTCTCTCACACTCTCACAGTCTCACACTTTCATACAGTCTCACACTCTCAGTCTCACACTCTCAAAGTCTCTCACAGTCTCTCTCGCAGTCTCACACAGTCTCTCTCGCAGTCTCACACAGTCCCTCACACTCTCACAGTCCCTCACACTCTCAGTCCCACACACTCTCAATCTCACACTCTCAGTCTCACACTCTCACAGTCTCTCAAGTCTCTCTCGCAGTCTCACACAGTCTCTCTCGCAGTCTCTCACACTCTCACAGTCTCTTACACTCTCACAGCCTCACACAGTCTCTCACACTTTCACACAGTCTCACACTTTCACACAGTCTTACACTCTGTCTCTCTCGCAGTCTCGCACACTCGCAGTCTCACACTCTCAGTCTCACACACTCTCAGTCTCACACTCTCACAGTCTCTCACAGTCTCTCTCGCAGTCTCACACAGTCTCTCTCGCAGTCTCACACAGTCCCTCACACACTCTCAGTCTCACACTCTCTCAGTCTCACACTCTCTCAGTCTCTCACAGTCTCTCTCGCAGTCTCGCACAGTCTCTCTCGCAATCTCAAACACTCGCAGTCTCACACACTCGCAGTCTCACACAGTCTCTCTCGCAGTCTCACACAGTCCCTCACACACTCTCAGTCTCACACACTCTCAGTCTCACACTCTCACGGTCTCTCTCGCAGTCCCACACAGTCTCTCTCGCAGTCTCACACAGTCCCTCACACTCTCACAGTCTCACACACTCTCACAGTCTCACACAGTCTCACACTTTCACACAGTCTCACACTCTCTCAGTCTCACACAGTCTCTCTCGCAGTCTCACACAGTCTCACACTCTCTCAGTCTCACACAGTCTCTCTCGCAGTCTCACACAGTCTCACACTCTCTCAGTCTCACACAGTCTCTCTCGCAGTCTCACACAGTCTCTCTCGCAGTCTCACACAGTCTCTCTCGCAGTCTCACACAGTCCCTCACACTCTCACAGTCCCTCACACTCTCACAGTCTCTTACACTCTCACAGTCTCTTACACTCTCACAGTCACACTCTCTCACACACTCACACTCTCTCACACACTCACACTCTCACACAGTCTCTCACACAGTCTCTCACACAGTCACAGTCTCACAGTCACAGTCTCACACAGTCTCATACTCTCAGTCTCATACTCTCAGTCTCACACTCTCAGTCTCACACTCTCAGTCTCACACTCTCTCACAGTCTCTCTCAGTCTCACACAGTCCCTCACACTGACACAGTCTCTCACACTCTCTCACACACACACAGTCTCACACACACACACAGTCTCGCACTCACACACAGTCTCACACTCACACACAGTCTCACACTCTCACACTCTCTCACTCTCACACTGTCTCACACCTCACACACAGTCTCACACTCTCTCTCACACTCAGTCTCACTCTCACACAGTCTCACACTCTCACACAGTCTCACTCTTACAGTCTCTCTCTCTCACAAACAGTCTCACACACAGTCTCACAGTCTCTCTCACACTCTCAGTCACACAGTCTCACACAGTCTCTCACACACAGTCTCACACTCTCTCACACTCTCTCTCACACTATCTCAGTCTCACTCTCACACAGTCTCACACTCTCACACAGTCTCACACTCTCACAGTCTCACACAGTCTCACAGTCTCACACAGTCTCACAGTCTCTCTCTCTCACACAGTCTCACAGTCTCTCTCACACTCTGTCACACAGTCTCTCTCACACTCTCAGTCACACAGTCTCTCTCACACTCTCAGTCACACAGTCTCACACAGTCTCTCAAAGTCTCTCACACTCTCACACACAGTCTCACACTCTCACACACTCTCTCAGTCTCATACTCTCACACACAGTCTCACACTCTCACACACAGTCTCACACTCTCTCTCTCATGCTCTCTCAGTCTCACTCTTACACAGTCTCACAGTCTCACACAGTCTCACTCTTACAGTCTCTCTCTCTCACACACAGTCTCACACGCAGTCTCACAGTCTCTCTCACACTGTCACACAGTCTCTCTCACACTCTCAGTCACACAGTCTCACACAGTCTCTCACAGTCTCACACACAGTCTCACACTCTCACACACAGTCTCACACTCTCACACACAGTCTCACACTCTCACACTCTCTCTCACACTCTCACACACAGTCTCACACTCTCACACACACAGTCTCACACTCTCACACACAGTCTCACACTCTCACACTCTCTCTCACACTCTCTCACAGTCTCACACTCTCTCACTCTCAGTCTCACACACAGTCTCACACTCACACAGTCTCACACTCACACAGTCTCACAGTCTCTCTCTGTCACTCTCACACAGTCTCACACTCTCACACAGTCTCACACTCTCACACTCTCACAGTCTCACAGTCTCACACACTCACAGTCTCACACACTCACAGTCTCACACACTCTCACTCACAGTCTCACACACTCTCACTCACAGTCTCACACACTCAGAGTCTCACACACTCTCACACACAGCCTCACACTCTCACACACAGTCTCACACACTCTCACACACAGCCTCACACTCTCACACACAGCCTCACACTCTCACACACAGTCTCACACTCTCACACACAGTCTCACTCTCACACACAGTCTCTCACAGTCTCACACTTTCACACAGTCTCACACTCTCTCTCTCGCAGTCTCACACTCTCACAGTCTCTCTCGCAGTCTCACACAGTCCCTTACACTCTCACAGTCTCTTACACTCTCACAGTCTCTTACACTCTCAGTCTCACAGTCTCACACAGTCTCTCACAGTCTCACACACTCACATACTCTCTGTCTCGCACTCTCTGTCTCGCACTCTCTGTCTCGCACTCTCTGTCTCGCACTCTCTCAGTCTCGCACGCTCTCAGTCTCACACAGTCTCACAATCTCACAGTCTCACAGTCTCTCTCTCTCACAGTCTCTCTCTCTCACTGTCTCACTCATTCACACTCTCAGTCTCACACACTCGCACTCTCAGTCTCGCACGCTCTCAGTCTCGCACGCTCTCACAGTCTCTCTCTCTCGCACTCACAGTCTCGCACTCACAGTCTCGCACTCACAGTCTCTCTCACACACTCTCTCTCACACTCTCTCTCACACTCTCTCTCACACTCTCACAGTCTCTCTCACACTCTCACAGTCTCACACTCTCTCACACTCTCACAGTCTCACAGTCTCTCACACTCTCAGTCTCACAGTCTCACACAGTCTCTCACACTTTCAGTCTCACAGTCTCTCACACTCTCAGTCTCACAGTCTCGCACTCACAGTCTCGCACACACAGTCTCTCTCACACACTCTCTCTCACACTCTCTCTCACACTCTCTCTCACACTCTCTCACACTCTCTCTCACACTCTCAAAGTCTCTCTCACACTCTCACAGTCTCTCACACTTTCACAGTCTCACACACTCTCTCACACTCACATTCTCACACTCTCAGTCTCACACAGTCTCTCTCACTCTCTCAGTCTCACACCCAATCACTCACACACTCAATCACACTCACACAGTCTCACTCAATCACACTCTCACAGTCTCACTCAATCACACTCACACACTCTCACTCTCAAATCACACTCTCACTCTCACACAGTCACACTCTCACAGTCTCATGCTCTCACAGTCTCACACTCAATCACACTCTCACACTTACAGTCTCGCAGTCACACTCAATCACAATCACACTCTCAAACTCACACTCACACCCTCAATCACACTCACACCCTCAATCACACTCACACCCTCAATCACTCACACCTTCAATCACTCACACCCTCTCACTCACACCCTCTCACTATCATACACACTCTCACTCACACATTCTCACTCAATCACACACACTCACTAACACACTCACTCAATCACTCACACGCAATCACTCAATCTCGCACTCAAACGCAATCACTCACACGTAATCACACCCCAGGAGCCAGCACGATCCACCTTCCACCATAGTCTCACTGTCACTCAAACCCCGGGAGCCAGCACGATCCACCTTCCACCATAGTATGTACAATTACCACACGCATTTCAATTACATGAATGAATGCCAGTCACTCTATGTGTCTGCATGTATGTGTGTGTATGACTGTCGCTCTTTAAGCATCTCAGTGCATGCGTGTGCATTTGCGTGTGTGTCTCTGTTTTTGTCTCGCATCCCTGTGTGTGCATTAATTCCCTATATATCCTGACGGGCAACACCGTCCCACATTGCTAGTATATATATAAAAGAATAAGCCTCATTGCATAATTTATGGTACCTCACACACAGAACATAATTTATGTCTCCTCAGAAAAGAAACTTGCATTGAACAGAATGTCTTATTACATAATTTATGTCTCATTAGGAGACACAACTCCTGTTGGGTGATTCAATGGGGACTTTACTGCTCCCATTGGGTGATTCAATGGGGGCATGTTTATCATACAGGGAGTTGGCCCGCCCCCTCCAGCACGCCCACCACTATCCAACTGACAAAAAAAATATAGCTGCCACTTGTTCCTGAAGTAGAGGATATCAGTAACTTCTCCTGGTCCACACACACTCTAACTCATGACCCCACAAACACATTGTTTCACCTCCCACAGATAATTGTAACCCTCCATACACTCTGTTCCAGTAGGAGGGTGTAATGTTCCCATAAAATACAAACTCAGGGATAAACTTAATAGCAACTCTTTTATTTAACTCTTCATCTCTTCAGACACTTCACTAACTGTCTCAACTGTCACTCCTCCACTCCCTGCTTCCCGCCCTTTCTCCTTAAAGGGAGAGAGATGCTTTGCTGTATGTTACAGAGGGCAAGCCTCAAACACCACTTTCTATTTGTTCCCTCAGCATATTGCTATGCTGCCTCAACTGAAGAGCCCCCGTGTGTTATATTGCTATGTTACCTCAACTTAACCCTTTGAGTGCCAGAGGGGTACACCAGGGGTGTTTCTAGGTTCCAAAACGATCTGGTGCTAGAGCCCACAGCAAAATTCAACAGAGTGCCTGCCACCAGTGGTAGTGATGATAACGCTGTAATGTGGAGTGAGTTATCCTTACACAACATATATGTTTATTTTACTAATCTATATATAATGCAATGCAAAGAGTTAAGAAGTAAGCCATTTTATGTTCAACTCTTGCCATTGTTTTTTGTTCTAACTAACTGAAGTTATTGTGGTGTAAACCAACTGTACCACAGGGAACAAATCAAAATTCCTGTCACATTAAATAGGGGTTTTAACTCCTTGAATGCTATAGCGGTCTTCAATACATTGCAAAGCAATGCATTGGAGACCTCTCTAGCATGCAAGAGGTTAAAAACTCTATTCAAGTGCAGTGGATTTTAAGAACTTTTATTTGTCCCCTATTGTGCAGTTGGTTCACTCCAGAATAAAATCAGGTTGCTTTAATACATGTGAGCCATTGATGTAACTGAATAAATTATCAAGAGCAACACCAAAGTATTTTATTTACACAGATAATGTATAAACAAATATAACGATGTTTAAACAAACATTAATGTGAGTTTTATTGCTGTGGAGCAATGTGATACACTTATATACCCACCACACAGTATGATGTCCTAAAAGAGGGACACCAGGGTGTGAAAGAGGGACAGAGGGATTTGGGGCTCAAAGAGGGACACTTGGGAGGTATGCTTATACCCAGCATTGTTCCATTGCCCACTGGTAGCCATAGAACCCCTCATACACTGCCTGATAACCTTGCGCTTCTAGCCCCTATTAGCCACACATCCACTGTCTGATACTCCAGTGATTTGCCACCGGTAGCACCAGGCCCACACATGAACTGATATCTCAGTCTTCTTCTACTGGCAACTGGTATCCATAGAACCATACATACACTGTGTGATACCCCATTATTTTTCCACTGGTTACCTGTAGCCAATTATACACTGTCTGATTGGCGGCATTTTTCCATTGGCCGCTGGAAGCCACAGAACAACGCACATAAACTTTATGATACCACAGCCTTGTTCCACTGGCCACTGGTAGCCACAGCCATGTTTCTCTGCCCAGATTCCCCAAATACACTGTGTTACCCCACCAGCCTTCTACAACTGCCTGCTGGTCGCCACAGATTACCCTCATACATTGTGCATCCCCACCAGCCTTGTTCTGCCCACTGGAAGCCACAGATTCCCCACATACATTGCATGTGACCCCCCCCCCCCGCCCACTGTTATCCACAGATTCCTCACATACACTATGTGATTCCCAACTGCATTTTACCCCTGCCCACCGATAGCCACAGATTGCATACATACATTATGTGACCCCCCCCAACAACCTTATTCCCCTAACCACTGGTAGCCACAGATTCTCAACATACACTATATAACCCCCCTAGCCTTGCTCCCCTGCCCACTGGTAGCCACAGATTCCTTACATACACTATGTGACCTCCCCCAGTCTTACTACCCGGTCCACTGGTAGCCACTGATTCCCCACATACACTGTGGACCCCACCAGCCTTATTATCCTGCCCACTGAAAGCCACAGATTCTACATATACACTATATGACCACCACCATCCTTATTCCAATACCCACTGTAGCCACTGATTCCCTACATAAACTGTGTGACCCCACCAGCCTTGTTCCCCTGCCCTTTGGTAGCCAGCCCACAAATTCTCCACATATACAATGTGACAACCACCAACCTTGTTTACCTGCCACTGGTAGCCATATATTTCCCCCATCTATACTGTCCCTCATACCTTCTCTTCTGCTTTGCCCCATTCTGCTTTCTGTTTCAGTGTAGAGCCATGGGCTCCACACTGCCTCCTCTGGTACTTCAGGTGCATGTTGATGACCTCATCGCAAAGCACCAGGAAGTGCTAGAAGAGCCAGTGTGGAGCGGATGGCTGTGGGCTGAAGCTGAGAACAGAGTAAGGCAGCAGCCTGCTGTTCCAAGCTATATATGCCCACAAGTTGCTGGGCAGCAGCCAGCCAGCCTCAGGATAAACAGCAGGAGGAGTTAGTCTGCTGATTGTCTGACATTTGGGGCTGCACACTGTCACACTCGGGGCTTCAGCCCCCTTAGCCCACCCCTAGCGACACCCCTGGGGTACACAACGCATTGCAATGCAATGCGTTGCGTACCCCTCTGGCACTCAAAGGGTTAAGTAAGGAGGAGTTACTGTTCCCATTGGGTGATTCAATGGGGGAGTGATTTAAATCATGCAGGGAGTTGGCCTGCCCCCACTATCCAGCCCGCCCACCACTATCTAAGTAACTGAAAAAACAAAATGGCTGCCACTCACTCCTACACCATAGACACAAACACATCAGACAAAAAACACACGCACTCAATCTCACACACGCACTCAATCCCACACACTCTCTCTCTCACACTCTCTCTCACTCATTCTCTCTCACTCACTCTCTCTCACTCACTCTCTCTCTCACTCACTCTCGTACTCACACCCCAGGATCCAGCACGATCCACCTTCTACCATAGTATGTGCAATTACCACATGCGTTTCAACTATATGAATGAATGCCACAGTGGAGGCATAAGTACAAACACAAACTCATTACAGTGACACATAAGTCACCCCCTTATGACTCACTTCTGTGTGTGCATGTGTGTCTCTGTGTGTTCCTCACTGTGTGTGTTGCATGTCTGTATCACACTCTATGTGTCTGCATGTTGTGCATTGCATGTATGTATGTATGACTGTGTCGATCTTTATGCATCTCAGTGAATGCGTGTGCATTTGCGTGTGTGTCTCTGTGTGTGTTTGTCTTGCATCCGTGTGTGTGCGCATTAATTCTATATATATATAGTACAGTATATCAACACTAGTAAAGATACATTTCCCTGATAAGGTGTCTTTAGAATGTGAGATTCTAGATTTAATTATTAACTAAATATTGTAACTTCCGTATCTAGGAGGAATCTGGATTTTTTTTTTTGCAATTTAATTATTTTGTCCTTGACTATTGTAAATATTATGATATATAGAGAAATGCAGCTCTTTCTATTTTCAAATCATAAAATCAGCTGGGAAATTTTCAGCTCAGGAAATACTGAAGCTTTTAACTTATTTATATCCATATAATGCATAGTATACTAAAATGAAGTTTACTGCCCTTAACCCCTTAAGGACCAGCGCGCACGCGCGGCCGGCACTTGAGGACCACGGGGCTTTTTTTTTTTTTTTCACTTCCGGTTCAGGGCTTCCAGAGCGGCGTGCAGCCGCGCCAGGAGCCCTGAACTCCATGCCGTGCCAAGACCGTACTTAAGTGCCGGACTACCGTGACAATGGTCCTTAAGGGGTTAAGGACTGCTGTGATCCTTGCCGATGCGCTGGTACACATGACCTGTTGCATATACCGGTGTCCTGAGTTGGTGTCTGAGAGAGACAGCTCCAGTCTTGGAGCGGTCAATTTCAGATTCCGTTTTTACTTTACAGTGCTCCAGCAGGATCGCTGTAAGTAAAAATGATTTTTTATTTCTTATTTACTTTGGGCCAGAATTGCGGTATTATGCCTGTGTGTGTTTGGGTTTTGCAAATGGAAAGAAAAAACTAAAAGGATCGGTATACCGGCATGTTAACCCTTTGAGTGCCAGAGGGGTTTGCAACTAAGTTCTTTGCAATGCATTACACTCCCCTCTGGCACTCAAAGAGTTAAGGTATAGGGTGACATGCAGTATACACTGGTGTGTCATGTCAGAGGTAAATAGCGATGGGAAGCGTATTCATATCTGGGACCTTTGTCTTGTAGGGACTCCTGTTTTACTGTTGGGGGGAGATCAATGAGGTGATCTGGGTTTAAAAAGGGGGGTGGCTTAATTGCGAGTGGGGGTGGGACTTCACAGACATGTGGAAAAAGTGCTAGGAATAGGCTGGGAAGGAGGAGAAGTGGGAGGGAAATGGTAGTTTACAGTGTGAGCGGTTTGAGGGCTCTTCCCCCTATGCTGCTGGTCTGTCCTGTGGGGTAAAAGTTGATACACAACCCTGTGGCAGTTAGTGGGTTAAGTGTGTACCTGTCTTTCCTCCTTGCATGGCAAATGTTGAAACCCATGAAATAATTGAGCAATGTGGACCTTCCTTAACCTCATGAGTGCCATTACATATATAAGTCTGCAAAGTTCCCCCTTCCCTCCCCTTGTGCTGACGTCAGCTTTCAAACTCAGAGATGGAGATCGTAGTCCATAGACCGTCCTGTGGCTCTTCAGCAGAGCCGTGATTGCGGTAGTTACAAAGAAATACTTCATTTGAATGGTCTACAACGTGTGCTTGCAAACCAGGCACAAATTGTAGACGGTTCAAATGAAGTATTTCCTTGTAACTACCGCGATCACGGCTCTGCTGAAGAGCCACAGGATGGTCTATGGACTGCGATCTCCATCTGTAAGTTTTAAGTTGACGTCACCACAAGGGGAGGGAGGGGGAACTTTGCAGACTTATATCTCCCAAACCATAAAGGTTTGGGAGATCGGAAATGGGGCAATTAGTTTATTTTGTAAATATCTACAGAGTTTAAATGGTTTGAATTTCAAGTATTGCTATTGCTATCACTTTAAGGGAATAGTAATGTTTAGATATTAATGCAAGTTTGATTCTTCAATATACTTCTTTTTATAACAAAATGTATTTTTCTAACTGCTCATAATGTTGTCGTCTTTGTTTTATTATAATTAAAAATGTCCCCCTCCTGCCCCTTTTCCATACGTTACGATGCCTCCCCTCAGAGCAGCAAGCTGGTCTGGATGGATTGCAACAAGGGACAATCTTCTGTCATCATAAGGAAACAACTGTCAAGATGGCAGGTTTCCCTTATACTGATAGAACGATGATTGTGCCTTGTTGTGAATCTGTCTGGTCAAGCGACCGGATTTCAGATCTGAGGGGAGGTAGCATTACATATGAAAAAGGGGACAATTCTAATTAAAATTAAATGAAGATGACGGTGTTATGAGCAGTTAGAAAGGCGCATTTCATTTTAAAAAAGTATATTGAAGATTCAAGCTTGTATTAATATCTAAACATAATAGTATAATACATTAAGATATAGGGCGCTATTGGTGGAAAAAAGAAAAAGGTAATATTATGTACCAAATATATCAAAATGTATTGCTAAAATCAAGTTCTATTACTATAATAAGAGATGTATAATAAATATACCCAAATAGTAATAATGCCTAAAACGAGGTGCCAAATATATGAAATCCTCTCAAAATAAAATCTAAATGCAATATGGTACTAGATACAATGTAATACTATATGTATACTACTGTAAAAACTGCAAATAACTTCATCTCATGTATAACACTTATTAAAGGATTAGTGATCGAAATGGTGAAAAGTCTGCTACCAGCATCGATCCAGGTAAACAGTTCCCCAACCTTGATACACACACACAACAGGTTCCACTAAACCCTAAAACTGCTGATCCAATATCGGATCCCACAATACATGAATGTAGGGGATCCGCCCAGTAAATGCAACGTGCTATGTGAACTTGGGTGAATGGGTCTTCGTATTGGTCAAGTGTAACCCGAATCACATACAAAGTATCACAGGGCCATCATTTTGATCCATTTAATAAAAAATACCAAATAAATATAATGTGTACACAAGTAACCCAACATAAAAAAAATATATAGAAGAGGCAAAATAGGAAACAACGCTAAGTCCAAACCATACCCCAAAGGGTTAAACTCTAAACAATTTTTTATAGAAAATATCTAAACATTACTATCTCAGACTGGTGTGCATTATACAATCATTTGCATCTATATACTTTTAATAGCCTGCTGGACAATAGATTACACTCTCATGCTCACACTCAAATACTTCCTGAAATTTTAACAGCCAGGCCAATTGGGTTCACTTACATCAGCAAGCCATCCTATTCTAGCTTCTAAATAGGTGAAACAACCTACGATGCCAACACTGAACAGTTATGATGCTCACTCAGATGGTCATCAGAATATAAACAAGGAGAGTGTAGACCATATCTGGTTAAGTTCGGTCCATGGTCCATGTCAACAGTCATTACTACTGGGACATAATTCATAAAGCTTAAGAAGTCCAGTTCTGGAGTGTATCAACTGCACCATGGGTAGGGGATTTTGGTGAAAATTCTGGAATTCTGTAATCCCCTATGGGGTTTTTAACTCCTTGAATGCTACACCTTGCAAAACAATGCATTGGTGACCTCACTAACATTCAAAAGTTTTAACCCTTTGAGTGACAGAGGGGTGCGCAATGCATTGCTTTTGCAATGCGTTGCGTACCCCTCTGGCACTCAAAGAGTTAAATCTTTAACTCTATTTAACGTTTCTTCCTCACCCTCATGGTGCATTTGGTTAGCTCCAGAATTTCTCCTCTTTACCTTGATGACTAAACATCGAATTAAAAGGCACAGTAAAGCTATTCTGGAGCAAACCAACTGCATTACAGGGGAAATTCCATCCCTGAGACCTTTTTAATTAAGCTTTTAACCGTTTGAAAGGTATGGGGGCCTCCAACATTGTGCAAAGCTAAGTGTGAGAGTAGGCCTCACCAGCAGTGGTTAAAATTAAATCAGTTTAAAGGGGAATGATGATACTCTACCAAATATAGTTCACCCTTTGAGTTTTAGAGAGGTATATATGCCGCCCAATACATTGCTTACATACATTACCCTTTCTGGGTATCAAAGAGTTAACCTCTGATTTCTGCGCTACTACAAGGGTCTGTAATGTCATTTTCCATAAGATAAACCTTGACGAACATACAGGGGGTGAATGTAATTACACTAGTGATGCCACAGAGCTCACGTTTGAAATGCGGCCACAAAATTGATACCACGGAGCTTGCAATCCAAATTATGGAGCTACAAACGGTACCAAAAAGCTTACACAGTTGAAATAATGGAGCCACAAATTATAACACAAAGCAGACAATTAGAATAGAGCTACACTAGTGATACCACTACCACAGAGCTTACCACAGTAGCCACCACACATATTGCCCCTTAAATGGATAGTAATGTTTCATAATAAAAGCAGCTCTAATTAATCTTTATAGTATTTGAACCTTGGAGAGTGTTATTTCACTACTGTCAGAGTTGTAGTTCAAGAGTAATTGAATGACAAAGTATCCCCCTCCCGCCCCTTTTACTGATGTAACACTGTTCAGCCAGAGCAGAAGGGAGGTGCCCAGGTAGACTGCAGAGAGGGACAATCTTCAATTAAGATAACAGAAAAACCTGTCAAAGGGGGCAGGGCTTTCATTGTTCTCATAGGAAGAAGATTGTCCCCTTCTGTTATCTGTCTGGTCTATGGACTGCATTCCACATCTGAGACGAGGTGGCTTACACTAGGTAAAAGGGGCAGGAGGGTGATACTTTATCATTCAATTACTCTTGAACCACAACTCTCACAGTATTGAAATAACACTCTCCATGGCCCAAATACTATGAAGATTAATTGGAACTGCTGTTTTTGAGAAACATTACTATCCCTTTAAATCCTTAGAGACCAAACTGGTTGGGATTTTTAAAATGTTATTTTATTTTACTTTCGAGCCTAAATGTATTTAATTCATTGGCTGAATAGCAGCAGGCATTTTAAAGAAAAAACAGGCAGCCGCACTAATCGGAATCCATTCTGGGGAACATTTGGACTAAGTTAGGACCTAAGAGTTCCTCCCACTTCCTCATTGTCCTTCCACACATGATTTACCATTGAATCTGCCAGTGGAAGAGGTGAACAACAAAGAGGCAAGGTGAAAACACTGTTGGCTGGAGAGGGTGGGGACGGAAGCTGGATGTGAGGCACTTCCAAGTTATGTCCCCACACCCCCAGCCAATAGTGTTTTCAATTGAATAATTTTATCTTATACTAGTTACAAAGCCCGTATACACGGGCTGATCCAGAGCGGAGAGCTCCGGATGGCTCACAGCCTGTCTGTGCTCCCTGCTCCGGGGCAGCAGAAGAGGCGCTGGGTGATAGTTTGTCACCCAGCCACCTCTGCTGCTGCCCCGGAGCCGGGAGCACAGACAGGCTGTCAGTCTTCCGGAGCTCACCGCTCCAGATCAGCCCGTTCTGCGAGTCCCTACTGCCCATGTGCGGTTATGCACACAGTGAGCGACGCATTCTAGGACTTTATGTTATAGGATATCTTCTAGTTCTATATAAATTATAAAAAAAATTATTACAGAATACAGACAGTAAAACTGCTACACAGTACACCACACACCAGTACACCACATGCACATGGTTAAAGGGATAGTAACACTTAAATGTTACTAATCTCCATTTTGTAGCCCTTAAAAAAAGAAATAAAATGCCGCCAGTGCCATCTCTCAAACCCTTATGGTTTGGGAGATAACCTCTTTCAAAGATCCCCCCCTCCCTGACGTCAGCGTTCTAGCTGACTGCAGGGGAAACTGCTCCCGGGACTGGCAGAGGCTCTTCAGCAGAGCCGAGATTGCGTTATTGCAAAAGAAATCCTTCACTGAAAAGGTCTTCTATGTGTGCTTGCAAACCAAGAGCAAACCAAGCACACGTAGAAGACCTTTTCAGCGAAGGATTTCTTTTTCCATAACACGATCTCGTCTCTGCTGCAGAGCCGCCGGCTGGTCCCAGGACCAGATTCCCCTGCAGTCAGCTAGAACTCTGATGTCAGGGAGGGGGGAACTTTGAAAGCGGTTATCTCCCAAACCTTAAGGGTTTGAGAGATGGCACTGGGGGCATTTATTTCTTTTTGTAAGGGCTACAAAATGGAATTTAGTGAAATTTAAGTGTTACTATCCCTTTAATGTCCGAGGTGAGACATTTGAAACCCTTCAATGGCGTGGCCCGCCCTCCTTTTGCCTTCATGCCTTGGTGCAGTGGCGGGAGCTGTGGCGTGGTGTTTGTGCCGTGGTGTATGTGTCACTGCCCGCCTACTGACTTGCTCCTGCTTGATACCTTCAAGTGCGAGCTGCGCATATACATTTTTCTAGGGGGGTTTCAACAGGTGGCGTGGCAGAAACTAGCTCCCTCCTCTCCACCTCCTTAATAGATAGCATGTGAGCGGCTTGAGCCAATCAGAGTAGCAATCTGCCCTTCCTAAGAGCCCTCACCCACTTACCAATGGAGTGGCTGAACTCTGGAGCCAGAACCAAGTGACAGCCTGACAGACATGACGATGACAGCACAATGAAGTGAGTGAGCGGGGCTGAGTGCATTGCAGCCTTGGCACTGCCCAAAATTGGCAAATATGACTATAACAAATGATGAGTGCCTCTTCTGCTGTTGGAGGTGCTGCGCCTGTGATACCTAGAAGTAGTACAAATTCAGCAGTATCTAGCCCCAGTAGTAGTAGTAGCCTCTCAAGAACCTCACAGTCTATGAAGTCCACAGTATGGAGATATTTCACTCAGGATCCAAAAACAAGCTAAGCATGTTGCCATCTGTTGTCTGAGTAAGAAGTATGTGAGCCGGAGGAAAGCAGGCTCTCACCTAGACACCTCCTCAATGAGTTCCCACCTGAAGCACAACCACAGGTCTGACTGGGAGACACACCATCAACAGGTCAGAGGTGCCACAGCTAGCAGCATCAGAAGTACTTCTAAATGTTTCCGGAGCTCTGGGGTACATAATAGAAGTGCTCTTGATGTGTTAGAGAGCGTGCCAAGATTTTCTGCTCCTGTTGCAGAGGAGTATGACTCTGAGTTTGTTTTTGGAGATAACAAGAGTCATAGAATGCCTACACATTCAACCACCACAGTTCTTCTACTATGTACTGCCATACTGCACTTACTTAGTTACTAAGAAAAAGTCAAGACCTGCACAAAAATAATGCAAATGTCTGCCTAAGGAATAGTGAAGTTTCCAGAATGTTGATGGTTGACATGCTGCCTTTTTCTTTTGTTGAAAACAAAGGGCTTTAAAGGGATTGTATTGTATTGTATATTTTTATATATATAGCGCCAACCGGTGTACTCGGCACTTTACAGATTACATTTAATACAGCAGGGGTACAATAAGTGCGGTGATTAAGTGCTTATATAGGCAGTCATAAGGGGAACGACAGGTGAGTATACATTAGGATAAGAGGTCCCTGCCCCGTAGAGCTTACAATCTAAGTATAGGATGGGTGACATACAGATACAAGCTGGTAGAGGAGCTCTAAATAAAAATAAAAAGAGCTCTAATTAATCATCATAGTATTTGGACCTTGGAGAGTGCTATTTCAATTCTGTCAGAGTTGTAGTTCAAGAGTAATTGAATGATAAAGTATCCCCCTAGCGCCCCTTTTACTGATGTAACACTGCTCAGCCAGATCAGAAGGGAGGTGCCCAGGTAGACTGCAGAGAGAGACAATCTTCAAGTTAAGATAAGGGAAAAACCTGAAAAACTTGGCAAGGGGGGCAGGGCTTTCATTGTTCTCATAGGAAGAAGATTGTCCCCTGCTGTTTTCTGTCTGGTCTATGGACTGCATTACACATCTGAGAAGAGATGGCTTAAGGGGAAACTTTGCTTGTGAATATCTCTCAAACCATAAAGGTTTGAGACATAAGACTTATATTGTTCTTCGTGTTTTTTTAATGCCTACAAAATAAAATAAATATAAAACAAAGTATTACTATCCCTTTAAAGAACTGATGTCATTGTGTTGCACCCTGCTGGAATATCCCAAGCCGCAGTTATTTTTCAAGGATGGTTGTGCCAATGTTACATAAGCAGGAAGTTAGTGTTGTAGGACAAAGACACTCTGCCTGCTAACAACATTTTCAAGGCATATATTGCTGTAAGTCTCACAACTTTTACTTTCATATATTTATTTCTCCACTTCATCCCACAGAAGACGTAATATTATAGTGGGAAAGGTGAAAAATTTATTGGCAGTGGTGAAAAAGTAAAAATGTTCTGTATTGACTATGGGCAAAAACATTAGTGAAAAAAGCAATAAATCTTTGTTTTTTTTTCGCAAAAAGTCATGCAGGAAATTTTTCCGACTTTTCGCTACCCCCAAACCTGCAGCATACCCTGTACAGAATAGGAAATTGGGAAACTATGAACCCATCTCCAGAGGCATAACTAGAAGCCGCGGGGCCCTGGTGCAAGAATTGCCACGGGCCCCCCTCCGACCACATTGGCCCCCCTCAACCACATTGGCCACCTCCACATTGCCCCTTCCACAATGCCACTCATTCTCCGCAATGCCCCTTTCACATTGCCCCTCAATCTCCACAATGTCCCTTCCACATTGCCCCCCCCATCTCCACAATGCCCCTTTCACATTGCCCCTCAATCTCCACAATGCCCCTTCCACATTGCCCCTCAATTTCCACAATGCCCCTTCCACACTGCCCCTCAATTTCCACAATGCCTCTTCCACACTGCCCCTCAATCTCCACATTGCCCCTTCAACAATGCCCCTTTCACATTGCCCCTCAATCTCCACAATGCCCCTTCCACATTGCCCCTCAATTTCCACAATGCCCCTTCCACACTGCCCCTCAATTTCCACATTGCCCCTTCAACAATGCCCCTATCACAATGCCCCTCATTCTCCACATTGCCCCCCAATCTCTACAATGCCCCCATCACAATGTCCCCATCGCCACATTGCCCCTACTGACCGCCCCATCCTCCTACCTCGAGTCCCTGGTGGTCTAGCGGTGTGTGCAACATGCCGAATGAGGAACAGACCTCTGACTGGTACACAAGATCCCGCGCGGTCCTTAGTAATGCAGAGCACTGGGAGATTATGTCATCTCCCAGCGCTATGCATTACTAGAATGCCGGCCGCCGGGACATCAGCTGTGCCGCGGGCGCGTGGCGAGAGGGTCGCAGGGGGCGGACGGGCCCCTGAGAGTGACGGGCCCGGTCTCAGGTGCGACCCCTATTGTTACGCCACTGCCCATCTCTGCTGGGGTGATTAAGTACCAATCCATTACTGTATTTCACATGGGAGTCAATCACATTTTCCCGCTGGCAATTTCCTTTTCAGTGTATGCAGAAGATGACAATTTCCTTTTCAGTGTATGCAGAAGATGACAAGTTGTACTATAGTATGTAAATTTTGAGACATTCTTGGGAGTCTTCTTTGTGTTTCACAGTGAAATTTTAAACACCGGATTGGAAACTTAAATTAGGTAAGAATCATAGAAGAAATCAACATATATCAGCTATAAACAATTTAGAAGTGGAAAAAGAATTAGAAAGACCACAAAAGACTAAAATCACCAAACATGTAGCACGGGAATGTTTGACCTTTTGACTGTCGGAGGGGTATTGAACGCATTGCTTTGCAATGCTTTGGATACTTCTCTGCCACTTAAAGGATTAATCCAAGCAATATAGAACTGACAGATATACAAAGTCAGGTATTAACCAAAGGAATTTAAAGAGGAACTACCACCCCAACACAATGTAATCTCTAAGTCTTTGTCTTCCTAGCGTACGTCATCGTCCTCAGCACCACACGACCTGCCGAGCTCCTGGCATCAAGCGCGGTCAGGTCATTTCAGCCTAGTGGAAACAGACCGGTGGTTTATATATAGCGAGTGCTTCACATGCACCCGCTTCCACTAGGCTGAAATGACCTGACCCGCTTGATGCCAGGAGCTCGGCAGGTCACGTGGTGCTGAGGACAGTGACGTACGAGTGATGGGCAAGACGGAGGGAGGTACAGTGGAGCTGAATGGCTCCATAGCGGTCATGCACAGAACAGATTCAAGGGGCAAGACATCATCAGTTAGAGATTTAGTATAAAGATTGTGCTCTTACCAAGCTTTTTTGGAGAAAACTAACTATGGATTGCTAATAACGCTAGGAAGACAAAGACTTAGAGATTACATTGTGTTGGGGTGGTTGTTCCCCTTTAAAAATTGTACACAGTACACCACATGCACATACTTACATTATTGTGGTTAAAGGGATAGTAACACTTAAATTTTACTAATTTTCATTTTGTAGCCCTTAAAAAAAAGAAATAAAATGCCCCCAGTGCCATCTCTCAAACCCTTATGGTTTGGGAGATAACCGCTTTCAAAGTTCTCCCCTCCCTGACGTCAGCATTCTAGCTGACTGCAGGGGAATCCGCTCCCGGGACCGGCAGAGGCTCTTCAGCAGAGCCGAGATTGCGTTATTGCAAAAGAAATCCTTCACTGAAAGGTCTTCTACGTGTGCTTGCAAACCAAGAACAAACCAAGCACACGGAGAAGACCTTTTCAGTGAAAGATTTCTTTTTCCATAACACAATCTCGTCTCTGCTGCAGAGCCGACAGCTGGTCCCAGGACCAGATTCCCCTGCAGTCAGCTAGAACTCTGGAGATTAGTAAAATTTAAGTGTTACTATCCCTTTAATGTCCGAGGTGAGACATTTTAAACCCTTCAATGGCGTGACCTGCCCTCCTTTTGCCTTCATGCCTTGATGCAGTGGCAGGCGCTGTGGTGTGGTGTTGTGCCGTGGTGTATATGTCACTGCCCACCTACTGACTTGCTCCTGCTTGATACCTTCAAGTGCGAGCTGCGCATATACATTTTTCTGGGGGGGGGGGTTCAACAGGGGGCGTGGCATAAACTAGCTCCCTCCTCTCCACCTCCCTAATAGACAGCATGTGAGCGGCTTCAGCCAATCAGAATAGCAACCTGCCCTTTCTAAGAGCCCCCACCCACTTAACAATGGAGTGGCTGAACTCTGGAGCCAGAATCAAGTGACAGACATGACGATGACAGCACAGTGAAGTGAGTGAGCAGGCCGAGTGCATTGCAGCCTTGGCACTGCCCAAAATTGGCCCTGACTGCAAATATGACTATAACAAATGACACAGAGCTGAGAGAATGATTGTGCGCTGGTTGGTGTACTTTTCTAACCCTTTGATTGCCACAGAGTGTGCAATGTACATCCCTATGGCACTCAAAGGGTTAATTGAGTGATGCTGCTCATGGTGCGGAAATGATCCTGTCCATTCCCCACTGACCAAGTGGAGGAAGCAGAGAAAATGCTCTCAGACTTCAGGGTTGTCTACTACTGGTGATGTGTAGGGGAGGGCATCCATTCACATCACCAGCAGTATGACAAACCTACATGCTTATGATTGATTTAGGGGTGTAACCTCATAGGAAACTACAGGGAGATCCCTGCTTCGCCAACCTCAAACTGGTAATGTTGGGACTGTGAATTCCGATAGCAGAGGAAGCTATCGGAGCTTAGTGCATGTGGCGAACAACCATATCCTATATAATAATTCGCTAGAAAGTTTGTAACGACCCAGTCATGCTCAGTAGAGACTGTCCGTGACGAGGCTGTTGCAGAGCGGGGCGCTCCGAAGGCAGTGGCACTGTGGACCGTGTAACGGGCTCTTCAACTAGTTAACATATAAACACACCCACATGAATACGTCAATGTCTCATTATCCTGTATTTCCATCTTGAAAAGACTCATTAACCTGCATTTCCATATGGAAAGAAACCACTGTCGATGTGTCAAACCTGTCCTAGGCATGATGTATTGATGGCGATGTGGGCAGATGATTGTTGGAGATATAATAATGACTAGTATTTATACAGTGCCTTTCTCCCATTGGGACTTAAAGGGATAGTAATGTTTCATAATAAAAACAACTCTAATTAATCATCATAGTATTTGGACTATGGAGAGTGTTATTTCAGTTCTGTCAGAGTTGTAGTTCAAGAGTAATTCAATGACAAAGTGTCCCCCTCCCACCCCTTTCACTGATGTAACACTGCTCAGCCAAAGCAGAAGGGAGGTGCACAGGTAGATTGCAGAGAGGGACAATCTTCAATTAAGATAAGGGAAAAACCTGAAAAACTTGTCAAGGGGGCAGGGCTTTCATTGTTCTCATAGGTAGAAGATTGTCCCCTGCTGTTATCTGTCTGGTCTATGGACTGGATTCCACATCTGAGAAGAGATGGCTTACACTAGGTAAAAGGGGTGGGAGGGGGAACTTTGCTTGTGAATATCTCTTAAACCATAAAGGTTTGAAAGATAAGACTTATATCGTTCTTCATGTTTTTTTAATGCCTACAAAATAAAATAAAGTTAAAATGAAGTATTACTATCCCTTTAAAGCGCTTTTAGTTCATACTCTCAGAATTAACCAAATCAGCAGCTGAATAATAGATGTTATTATTACCCAATGAATGGTACTCATTTATCGACCTCAGAAGGATGAAGGGCTGAGCTGACCCTGCCAGGATTTGAACCGGCAACTTTGAGGTTTGAACAGGCTCTGTAGGCAGGACATTTACCACTGCGCTAGCTTTGCAATACGTTAGAGACCTCTGTAGCATTCAATTGGTTAAATGCCACTTTTCAAACAATGAAAATATTGTGAATTTGTATACTTCTGTGTCTCACCTACTTTCCTCTAGAAGACTGTAAGCTCTCACCAGCAGGGGGCTCTGATCCTTCTGTTTTCCATGTTCCATTTGTACTGTTTATTGTCTCTGTATGTCTGTTCTCTATTGTACAGCTCTGCAGAATAATTTGGAGCTATACAAATAAAGGAGTATAATAATAATATCTGTTTACCCCAAAAATTCACCACTTTACCTTTATACATGTAGCCCAGTATGGTATCACCTGTATATAATACAACAGACCTTTGAATTGTTCATTGTTTCCATAGTTTTCAATAAGACATTTGTAAAAAGAAAAATGTTTTCTTAACAAACTTGTGTTACACAATCACTGGTCATTGCACACCTTCTTTTGTTCATTTAGATTTTTTTAAACCACTGTATCAATGTCAGTGAATTTATCACTATTTATTACTTGTTACCTTTGCCCTCCATAGTCCTTACCTAATTTTTATAATACCTGTTTCCCCTGAAAACCACTGTATCAATGTCAGTGAATTTATCACTATTTATTACTTGTTACCTTTGCCCTCCATAGTCCTTACCTAATTTTTATAATACCTGTTTCCCCTGAAATACCTTCAGTCTTCCTGCTAATGGTCACTCCCATACTAACGCAGTCATTATTCCCTACTTTATCTTATTTTCTGTGCCTCGTTCTTCTGCCATTAGAGGAACATTAACCCTTTGAGTGCCAGAGGGATACACACGCATTGTTTCACAATGCGTTGTCTACCCCTCTGGCACTCAAAGGGTTAACACCTCCAATAAGTCCCACTTATGTTAATATGGCCAGAAAATCCTAGTTGTCCTTATGAATTTTGCCATTGCATCTTGATTCGAGAGAGGTTAAAGGGATAGTAATACTTTGTTTTATCTTTATTTTATTTTGTAGGCATTAAAAAAACATGAAGAAAGATATAAGTCTTATCTCTCAAACCTTTATGGTTTAAGAGATATTCACAAGCAAAGTTCCCCCCCCCCCCTTTTACCTAGTATAAGCCATCTCTTCTCAGATGTGGAATCCAGTCCATAGACCAGACAGATAACAGCAGGAGACAATCTTCTTCCTATGAGAACAATGAAAGCCCTGGCCCCCTTGACAAGTTTTTCAGGTTTTTCCCTTATCTTAATTGAAGATTGTCCCTCTCTGCAATCTACCTGGGCACCTCCCTTCTGCTGTGGCTGAGCAGTGTTACATCAGTAAAAGGGGCGGGAGGGGGACACTTTGTCATTGAATTACTCTTGAACTACAACTCTGACAGAATTGAAATAACACTCTCCAAAGTCCAAATACTATGATGATTAATTAGAGCTGCTTTTATTATGAAATATTACCATTCCTTTAAGGGGAGGGGGTGATTGTATAAATCTGGCAGTGCAGCTCTTTTTCTGTGCTTGAACTTTAGTATGGATGTGAGGGAGATCCCATTTTGTCCTTGTGGGAATTTCTATGGAAAGGGCATATATTCCTCCTGTCCCAGCTACAAACTCCTGGGTTGTGTGCACATTGCCCATAGAAATGCAGTGTTTGGCTTTAAAGGGATAGTAATACTTTAGTATTACTAATCCCTATAGTAAAGTCCTTTTAAAAATAAATGTATTGCCCCCTGTTTCATCTCTCAAACCTTTATGGTTTGAGAGATGATTGATCGCTCCTAAAGTTGCCCTCTCCCTCCCCCTTCCCCGAAGTCAGCGTTGTAGCTGACTGCAGGGAAATCCGGTCTTAGATCATCAGGCGGCTCTGCAGCAGAGCCGCGATCGATCGCGTTAATTAAAAGAAAATCTTTCACTAAAACGGTCTTCTACGTGTGCTTGCAAACCAAGCACACGTAGAAGACCATTTCGGTGAAAGTTTTCTTTTTTATTAATGCGATCGCGGCTCAACTGCAGAGCCACCTGAAAGTCGTACGACTGGCTTCTGTTGGGGAACAAAGCTATATCCTATAATCTTTTTCTAATAAGTGTACTGTACCTTTAAAAGCAGTGCATATGCATGAATACTTTTGTTCCATTAGAAAAATAGGAGTTTTAAATTAGTTGCAATATAGAGTTAGTTTGCAAGGTCAGTTTGGTAAGTTTTTTCTCAGTACAATAGGGCTTTATGCTTCAAGGAGAGACAGCTGGACAGACCAGATAAAGCTGCTGAAGACTGCTGGAGGATGCTGATTGGGCAATAACAGAGGGGTGGGTTACCAGTGGTTTATCGTTAGTGTATAATTAAGGGGTCCTCTATTGTGTGATGGGAGAACTCTCATACAGAATTGCTTGTAAGTGTAATTGCACAATACTTGCCGGGTATTTTCTGTACTGTAAAACATTATTATCTTTTGAATAATAATTAGTCTATAATTTGGAACAACTGTGTCACTGTTGCGTTATTTATAACCCATTGCAATTTTCCTTTTACATTTTGGTGCTGATACTTCCGGGAGTTTGAAAGCAGAATAGACGGATGCAGAGCTTGGGACTGCGAGAACGGGGGTCCTGCTAAAGCCGGCTACCAACAGGTGAGATCCTTTGTGTCTCTCAGCTGTTCCCCTCTTCTCTGTCCCATAGCTTCTCTGCCTTCTGTGAGTACAAACTTTCAAGAACTTGATACAGTTGTGTATATGTTCTAACACCTTCTGTATGGATGTGTGAGTAAAAAGGATATTGGTGGTTTTAAACCCATCATATCAGTGTGAAAGAGGTCCTTTATGGCGAATGTTTGGGCTATCTCAAGACGCACCTTCTTTGATAAGACGATCGCACGGTGGGGATAGCTGTATGCTAGTGAAAGAGGACGCTTCATGAGCCTCAGACACGTATGTTTTCTATCTTCTGAGTTTGTCAAGTAAAACGTTACTAACCTTGATCTGCATGAGCAAAGGGATTAATTACAGAAGGAGTGTGGGTAGATAAAGTGTTCTGAACTGGTTTAGCCTTGGATTGTCAGTGCAAGTCTTTGGGTTCCCCCTGTGCTTGGCCTTTGGATATCATTGATTGAATTCAGCTTCAGTCCACTGCTGCTATTGGGTACAGGACTACTCCCAGAGAACGAGAGCGACCTGATCTCTGATCACCTCTTGGCTTGCTTCTGTACAGCCTTGTGTTATGCCGGTTTGAACCTGGACTCTCCCATGCTTAAGGGCCTGTCCCAGACGCTGTAGCAGATCTGTGTCTCCCCCCATGAATAATTATATTCAGACTACTGGTAAACATAACTCCCCCCTAGCGTGGTTTGACTTAGAGGATACTAGAGGCCAGGTACTTCTTGCTATAGTACTCCTGCTGGATGTCAATTGGCTCTGTTGGAAAATTTGGAGGGATCAGAAGCGGGATTTGTAGTGTGTGAATTTCCCTGACAGCCCAACCTTAAGCCTGCTAGGAGTTGAGAGAGAGGGGTAAGAGTCCCCTCCACCATAGCCGGGCTATGGGAAGCAACTCTAGCAAAGGTGGCTATGTGCCACAGCAGAGTAATGGACGTCTAGAAACTCCTCGGGGAGGAGGATCTCCTCTGGGAGGAGATGAATAAGAGATGTGGTTCATGGGTCAGCAGGAATTGTCTATGGACAAGTTGACTAGGGGATTATATTTGTGGGATTCCCAGAAGGGGGAACTTTTGACTTACCCCGTTGGACATCCCTCTACCAAAATTGTAAGCAACAATTAACAGAGCTAAATGAGAAAGCAGCATGGAGTAGGTGGATTGCAGAGTCTTATTGGAGACAGCAGAAGGTCAAAGGTATTTTTGTTTTAGAGACCAAGACAGGGACAGCAGGAACAGAGCAGGGAGGGAAGAAACAGTCTGAGCTAGAGGGAGGGAGGCAGAGATGATAGAGCAGTTAGCTATATCCCTGGTGGAACCCACCGGAGATACTGCGGGACTTCCTGATTCCAGTACTCAGGAGGCCCCGGTAGGTATGGGGGCCAAGCCCAAGACCCCCACTGCCCCCACTACACCGTACCCCTCAGGAGACTTACGTCTTCCTCCACCCCCTCAGTATATTGAATCCCCAGCCGGGGCTACTGCCCCACCATTTGTGTCTCCTACTACCTCATGGCAGGTTATAGCTGACCCAAGGGGTGGGAGGGTCTTATGTGGAGTAGAAGGTGAACTCCTAGTCACCCCTAGAATCAACGCAGAAGAGGTAAGTAGGATGGATGAGGAGTTCCGTTCACCTCAGGCTTCAGCACACCGTTCCCCCCAGTCTCAGCTTACCCTGTTAGACAGCAATTCATTCCAGGTACAAATCGTCAGGCAGACAGGCATATTACCCAGCATGTCCCATGGACACCTGGGGAATTAAAGGGTTTTCTCTCATCAGTCCCTAAGCCAAAGAGTAATCCATGTGGGTTTGCAGGTGAACTGTACAATATCGCGGTCAGTTACAACCCCACATGGAGAGATTTATTGCAGATAATAAGAGTTGTAGCAGGTCAAATAGACACTGCTGCAATCTGCACCAAGCTCACCCTGCCCCTAGACCCATCAGAGCAAGAGAATACCCCCCAGAAGGCTTTGGAGTGTGTTAACCAGATCAAGGATAAAATCAAGGAGATATTCCCTCCTCAATCCTGGATCCAGGTGACAACTATCCAGCAAAAGGTTAAGGAGCCAGTGGAAGATTATTTTGAAAGATTCAGGCAGGTTGTAGAAGAGGCAGGAGGTAATCTTGATGATCAGGGAATGGGAATGATGCTCACTGCTACATTGGTGTCTGGACTGAATAAAGAAATTCATGACAAATTGGTTTCTGCTCATTCTGATCGGCGTGATAAGTGAGTTCCAGCACTAATGAGTTTAGCGAGCTCAATCCAAAGGAGTATACAGGAGGTGCAGGAAAAGAGAACCCAGAGAGTAATGCTAGTCAATGCCCCTGGGAAACCTCAAGGGAGGCAGTTCAGCAAAGGGAACAAAGGGGAGCCTAGGAAAGTGAGATGTTACAACTGTGATAAACTAGGCCACTTTGCCAGGGACTGCACAGCTCCAAAGCAGGAGAAACAGGGGGACTATTGACAAACAGGGCTTCCAGTGCTACCTATCATCTCTGAGAGCAGGGGGGTGATGCCTTTGTCCGTCTCACCCTCTCTGAGATGCCATACCATTCTCTGGAGTGTTTGGTGAACACTGGTGCTGCCCGCAGTGTTCTCAAAAGATCAGAAGCCCCACAATTGGAAATTTCTGGACAAATTAATGCTGTAGGACTGACAGGTAATACCATCAGGTTGAGGGAGACTGAGGAAACACCTGTGACTATAGGTCAAATTAAAACCTCTCTTTCCTTTGTCCTCAGTGATACTGTTCCCTGCAGTTTGCTGGGAAGGGATGCACTGATGAAGCTAAAGGCAAATATTCAGTACACGGAGGATGAACCTATTGTAACTGCCTCAGTAGGATCAGAGGATCTCAACACTTTGGAGAGTCTGGTCCCCCTGATGGCAATTCAAACTCTTTCAGACCAGGACATTCCTCCTGAACTGAAGGACGTTCCCAAGACTGTTTGCGCTCAAAAGGGTGACCCAGTGGGCCTGATCAAACTAGCAGACCCGGTGGTCATCAAGCTCAGACCGGAAGCTCAGCTACCCAGGATTCCTCAGTATCCCCTCAGCATGAAACAAATGAATGGTGTTAGAGACCAGATTAAAGCTTTTGAGAATCAGGGGATTCTGGTTCCCATTAAGTCACCTGTGAATACCCCCCTTTACCCGGTGGCTAAGCCTGGGAAACCTGTCCAGCCGCGCTGGAAGCCCTGAACTCCATGCCGTGCCAGGACCACCACTGGTCCTTAAGTGCCGGACCACCGTGACGGTCCTGGAACGGCAATGGTCCTTAAGGTGTTAAAAAATGTCTTAACTAACGACAAAAATGTCTTTAAAAATGTCTTAACTAACGACAAAAATGTCTTAACGAAAGACAAAAATTCTCACATTCAGAACACATTCCCTCCACTTTTTTCTTAACGTACAAATTTTGTCTTTTGAAAGACATTTTTTTGCTGTTAGTTACGACAAATTTTCTTTTCCTCTATACGACACTGGGGAATAGTTTAGCCACGCCCTTGCCCCACCCCTTTGCCCATGAATTCTGGAGTTGTGTCGTACACAACGGACATTACTAGTTTTTTGGTGTATACTCTATAGAAAATATGTCGTTCATGCATACAATTACTTATTTTTGTCTTTCATATGACAATGTTTTGGTGTTATCCCTTTGAACATACAGCCCATAGACTCCATGACAGTATGCCTTTAAAATAGGGAGATTTTGTCAAACAAATCTAGTTGATGTTTTTGACTTTGTTACTTAAAGGGATAGTAATACTTCGTTTTATCTTTATTTTATTTCGTAGGCATTAAAAAAACATGAAGAACGATATGTCTTATCTCTCAAACCTTTATGGTTTAAGAGATATTCACAAGCAAAGTATCCCCACCCTGTTCAGCCAAATTAGAAGGGAGGTACCCAGGTAGACTGCAGAGAGGGACAATCTTCAATTAAGATAAGGGAAAAAGCTGAAAAACTTGTCAAGGGGGGAAGGGCTTTCATTCTTTTCATACAAAGAAGATTGTCCCCTTCTGTTATCTGTCTGGTCTTACAACCAGATTCACATCTGAGAAGAGATGGCTTACACTAGGTAAAAGGGACGGGAGGGGGAACTTTGCTTATGAATATCTCTTAAACCATAAAGGTTTGAGAGATAAGACTTATATCATTCTTCATGTTTTTTTAAAGCCTACAAAATAAAATAAAGTTAAAACGAAGTATTACTATCCCTTTAAGTGATAGATAGGGGTGGAGGGGCAGTAGATGTACACTAGGTTACTTGGATTTTAGTAAACTTTTTGATGGTGTCCCACATAATAAGTTGATTTTAAGATGCATGGTTTAGGATTGGACTAAAGAATAGTTTACTGGATAAGAAATTGACTGAATGACAGACAATGTCATGTACCTTCCAACATTCTGAAAACTGGTGTTGTTGGGAGCATGCCTGGTGAATGGGGTAGGGCTGCAACAACTAATCGATATTATCGATAAAAGTCGATTATGAGAATCGTTGTCAACTTATTTATATTAAACATAGATTCCAAATAAACAGGGTAAGAATAACCTAACACATGTTCTGTGCAGTGCCTACTCACTTTCACAATGTTATAAGAAGTATCCTTCAATGAGGCTGATGTACTATAGTAGAGAAATTGAAACAATTCTGGACATGGTGCAAAAACAGGGGAGCAGAACAGAGATTTGGAAATAGACCCCTGAAGCTTCCTTGGTACGTCAGTGTTGCTTATTTACTCAAAGAGCTGAACTAAGAAAGAAATATCATCCACTAAGACTAGAGGAAAGACGCTTTAGAGTAAAAAAAAGGCACAAATTGCTATGGAATGCTGCGCTTGTAACCACTTTCAAAAAAGTAATGGCTGCCTATCTAGCACAGAACAATATTGAGAATTATGACAGTTGGCTTCAAAGCAGATAGGTTGTTGATCCAGGGAAATATCTGACTACCACTTGGAGTCAAGAAGGAATTTTTTTACCCACTTGGGGCTAAATTGGAAATGGCTTCAATGAGTTTTTCATTTTTTGCCTTCCTCTGGATCAACAGGAGTTATTTGGTATGGGCTGGACTCAATGGACACATGTCTTTTTTCAGCCACATCAACTATGTTACTGTGTTTCTATGTATGTTACTATTCTTCACGTTTCAGTTTCCAATCTTGTCCATAGACTTACTGTATTAAAGGAATAGTAATACTTCATTTTAACTTTATTTTATTTTGTAGGCATTAAAAAAATATGAAGAATGATATAAGTCTTATCTCTCAAACCTTTATGGTTTAAGAGATATTCATAAGCAAAGTTTCCCCTCCCGCCCCTTTTACCTAGTGTAAGCCATCTCTTCTCAGATGTGGAATGCAGTCCATAGACCAGACAGATAACAGAAGGGGACACTCTTCTTCCTATGAGAACAATGAAAGCCCTGCCCCCCTTGACAAGTTTTTCAGGTTTTTCCCTTATCTTAACTGAAGATTGTCCCTCTCAGCAGTCTATCTGGGCACCTCTCTTCTGATCTGGCTGGGCAGTGTTACATCAGTAAAAGGGGCGGGAGGGGGATACTTTGTCATTGAATTACTCTTGAACTACAAGTCTGACAGTATTCATATAACACTCTCCAAAGTCCAAATACTATTATGATTAATTAGAGCCGCTTTTATTACGAAACATTACTATCCCTTTAACCCCTTAACGACTGGGGAATCCGGACGCGGACGCGACTTAACGACCATGGAGCAATTTTTATTGCTCCGTTGTGTTCCGGACTCCCCGAACGGCGTGCAGCCGCGGGGGGAGCCCAGAACTCGATGACGGTCATAGTACGTCATTGGTCGTTAAGTCAAATCGACCCTTGAAGTACTATGACCGTCAAGGGTCGTTAAGGGGTTAAGCTTTAAAGCCAAACACTGCATTTTTATGGGCAATATGTACACAACCCAGGAGTTTGTGTCTGAGAACTCCAAACTTCCAGTTTGTGTTCCAGTCGAGGGTGTTTCTGACTCCCCTGAATGGCTGATATGAGATATATTGAGGCAGCACAGAGCAGGCACCGGCTTTTCTACCAGTTCTGCTCCCACTGGAGTGTACTTATTAAAGCATGATGATTGCCCTTCAAATCGGGACTTTAACTCCTTGTATGTTAGGGATGTCACCATTGTTTTTCAATGTGTCGATGACCTCTGTAGCATGCAATTATTTAAATGAAAACCTCATTTAAATCAAATAAATAGGTTAGGTGTGAAAACCTAATTTAAATCAAAGGATTTTTTAATTTATTTGTGGTAGCTGGTTTGTCCCAGAAATGCTAAAGTTCTTAGTATATGATCGACTTCAATGATTTAATGAAGTTGTAATAAAGGGCTGGATTCCATGCTACCCAAGATGAATTGTGAATAAGAAACCCACTCTGCTAATGAGTAAAAAAAGGAAAACCCAAAATTGAAGAAAAAAATAAATCAAAAGGGATACACTTGTGTGCAATCAGCTTTAAGTTACTAGCCTGATAACATCCCTAGGTAAGTGTGTTAAAAGGATAGTAATGTTTCAAAAAAAATAGAAGCTCCAATTAATCTTATTATTATTTGGGCCATAGAGAGTGTTATATCAATACTGTCAGAGCTGTAGTTCAAGAGTAATGTAATGATAAAGTATCCCCCTCCCTCCCCTTTTACCTAGTGTAAGTCACCTCTCCTCAGATGTGGAATCTGTTCGTTTGACCAGACAGATCGCAGCAAGGGACAATCTTCTTACTGTGATCATAAGGAAAGCCCTGCCCCTTGACAGTTTTTTCCTTATTCTCACTGAAGATTGTCCCTCTCTGCGATCCATCTGGACAGTCTTGCTGCTCTGAGGTGAGCAGTGTTACACTAGGTAAAAGGGGAGGGAGGGGGATACTTTATCATTCAATTCTTCTTGAACTACAACTCTGACAGTATTGAAATAACACTCTACATGGCCCAAATACTATGGAGATTAATTGGAGCTGCTTTTATTGTGAAACATTACTATCCCTTTAAAGATGGATTTTCTTTATAAATGCACCAAGATAATGGGGGAATACTTTTAGGACAAATCAGCTATGCCACTGAGAGCTGATAAAATCTCATGGATTTAAATGGGGCTTTTAACCTCTCCAAAGCCAGACTATAGTTAGACCTTTCCAGCATTTAGTTGGTTAAAGCCCCATTTAAATCAATGGGTATTCAGTATGGTGAAGTTGGTTTTTCCAGGATTGCTTATGACTTTGTGGGTGTGACCATAAGAATTGGTAGCTAAGAATTAACCCCTTGAAAATGTCCATGGCCTTAATGATACATATATCCAAATGTATATGGAAGTTGGGAAAGTATTATTTCTAAGACTTTTTCCTGTTGTCTATCTTTTCATATTGCTACATCAACATGAGTCACACCTAACCTATTTATTGAGGAACTGTGCTGATGGACAGATTTCCCCCTTCTGCAGAAGTCTCTTATTTGAAGATATAGCCTTTATTGATATTGGCCTCTGCAAACATATCCATGTTACACATTGTAAACAAATACCACTTGTTTCCTTGTGAGACAGCTATAAAAGGGTGGACAAGATTTGGGTGGAAACACAGACCATATTAAGTGCTTTCTATAAGTGCATCTCAAAGCTTCTTCTCTTAGCTCATTGATTCAACCATCATCAAAATGGATAATAGAGCATTTGAGATGCAAGAAGATGGTCTATCAAGTGACTCACCAAAACAAATACAGCGAAAGGAAGTCTACACTCCACCTGAGCAGGTATGTACTATGTAAGGAATGGATTCTATTCAGGGAATTTTTAAATTAAGGGCAGTAATGTTATAGAATGCTTTCTAATTAAAGCGGGACTACCACGTTAGGTAAAGTTGCCCTGCAATAATTAGGCAGGTGGCGACTAGCTTAATAATAGTTATTTTACCTCTCAAAAGTAGCCGCTTGTAAAGTAATCAATCTTCTGAGACTGACGGCCAGGTTAGCGCAGTCTGAACGCCTGCCAGTCCCTTCCAGTGCCGTTCGGGCCAGTGCGCTGCTTCTGAAGAGAGACCGGGACTGATAGCGCAGGTGCACAGGCAAGATGTCTGCGCTGATGCCTGGCTTCCGGTCTCTGAAGATTAAAGATTAATTTACAAGTGGCTACTTTTGAGAGTTAATATAACTATTATTAAGCTAGTGGCCACCTGCCTAATTATTGCGGGGAGACTTTACCTAACGTGGTAGTTCCGCATTAATACCTTTCTAGCTGAGAACAATATTGCGAATTATGATGTTTTCAAAGCAGTAGAGTAAAGGATGAATTTTTTTTTACCTTCTTGGTACTTAATTGGAAATTGCTTCCATGTTTTTTTTTAATTCCTCTGGATCAACAGGGGAGATATGGCATGGGCTGAATTTGATGGATACATGTCTTTTTTCAGCCTAATCAACTATGTTACTATGCAGGTGATAAATGTTATTACCAGTTTTATCTTACAGATTTCTGTTGAACTCTATGGTCCCTTTCACAATGCTACAACAAAATGTGAATCTTTGGGGCAAATGTATAAATACAATTCTGTTCTGAATCAGGGGCTGGAATTGATTTTGTAACCCTACGCCTGCCTACAGCCAACTGACTAAGCTACTTACAATGAAAATTCTCATCTTAAAATGAAACTAACACTAAATAATTGAGTGATTTTTATGGGCTTTCAAAATCACCTGTATTTATATTAGCCATTCTTTACTTAAAACTATAGATTATGAGATATTTAGCTGTATTTATTTGTCAATTTCTACATATTAAACAGTACTTCCTGGTAGAAGTGGCAGTTGGGGGAAGAGTGAAATGTTAGTACCTGCCACACCAGGATGTGCCAGCCTATATTGTCTAATTTGTATAAACTGACAAATTAATACAGCAAAATATCTAATAAAATATCATAAATATCATCACCCAAGTTATTGTAAATTGTTAGTTCCTTGTGCCAAGAGGAGTGCACAGCAGTTCCATGTGTTAACACTTTGAGTGCCAGAGAGGTATCTAATGCATTGATTAATCAAGGTTTGGAGGAAATGGTGTGATATTATGCTATCTTCCTCTGCCTGCTATGGGGCAGGTGTAAGGGTCTTTACTAGTGTTGAGCGAGCACCCCGATGCTCGGGTGCTCGGGTGCTCTGACCGAGCACCCCCTGAGGCTCGAGTGCTCGGCCGAGCACCCGAGCCCCATTGGAATGAATGGGGCGACACCAGGCACCCCCTGCTCTGATGAGGGGAGGGTGCCTGGTCAATGCCCCCTTCATCTCCGCTATGCCCCCTTCATCTCCGAATGCCCCCTTCAGCTCCGCAATGTCCCCCTTCAGCTCCGCTATGCCCGTCTTCCACAATGTGCCCCTTCATCTCCGCTATGCCCCTCTTCCACAATGTGCCCCTTCATCTCCGCTATGCCCCTCTTCCACAATGTCCCCCTTCATCTCCGCAATGCCCCCTTCATCTCCGCAATGCCCCCGTACCTCCAGTCCCTGGTGGTCCAGCGGAGCGTCTTGTGATCTGTGCCTCTTCCGGCACAGATCCCCGCCACCCGAACATGGCGGGAGAGCACATGGCGGTACTCGACGAGTACCGCCATGTGCCGAGCAGAGCGATGCTCGAGCCGATCCGAGCATCGGCCGAGCACGCTCGCTCATCACTAGTCTTTACGATAGAGCTGTGAGTCCGCCGGTATACACTACAGTATTCATACACTGAGGTGCATACTTGTAATGCAGTCAGTTGAGTGGTAGACTAACGCCATTGGAGCCGTGCTGGTGGGTTTGTGCATTAACTCACACACAGGTAACCCGCACTGTAATTCTCACAGAGAGATGGTGCATAATGTAAAGTTTCTCCAACAGCTACAGGTCTGTAATATGGATTTCAGCATAGGTGTCTGGAGGGGGGGGCACTTGTTCCCCCCTACAATTACCCCCTCCATATAAAATAAGGGGCTGGGTGGGCTGGACTGGGGGTCATATTATGGCTTTGCTCCCCCCTGGACACCCCTGCATTTCAGTGCTCTTTCTTTGGGGGTAACACGTTAACATGTGTAGATGTATAGGCAGATATACCTGAATATTGCACTCTCTCTGAGCATCCACATGGATAAGGATTTTGCTCTGTGCTGCAGTCACACTTTTGAAGACAACAGTTGTTTCCATGAAAAGTGTAAAGTTTCAGATTTGTGGTGTGGATGTCACATAATTTGGGGTAATCAGCATTAACAAGTTAATGACCAGAAGGGTGTCCAATGGACCGTCCATACTCATAAATTTCTAACTTTTGAATAAACTAAAGCGGTTACCCTTTGAGTACCAGAGAGGTGCCCAGCGCGCATCCTTCTGGTACTCAAAGGGTTAAAGGAGAACTAACCCCTCCTAATAATGACCCCCCCACACTTACCTAATGGCCCTTATGAATGTTGCCTTTGTCCCTTTGCACAAGCGATAACATCTTCAATCAGTTCTGGATACTAGAAATAACATCTTTAACCCTTTAGAGTGCCAGAGAGGCATCCAACGCATTGCTTTGCAATACGTTGAATACCTCTCTGGAACTCAAAGGGTTAATCAGTCCTGAATGTTATATCCATGAAGGCGGACATGATAGATTCTAACAGTCTTTTTTTTTTTTTTCTTCCTCAAAATAAAGAATGCAGAGTATGAGTCTATGCACTGTACACACCTCTGGTCCTTAAAGGGTTAAGATTACTGTGTGCTTTGGCAAGAGTTTGTGGTCCAGAGGTCTTGCTTGCAACTGTCATGTCTGCCTCCATGGACATAACATTCAGGACTGATTAACCCTTTGAGTTCCAAAGAGGTATTCAATGTATTGCAAAGCAATGTGTTGGCTGCCTCTCTGGCACTCTAAAGGGTTAAAATGTTATTTCTAGTACCAAGGAGCAATGGCAAATGAATTGGGGCCATTAGCAGTTTCTGGCCATGAGGTTAGTAAGGCAGTATTAGTAAGAGGTGTTACTGTTCCTTTATGGAAGCATTATCACTGTAATGTAGAGATACCAGAGTGAATCCTTATAGGGTGGATACACTGAAGGATTTAGGGATATCCCTGCATTTACATGGGTGGTTGAAACAAAACTATTTAGACAGTGATTGATCCACATGTGAAAAGCTACAAGATTCATTCTGAGATCTCTGCTTTAACCCCTGAGATACCAGAGATATCCCAGCACATTCCTTACTAATATATTGGCTTCATCTTGAGCATCTAAAGGCTTAAAGAGATAGTAATTTTTCTAAATAAAAGCAGCTCGAAACAATCATCATAGTATTTGGGCCATGGATAGTGTTATTTCAATTCTGTCAGAGTTGTAGTTCAAGAGTAATTCAGTGACAAAGTATCACCTCCCGCCCCTTTTACCTAGTGTAAGCCACCTCCCCTCAGATGTGGAATCTGACCGGACAGGTCACAGCAAGGGACAATCTTCCTAGTGTGAGAACAATGAAAACCCTGTCCCCCTTGACAGGATTTTCCTTATGCTCACTGAAGATTGTCCCTCTCTGAGATCCATCTGGACAGTCCTGCTGCTCTGAGTTGAGCAGTGTTACATCAATAAAAGGGGCAGGAGGGGAATACTTTATCATTCAATTACTCTTCTACTACACCTCTGACAGTATTAAAATAACACTCTCCGTGGCTCAAATACTATGAAGATTAATTGGAGCTGCTTTTATTGTGAAACATTACTATCCCTTTAAAGGGAAAGTAACACTTATGAAAGAATATTATGCAGCGATCTCCAAAGTTCATCACAAACAGCAGCGGACATCAAAGACACTGCATACACCTGTTCACAAAACTGCAATTTTCATCGGTACTATCTTTTAACCCTTTGAGTGCCAGAGGGGTACTCAGCACATTGCTTTGCACTCAAAGGGTTAAAAGAGGCATATCCCTGCAGTGGGAGTAATAGGAGTACCCGATTTCATGATTGAATGCTTTCTCACTTCCTGCCCCCTACCTCTGGAACTCCCTACCACCCAGCATTCGCCAAGCATCAACCCTCACCAATTTTAAATCTAAACTAAAAGAGCACCTTTTATCTCTAGCAATAGCGTAATATGGAAACATTATCATTATTATCATAAGCCAAAAACTGCACTTCCTCCACTACCAGCTTGTATCTGTATGTCACCCATCCTATACTTAGATTGTAAGCTTTACGGGGCAGGGACCTCTTATCCTAATGTATACTCACCTGTCGTTCCCCTTATGACTGCCTATATAAGCACTTAATCACCGCACTTATTGTACCCTTCTATATTAAATGTAATCTGTAAAGTGCCAAGTACACCGGTTGGAGCTATATAAATAAAAATATAAAATACAATACAATACAATACAAATACCCATGTTTTTCTCAAGAAAAAAAAAAGTCATTCTATCTCTATTTACAGGAGGCAAATATAGTTTTTGATACCTTTGTTGGCTAACTAAGCAGATTTAGGATGCAAACTTTCAAGACCTTAGGTCTCTTCCTCAGGCATGTTATACAGATAAATATGAAAACATCTCTCTTATATACAAGTACACACTGCATTGTTTAGAATGGAAATCAGATAAGAGAACTCAATTCAGATCCAGATACTTTGATCAGTCAGTGATAAACTGCACTCGTCCTGAATAAGGACAGAGAGTTCTTGTCACAGTGGATTAACCCTTTCAACAGACCCAAGAGCATCGTAAATACCTCTAAAGCCTCAGAGGAAGAGTGTAATTTACCACTGACTGATCAATGTATCTGGATCTGGGTTGTGTTCTTTTATCTGATTTCCATTCTAAACGATGCAATGTATACGTGAATTTAACCCCTTAATGACCACTGACATGCCAGGACCATCACGGCGGTCTGTCACTTAAGGACCAGTGACGGTCTTGGCACGTCATGGAGTTCAGGGCTCTAGGAGTAGCGAGCCCTGAACCAAAAATGAAAAAAAAAAAAGCCCTGTGGTCCTTAAGTGCCGACCATGCGTGCGCACGCCGGTCCTTAAGGGGTTAAGAGAGATGTTTTCATATTTATCTGTATAACATGACTGAGGAAGAGCCCTAAGGTCTTGAAAGCTTGCATCCTAAATCTACTTAGTTAGCCAATAAAGGTATCAATGACTATATTTGTCTCCTGTATTTCTATGGCTAACACGGTACCAACTCTCATCTCTATTATCTCTATTTACAATACTGATTACTAGCCCTTTAACAACTTCAGTACCAAGAAGGACAACTACTCAACTACTTGTACGGGAGATCAGCTAACATTATTATAGCATACAGTGAAGTTGAAGAAGTTGTAGCAATTTTGATGGTGAGAAAAAAAAAGTTGAAATTTATTTAAATATAGTTTTTAACCCCTACAATGCTAAAGAGATCTCCAATGCATTGCAAAGCGGACCTTTCTAGAATCCAAGGTGTTAAAAGCTTCATTTACATACCTGAGAAATGTTGGAATTGTAGTGATTTTTCTGCATTTCCAGTTTATCTTTGTATCAGACTCAATAGGGAGAGATTGACTAATTGGTGATAAAGAGGTGATAAAGTGGAGATGACGTCTCCAATTCCTATGTTATTCTATGGAGCCTATGCACTAAAATTTCTCCAACTTTTGACATCTTAATGAATAGGCTTCATAGAATAACATAGGAAGTGGAGAAGTGATATCACTGGAGAAGTCATCTCCACTTTATCTCCAATTTATCACCTCTTTACCACCGCTTAGTGAATCTCCCCCAGTGGGTTTGGCTTCCCTGCGCAACATGGTGTTTGCCAATGTTACTATTAAAATTGTCAGCAGTAAAAGCCTAACTCCAAGAGGAGGTGTGTACAAATTCAGCACTGGCAATGCAAGGGTTAAAATTAACCCAGTGCAGTTCAGAAAAAAATAATACACATACATAACTAAACACATTGCCAGGAGTGCAAAATATATGCTTTAAATTAGAAGTAATTTATCATTATGAAAAAAAAAATACATTGTACATATTTTTGTGCTAAGTAACATAAGTGTATTCCCACTGCCGGGAGATACTTTATTTATAATTTATTTCTGGTCAATATTTTTTTTTTATTAAACTGCAGTTATCTATTGTGGTAAAGAGGTGGCACTGTTTTGAACAATTTCTAAAACTCAAAGTCTTCAACAGAGAGCAGCAGAAAAAGCCTCTCTGGAATCAGCTTGTATTGTTGCTAAAAATCTTGGGGGTTGGAACTGTAATAACTTTTGAATGTAGCATTTTCCAGCAGCAGGAGTACCCCATTTTACTCAGCATGAGAATCCCCACTACATATATGTTTTCATAATGATACTGCTTTTCTTAATACTTAGGCTATATAGTCTCTTAAAATAACAATTAATTTGTTGGATACAATGCAATATCCAACAAGGACTTAATGGAATTAAGTAACAATTATTGGTCTATATTAGAACTAAGGCATCTACATTCTCCCTTTCATTTTCCAGGATAAAAAACATTCTTGGTCACTCATGAGGATCTTCCTGGTTTGCTTTTTGGCGTGTCTGATCACCACTGCAATCGGAGTGTTGATTTTATCCTTGGTCTATGTTGTACATGTCAGTCCACAAACCAGTCAGAACACAATGAATCCCAGTGTGGAGAAAAACCCGGCCCAGACTAACAGCGAGAGCCGATTTAGTTTTTTGAATCATCTCAGTAAATCAAAGGTAAGAAAAACCGTAAAAATATAGTAATGTTTCACAAAAACAGCAACTCGAATTAATCTTCATAGTATTTGTGTTATTTCAATACTGTCAGAGCTGTAGTTCAAGAGTAATTGAATGATAAAGTATCCCCCTTCCACCCCTTTTACTGATGTAACACTGCTCATGTCAGAGCAGCAAGACTGTCCGGATGGATCGCAGAGAAGGACAATCTTCAGTGAGCATAAGGAACAACCTGAAAGACCTGTCAAGTGGGGCCAGGGTTTTGCTTATGATCACAGTAAGAAGATTGTCCCTTGCTTTGATGTTTCCGGTCAAGTGACCAGATTCCACATCTGAGGGGAGGTGGCTTACACTAGGTAAAAGGGGGTGGGAGGAGGGATACTTTATCATTCAATTACTCTTGAACTACAACTCTGACATTGGTGAAATAACACTCTCCATGGCCCAAATACTAAGAAGATTAATTGGAGCTGCTGTTTTTATGAAACATTACTATGCCTTTAAATATATCACTAATGAAGAGAATATAAAATGTATTAAAAAGTTGTAATAACAGCAGTGTGCTTTAATCACTATGGAGTGAGCAATTTTGGTGTGAAGGTGATACACCATAGTAGAACATTAAAAAAATTCCCATTGATTTCAAAGGAGGTTTTAACCACTTCAATGCTGTAGACGTCTCTAGTGGACACCTTAAGGATAGTGCCTATTGGACAGCATATCTGGGAACTCTGGGATCTGACCCAGTGACTTAGTGCATAGGCTCTGTAGAATAACATAGGAACTTGGGAAGTGATATCACTGGAGAATATTATCTCTACCTTATCACCTCTTTATCACACCAAGGAAGGGGATGCACTAAGGTTCAATAAGAACTTACAATGGCGATGTATGCGATTTGTGTGGAAGGCACACCGCCAGTATGCACAAACATGCCTTCACCATCATATCACCGTCAATCTGCCACCAATCTGCCCTCATCACCATGAATCCACCTTGCCTTTGACAGCTTTATGATTTTGCACTGAACACACCGACAATGGCTCATTTACATATTCATTGTCATATTCATGTGGGTGTGTTTATATATTAATGGGGCTGTTCACCACATACACTAAACTCTGATAGCTGCCTCTGTGTCACAGTTCAGTGTCCCAACATTCCCATCCTCAGGCTGGCAATGTTGGGATCTCCCTATAGCTCCCTATGGAGCCAAAGTACAATTCAACCCTTAATGCTTTTAGTGACATAGGGCACCCTTTATACATCGCCAGCAGTTCAACAGCCCTTTATGCTATTGGGGATATCCCCCCTCCCCTTGCATCATTAATTTTTAATGCTTAAGGTGATGTGTGTCTCCTATGCCAAGGCAATGTGCTCGTTACACATTGACAGAAACAGATCTCCATATCATCGTCCCCAACCCTGAAACACCCACAGAGCACCTCATTGCCCTCCTCTTGTTTCAAACAGCATTAAGGGGAGACTTTTGGGCATACGTCTCCGTAAATTGGTGTACGGCAGGCATTGGTACTTAACAGTGTTTCCCGCGCCTGATCAACATCGTACATTCAACACAAAGTCACCTTAAAGTGGAAGTCTATGGAAAATACTGCTTTTGCCATCTCTCAATAATCCAGTATTGCACCGTAATAACTTCTGAATGAAGCATCTAACAACTGTGGGATTACCATTGTTTTACTAAGATGAAAAAAACTAAAGATCTAAAAATGTTCATTTCTGGAGCAAACCAGCTACATCATAGGAGAGTAATGAAAATTCTCATTCATTTTAATTGGGTTTTTAACCCCTCAAGTGCTAGAAAGGCAATGCGTTGGGGACCTCTCGATGTGTTGGAGATATCTCTAGAATTCAAATGGTTAAAAGCACCATTTAAATCAACGTGAGTTTTAGGAATTTTTTTGTCCCATATTTATGAAAGCAAAGTTATTCTGGGGGTAAACCGACTGCACCCTAGGGGACAAATTAAAAATTCTCAAATTTCCATCCACTTGAATATTGCTTTTAACCCCTTGAATGCCAGAGAGGTCGCCAACGCATTGCTTCGTAAGGAATTGGCAACGTCACTAGCGTTCAAGTGGTTAAAAGCCCAATTTAATCTAAAAGGAAGTTGTTTTGGTCCCCTTTGGTGCAAATGGTTTAATCCAGAATAACTTCAGTTTGCTTTTATAAGTATGGGTCAGTGTGGTTTATGATGCTGTGGTTTTCACCAGAACTGCAAATCTATAGCATTCAGGATTGCACCTACCTGCAGTTCCCTATTGCTTGTCTATGAGTCACTGACATCCCATGTAGCAAAGAGTTACATACCCCTAAACTAGGGATCAGCAAACTTTACACTCCAACTGTCGGGAACTTCAACTGCCATCATCCCCAACCAGCTAATGTAGGTGTGCTCAGTGGAGTAACAATAGGGGTCGCACCTGCGACTGGACTCATCACTCCAGGGGCCCATCCGCCCCCTGCGACCCCCTCGCCATGCGTCTGCAGCAACTCAATCTGTGTAACAGCTGATCTCCAAGCGATCTAGTAATGTAGAGCGCAGGAAGATGACATCATCTCCCAGCGCTGTGCATTACTGAGAACTGCACGGGAGCAGGTAGGAGATGGACAAGGGCAATGTGAAGATTTGGTGTGAGGGGGGGCGGGCCCATGGCAATTTCTGCACCAGGGCCCGGTGGCTTCTACTTACGCCACTGGTTGTAGTCTACAACAGCTGGAGTGATGAAGAGATCATCTGCATACCTGCAACAGGAGTCCTATTGTGCTGTTAGAGGGAGAAAAATTATGCAATTTGCATCGAAATATGGGCAAGGCTCAACCGTGAATGGGGACGGGGCTTAATGGGCATGAAAAAAAGTTGTCAAAATAGGCTGGGGAACGAGGATAATTGGGCAGGGAGTAGGAGGAACAGAATGGGAAAGAGCAGAAGTGGGCAAATTTGGAGACTCAGCCTCTGCCCCGGAGCCCCGGTAATGAAGTGTCAAAACTGGGGTCTCCGGGGCACATTAGGAGAGTTCCCAGCTGTGATTATGTGTCATTATGTCTAGTGTACAGTCACTTGGAGTCCAGGTCGTTTCAGGACTTTATACCAGCAGCAGAGTTGTGAAATGTAAAAAAATAGACATACAGTAAAAGAACGGGATACGTTACATGTAAAACTGCTTGCTACAAAGAACCAAGGTATATTCATTCTATTGCAACACCTGGCTCTATCCCAGATACAGTCATTTCCATTAAGGCCCTTATATAAGGATAAAAACTGTGATCTAAGAATGTTTGTATTTTTCGTTCTTTTCCAACCTTTTAAATGTCTTTCCCTTAACCCCTTCAGTGCCAGAGGCTTGGGCCATTTCCTGTACCCTGCAGGCCAGACACTTTTTCAGCATTTTTGCTATCCTTCTGTTTATGCTTGATTTTCTCTGGGGATTTTTAGTTAAATATGGAAAACTATATATTGTTTTTTTCAGAACAAATTGAACTTTCTTATGGTACCTTACATGAAGAGAATTTTACATCGTGCAAAAAGCTATGATGTCATAATGACAAAAAAAAGTGAAAATTTACTAATTTTCCTAAAATCACATAATATGTATCAAAAACATTTACCTTGATTGAAAAAGTTTCAATTATTTGAAAAATCCCCAAGTCCCCCGAGTAAAAAAATACCAAATTTGTATAGTTTTACCTACGTCCATGGCTAGCGTAGAGCCCTAATCACCAGCAGCGCAAAATGACATTTTCAACTTTATAAACTAATACACTCATTCTAGGGTTTTTGTGGTAAAACTACCCTAAAACAGTGGAATAACTATATAAAACTATATATTTCGGAAAAGTAGACAACCTGCCGCATCTAATGAGGGGTAACTTGCCTTCTTACCCCAAGCCTGGTGTGCACAAATGCCTCCAGAAGATGGCGCTAATGAAAAAAAAGGCATTTTCTTACATTTCTGCCCCTTCAAATGTACTGAAATTTGTGAAAACCATGGCATTTCCAACTGTATTCATTAGCTAGTGCTCTTAGGAGAAAAATGACACCCCATTGGTATGAGTTTAACTACCTCAGGGGGCGTTAGAAGTGCAAAACGACACCTACTACAACCTCAAATTTTTCTAACATTTTCTCAAACATTACTTGTCTGTACACAAATGGTTATAACAACTACAGAAATGAAGAAAGGGTACACAAACCATACCATTTTGGAAAGAAGACACCCTGCTGCATCTAATAATGGGTGACTTGCCTTGTTACCTCAAGCCTGGAGTGCACAAATGCCTCCAGAAGGTGGCGCTAATGGAAAAAAAAGGCATTTTCTTACATTTCTGCCCCTTCAAATGTACTGAAATTTGTGAAAACCATGGAATTTCCAACTGTATTCATTAGCTAGCGCTCTTAGGAGAAAAATGACACCCCATTGGTATGAGTTCAACTACCTCAGGGGGCGCTAGAAGTGCAAAACGACACCTACTACAACCTCAAATTTTTCTAATATTTTCTCAAACTTTACTTGTCTGTACACAAATGGTTATAACAACTACAGAAGTGAAGAAAGGGTACACAAACCATACCATTTTGAAAAGAAGACACCCTACCGCATCTAATGATGGGTGACTTGCCTTGTTACCCCAAGCCTGGAGAGCACAAATGCCTCCAGAAGGTGGCGCTAATGAAAAAAAAGGCATTTTCTTACATTTCTGCCCCTTCAAATGTACTGAAATTTGTGCAAACCATGGCATTCCCAACTGCATTCATTAGCTAGTGCTCTTAGGAGAAAAATGACACCCCATTGGTATGAGTTTAACTACCTCAGGGGGCGCTAGAAGTGCAAAACGACACCTAGTACAACCTCAGATTTTTCTAACATTTTCTCAAACATTACTTGTCTGTACACAAATGGTTATAACAACTACAAAAGTGAAGAAAGGGTACACAAACCATACAATTTTGAAAAGAAGACACGCATCTATTGATGGGTGACTTGCTTTGTTACCCCAAGCCTGGAGTGCACAAATGCCTCCAGAAGGTGGCGCTAATGAAAAAAAAAGGCATTTTCTTACATTTCTGCCCCTTCAAATGTACTGAAATTTGTGCAAACAATGGCATTTCCAACTGTATTCATTAGCTAGCACTCTTAGGAGAAAAATGACACCCCATTGGTATGAGTTCAACTACCTCAGGGGGCGCTAGAAGTGCAAAACGACACCTACTACAACCTCAAATGTTTCTAACATTTTCTCAAACATTACTTGTCTGTACCCAAATGGTTATAACAACTACAGAAGTGAAGAAAGGGTACACAAACCATACCATTTTGAAAAGAAGACACCCTGCCGCATCTAATGATGGGTTACTTGCCTTGTTACCCCAAGCCTGGAGTGCACAAATGCCTCCAGAAGGTGGCGCTAATGAAAAAAAAAGGCATTTTCTTACATTTCTGCCCCTTCAAATGTACTGAAATTTGTGAAAACCATGGCATTTCCAACTGTATTCATTAGCTAGTGCTCTTAGGGTAAAAATGACACCCCACTGGAATGAGTCGACCTACCTTAGGGGTGCCAGAAGCACATCACTACACCTACCTGTTTGCTTCTTCAAAAATGGCGGCTTGTACTAAAATGTCCATAACTGTTAGAGACATGAAGGAAAGGTATAAAAGGTATACCATTTTGGAAAGTAGACATTTTCCCGCATCAATTGAGGGGTCACTTGCCTTTCTACCCCCTGGGCTGAAGTGCACAAATATTTCCAAAAGGTGGCGCTATGGGAATAAATACATGTTTTTTTACATTTCCACCACTTCAAAGATACTAAAATCTTTGAAAACCATAACATTTCCTGCTGTATTCAGTACCTGCTACCAACATGAGAAAAATGGTAGCCTATTTGTGTGGGTTAACATACAATATGTGGGTGCTAGGAACACGTACGTAAACCTGACACTTTTGTTTTTGAAATTATCTGCTTGCACTAAAATGGTTATAACCATAATAGATATGCAGAAAAGGTAGAGAAACAATGCCATTTTGGAAAGAAAACATCCTTCCGCATCTAATGAGGGGTCACTTGCCTTCTTACCCAAAGGCTAGTATGCACAAATGCTTCCAGGAGGTGGCGCTAGTGAAAAAAAAGGCATTTTCTTACATTTCTGCCCCTTCAAATGTATGGAACTTTGTAAAAACCATGGAATTTTCAACTGCATTCATTAGCTAGTGCTCTTAGGAGTCAAACGACACCCCAATGATATGAGTTGACCTACCTTAGGGGGTGCTAGAAGTAGAAAACTACACCTACTACAACCTCTGATGTTTCTAACATTTTCTCAAATGTGACTTGCCTGTACAAAAATGGCTATAACACATTCAGAATTGAAGAAAAGGTAGATAAACCATACCATTTTGGAAAGAAGACAACCTGCCGCATCTAATGAGGGGTCGCTTGCCTTCTTACCCCAATACTGGTGTGCATAAATGTTTCCAGAAGGAGGCGATATAGGAAAAAAATTGCATTTTTTTACATTTCTGCCCCTTCAAATGTATGGAGCGCTGTGAAAACCATGGAATTTTCAACTGCATTTGTTTGCTAGTGCTCTTAGGAGTCAAATGACACCCCATTGGTATGAGTTGAACTACCTTAGGGGGTGCTAGAAGTAGAAAACTACACCTACTACAACCTCTGATGTTTCTAACATTTTCTCAAACCTGACTTGCCTGTACGAAAATGACTATAACACCATCAGAATTGAAGAAAAGGTAGATAAACCATACCATTTTGGAAAGAAGACAACCTACCGCATCTAATGAGGGGTCACTTGCCTTTTTACCCCTAAGTTAGTTGGCACAACTATTTCCAGAATGTGGTGCTACAGGAAAAAAAAAACATTTGTTTTACACATCAGTCACTTCAAAGATACTAAAATGGTTCAATGGCGTGGGATTTCCTAGGAGGACTTCTTGCCAGCCTAAGAAAAATGGTACCCCACTGCTGTGGGTTGACATACCAATTTACGCTACAGGAGCGTAGCTACCAGTGAAACAGAAATGGTAAAGCAAACAGTGTATGTGTGATTTTATGGCTAACAGATGAAAGAAGCTAGGGCGTCAGCCGGTGTACGTGCGGACCTGTGACTACAAGTGTAACAAAGTATGTGGGAGGGTGAGGGATTAGGCAGTGTGTGTGGGTATGAGCAGAGGAGCAAGGATGGTGGTGATGGTGGGGCAGTGTTTGATAGTGTGTATGGGAGATCTGTGACTACCAGTGTTGATAAAAAGTCCTGTGTGTGCCACAGGAAGGGGGTCGGCATTGAACTCCCCTTCTAGTGGCACACACAGGGTTAATTTGTGTTTTATTTTTTTTTTTTATTATATACCTCATTGAGGGGCATAAGGACCCCCTGATCCCTCCCCAATGAGGTCTTAGTAAAAAAAATATATATATATGTCCACAAACAGAGGGACCCTGAGAGTGCCACAGGGGTCTCCAGCGCATTGCAAAGCAATGCATTGGATCCTTGTGGCACTCAGAGGGTTAATTTTTTTTTTATCATTACTTGGTAACCAGAGCTTGTTGGGGGGCCATCAGGACCAATCATGATGGACCCCCAACAATCTCTGATAACGAAGTAATGATAAATGCCCTGTGTGTGCGCCGCAGAAGGGGGGCTGCATTGGCCCCCCTTGTGGCACACACAGGGTTAATTTTTTTTCTTTACTTTTTTTTTATTATGGACCTCATTGGTGGGTATCAGGACCCCTCTGATTCCCCCCAATGAGGTCTTAAAAAAAAAAAAAAAAGGAATCAAAATAAATGTCCCTGTGAGTGCCAAAGGGGTCTCCAGCGCATTGCAAAGCAATGCATTGGACCCTTCTGGCACTCAGAGGGTTAATTTTTTTTTAATTATTACTTTGTAATCAGAGCTTGTTGGGGGGCCATCAGGACCAATCCTGATGGCCCCCCAACAAGCTCTAGTAACAAAGGAATGAGAAAAGCCCTGTGTGTGCCACAGGAGGGGGGGGGGTGCATTGGACCCCCCCCTGTGGCACACACAGAGTTAATTTTTAAAAAAATAATTTTTTTTACTCATAGACCTCATTGAGGGGCATCAGGACCCCCCTGATCCCCCCAATGAGGTCTTGCAAATAAAAAAAAAATCCCCCACAAGAAGTGACCCTGTGAGTGCTACAGGGGTCTCCAGCACATTGCAAAGCAATGTGCTGGGGACCCCTGCGGCACTCACAGGGTTACTAAGGATTTTTTTTTATTTTTTTTTTTTATTTTAATCTTTTCAGACCTCGTGGGGGACATCAGGACCCCTCCTGGTGTCTCCCCAGTAATTGATCTCCCAGCCGATAGGCTGGGAGACCAATTTGGCGACTGCAGGAGAGCAGAAGCTCTCCTGCCTTTCACTCCTACCACCGGTAGGAGTGAATCGGGTAAGGGAAACTTCCCTAACGTCATCGGTGATCATGTCACCGATGACGTTAGGAGGTTTCCCCCGGTCCCGCCCACTCCTACCCGGAAGTTCGGGTAGGAGAGACGGAAGAGGAGAAGCTGCGCTTCTCCTCTTCTTTTATTGATCTCCCAACGCGATCGGCTGGGAGATCAATAACAGGGGGGACATGAGGAGTGATCCTCATGTCCCCCCACAAGTGCCAGGCATTTTTTTTTTTGAAATGCGGCCACTGCAAGCCGGTTATACCGGCTCATGCAGTGACCGCATTTCACTCTTACGCCGTACGAGCGTGGCACAGCAGGTACAGCTGTGTCCACTCGTACGGCGTAAGTAGCTGGCACTCTAGGGGTTAAAGGAACATGTACGACTAACAATAAAATGTGGGTTATTTATACTTCAATACACTGTACACCAAAATTAACCTGATCAGACCTCGTTTTTAACCGGAGACACGTAGGAAATGTACCTGAAATCAAAGCAGCCCTGCAATATATATTTTTCATATGTTCCTCCAGTTACAGTTGGGGCCTGGGCAGCTTAACCGCTTAAGGCCTAGCGATCCCGCGGTGTCTGGTCCTTTAAGGACCAGATAGACGAGTTTGACGTGCCGTCCCATGTGACTGATCACGTGGGGCGGCATGTCGAAAGAAGGACTGAAAGAGATCGCTCCATTCTTGGAGCCATCAACTTCAGTCCACGGTATTACTCACCGTGCTCCTGCAGGAGCGCGGTGAGTAAAAGTACGTGACGTACCAGGACCGTCACTGGTCCTTAAGTGCCGGATCAGCGTGACGGTCCAGGTACGTCACAGGACGGGAAGGGGTTAAAGTAATAGCAATGTTTCCAAACAACTTAAGCTTCAATCATTCTTAAACTTTTTTTTGTGCTATGCAGAGCTTTATTACAATGCCATATGGTGTGTAGTTCATGTGTAATTAAATTATAAAGTGTCCCCATCTGCCCGTTTTACCTACATAACGCTGCCGTTCCTCAGAACAGCAAGACCGTCTGGATGGATCGTGAGGTGGGACAATCATCTGTGAGAGTAAGGTAAAACCTGCCCTCCTTCCTCAAGGGGGTGGCAGTGCTTTCCTTATCCTGACATCCAGAAGATTGTCCCTAACTGTGATCTGTCCGTTCCGATGGCCAGATTCCAGATCTGTGGGGAGGCGGCTTACAATATGTAAAAGGGGCGGGAGGGGGATACTTTATAATTTAATTACATGTGAACTATACACGGTATGTCATTGTAATAAAACTCTGCATGGTACAAAAATGCTGAAGAATGATTGAAGCTAAAGTTATTTGGAAACATTACTATCCTTTTTACCCCTTAAGCACCCATGACAGTCCTGGCACGTCATGGGTTCAGCATGCAATAAGGACCCATGACATGCCAGGGCAGTCATGGATTTCAGGGCTCCCCACGCAGCTGTACACTGTTTGGGGAGCCTTGCTTTGGATAAGAAAGAAAAAAAAATGCTCTGTGGGCATTAAGTGTCACCCATGTGTGTGTGTGGTCAGTCCTTAAGGGGTTAATCAAATGAATATCGCTAAACATTCTCTGTTTTTTTTTAAACTGAGACCCAGGGTCATTGCTGTGTAATAGCTGATGTCTTAAGCTTAAGCTTTAAAGATCAGAGGGGTGTGTAAAGCATTACAAAACAATTGCTCTGCAATTCGTTGGAGATCTCTCTAGCATCCAAAGGGTTAAATAATAGCCTGTAAAAGGGGAATCCAACTGGGGTAGGGCAATTGAGACACACACTATTCAAAATGTGGGTGTGGCCAGAGCAGCTGCGGTACTGCCCCTCAAAATAGGTCACTCTAGGAAGTTCCATACTCTGCCTTTGGGGAAAACCAGCCCTGGGTGTGTGACTTGATGCAATCAGGTCCAGCATTTCACAATGATGATGGATTCTCCATTAGCTGTTCTTTAAATAGCCTGGTCTTGTTGCCAACTTGAAGCGTGTGATTATGTTCTCGCTCTGCTATTTATGGTGCAGTTGGGCCGCATTGTTCACCACCCAATATTTCAAATGGCCAAAGAGGCACACTTGTGTTTTAGGTGGTGTTGCTGGTAGCGTGTCTGGGGCATTACTGATAATTTTTAGGTTATTTCATGACCTATTGACATCTATTTGTGTAAATGAATAAATTATTTAGAACAAGTTCAAAGTATTTTATTTACACAGACTAATGTATAAACACCTATAACCTGGGCCATGAAACGCAGTATTTCAATCTTTTCCATTTTGTACTTCAGGCGGAATTACCACCTAATATAAAGTCACCCCCCACTAATTATGCATATGGCGACTAGCTTCTTAATAGTTCTATTATCTGCCACAATTACCAGCATCTGAAGTAATCCTTATTCTTTGGAGACTGATGGTCAGGCTTCATGCTTTAGAGCCGTCTGTGCACCTGTGCTGTCAGTCCCTTCCTGTGCCTTTCGGCTCCATGCAGTGCCCCCTAGAGGACACCGGGACAGACAGCACAGGTGTGCAGACGTCTCTAGGCCAAGATGTTTGCGGTCAAGCCTAGCCGCTGGTCTCACAAGAAAAAGGATTACTTCGGATGCTGGTATTTGTGGCAGATAATAAATCTATTAAGAATCTAGTCACCGTATGCATAATTAGTAGGGGGGCGACTTTATATTAGGTGGTCATTCCACTTTCAAGAGTAATTCACTGCTAAAGGATCCCCCCCTCCCCTTTTCCCTACGTCACAATGCCTCTCTGAGCCAGCCGGACAGTGCGCAGCGAGGGACAATCTTCATTGAGCATAAGGAAAATCATTAAGGAGGGCAGGGTTTTTCTTACACTCAGTGCCTGAAGACTGTCCCTCGCTGGGCGCTGTCCGGTCACGTGCCTGTATTCCAAATCTGAGAGGAGGAGGCTAAGGAGAGGTAAAAGGCTCGGGAGGGGGATCATATAGCATTGAATTACTCTTGAACTACAAAACGGAAAAGATTGAAATACAACGTTTCATGGCCCAGGTTATAGGAGGCTTAATTGGAGCTGCATTTTTTTAAAGTTATTACTATCCCTTTAACAGCTACTGTATATTGGGGTCACACAGATCTTCTTCAAGTTTACTGTCTACCCATTCCTACTCCTAAAAGGCTCCTCTGGTCCTTAACCCCTTAAGGACCGGGAAAATTAGAGGTGGATTTGACTTAAGGACCGGAGCAATTCTGACCTTTTTGACTATGTCTTTGTTCAACAGTGTTTTCCCTCTTAGGCTTTTATTCCACCCCCATAAATTATATACTGTTTTTTTACAAACAAATAGGGCTTTCCTTTGATACCCCACTTATATGGATAACCCACCATTTACTTTATTAAAATTAAAGAAAAAGGTAAAAAAAAATGTAAAAAAAACATCATTTTTGTTTTTTCTCTTGGGATCAATTGGGCGCAAAGGGTTAAATATTTATGGAGACTGCATGAAAGGTATGACTGACTAGACTACAAAATGTGCAGTTTAAAGTGGCCACTGTCCCCCCTGGGTGAAAATCCCCATGTCCCTTTTTCCCACCCTATTTTCCCACTTTTTTGTTCATTACATTTGGCGGTGTGTGTAAGTGTATTACATGACTCCACAACAGTCACACTTCCAATTTTGTTTCTTGAGATGTTTTTTTTTTTTTTTTTTAAATAAAATATTTTATTTGTAAAAAAAAAAAAAAGTGTGTTGTTTTTATTAAAAAAAAAAAAAAAAAAAGTGTATTTAGCAGGTCAGAAATTGACCTGCATTTAGCCATCCTCCTGTACCAGCAGTGAAGGGTTTAACACCCCCAGCTGCTCTATTTTGTATTTCCACTAGGTGTCTCCTCTCTGCTTCTGTGTCCCTTACTTTGATGTAAGGGACGCATTAGCAGAGAGGAGACACTAGAGGCAGTGAGTAGCACTGCCTCATTCACAGATTTAGAATGCCGGTACATGTGATCGCTGACGCAGCGATCACATGACCCGGCACTACCGACAGAGGCTGAGACTGAACGGTCCGGTACTGGACCGCTCAGTCTCAGCCTGGATTGAATGGTATCAGCGTGCACGGCGGCGCGCTGCTACCATTTAACTCTTGACGTACCAGGACCGTCACTGGTCCTTAAAGCAAATTTACCCTTGACGGTCCTGGTATGTCAAGGGTCGTTAAGGGGTTAAAGGGATAGTAATACTTAAAATGTAAAAAAAAATATATTGTAGGGTTTATCCGCCTGAGTAAAACAAGAGTACTCCCACTGCTGAATGGTGTTTCATTCAAAAGTTATTAATTTTCAAAGTAGAATTTTTTAGATGCAATATCACAGTGGCCTGAAATTGTACGGTGGCGCTGTTGCTACACCATCCTATGGAGATTTATGGTCCCGGGACCAGAGCTGTCCATAGGATCGTGTAGCAACAGTGCCACTGTACAATTTCAGGCCACTGTGATATTGCACCTAAAAAATTCAACTTTGAAAATTAATAACTTTTGAATGAAACACCTTTCAGCAGTGGGAGTACTCTTGTTTTACTCAGGGGGATAAACCCTACAACATATTTTTTTTTACATATTAAGTATTACTATCCCTTTAAAAGTTTAAAGGATGAGTAAAGTTTTATTTCAGATTTTAAAAATGTTAGTAATATATATTAATTTGCTTTTACCTAATCAATTTTTAAGTCTACTTACTTATCTTTTATCAGATAATTCAGTTTGTCTCTTCCTTCAGTTTCAGAGATGCAATCGCCCTCTACCTTAAAATATAAAAAGAGTCTGCAGTAAAGTCTGTGTGTACATATAATTATATGAGGACTCGTTCTGTGTCTCAGTCTCTGTTCATTCCCAAGTCTCTGTCCAGCTGGTACAAGCAAATAGAGACACGGGCAATATGCCCAGAAAAAATGAGGGCATTCTGGCTCAAAACAACTGTATTGTAGTGAGCAAACTCTCCATTGATTTATTGGGCATTTAACATCTTGCACTGCATTGTAGACTTATGTAGTATTCAATGAGTTTAATCCCCATTTAATTTATTTTTCATTATGGGGCAATTGGTCATCCCCAGAATTGCTCCACTTCTCAAATGATCCTCTGTAGATACAGTGAGTCACAGACTCTGTTCCAGGTAGAGGGAGCTCATGTTTCTGAAATTAGGAGGAAAATATGAAATAGCTGATTCAAAAGCAAGTACACAGAATTTAAGAAAAATAATGCTAGCAGATAACTGAATTATAAATATAAATATATATATATAATATTATAAATAATTCTTAGATAATAAAATGTATGGTAAAATACTACTGTTCCAAAGCAATGGTTGGATACCTTTCTAGCATTATGGAATTATCCCTTTGAATGCCAGAGGGGTGTGCAAAACAATGAATTATTGTCAGTTTGGCAGTTTATTTATTTGAGGTAGTACTGACTGGCAGGGAGTAGCAGGTGGGACATCAATGTGGAATGCTAGTATATCGCTGGCAGGGAGTGGAAGGGAGAACAGTGTGGAATACTAGTATATGGCTGGCAGGAAGTGAAGGGAGAACAGTGTGGAATGCTAGTATATGGCTGGCAGGGAGTGGAAGGGAGGACAGTGTGTAATGCTAGTATACGGCTGACAGGGGGTGGGTGGAAGAGCAGAGTGGAATGCTAGTATATGGCTGGCAGAGAGTGGAAGGGAGAACAGTGTGGCATGCTAGTACAAGGCTGGCAAGGAGTGGGAGGGAGAATAGTGTGGCATGCTAGTATATGGCTGGCAGGAGGTGGGCGGAAGAGCAGTGTAGAATGCTAGTATATGGCTGGCAGGGGGTGGGCGGAAGAGCAGTGTAGAATGCTAGTATATGGCTGGCAGGGGGTGGACGGAAGAGCAGTGTAGAATGCTAGTATATGGCTAGCAGGGGGTGGGCAGAAGAGCAGTGTAGAATGCTAGTATATGGCTGGCAGGGGGTGGGCGGAAGAGCAGTGTAGAATGCTAGTATATGGCTGGCAGGGGGTGGGCGGAAGAGCAGTGTAGAATGCTAGTATATGGCTGGCAGGGGGTGGGCGGAAGAGCAGTGTAGAATGCTAGTATATGGCTAGCAGAGGGTGGGCGGAAGAGCAGTGTAGAATGCTAGTATATGGCTGGCAGGGGGTGGGCGGAAGAGCAGTGTAGAATGCTAGTATATGGCTGGCAGGGGGTGGGCGGAAGAGCAGTGTAGAATGCTAGTATATGGCTGGCAGGGGGTGGGCAGAAGAGCAGTGTAGAATGCTAGTATATGGCTGGCAGGGGGTGGGCGGAAGAGCAGTGTAGAATGCTAGTATATGGCTAGCAGGGGGTGGGCGGAAGAGCAGTGTAGAATGCTAGTATATGGCTGGCAGGGGGTGGGCAGAAGAGCACTGTAGAATGCTAGTATATGGCTAGCAGGGGGTGGGCAGAAGAGCAGTGTAGAATGCTAGTATATGGCTAGCAGGGGGTGGGCGGAAGAGCAGTGTAGAATGCTAGTATATGGCTGGCAGGGGGTGGGCGGAAGAGCAGTGTAGAATGCTAGTATATGGCTGGCAGGGGGTGGGCAGAAGAGCAGTGTAGAATGCTAGTATATGGCTGGCAGGGGGTGGGCGGAAGAGCAGTGTGGAATGCTAGTATATGGCTGGCAGGGGGTGGGCGGAAGAGCAGTGTGGAATGCTAGTATATGGCTGGCAGGTGGTGGGCTGAAGAGCAGTGTGGAATGCTAGTATATGGCTGGCAGGGAGTAGAAGGGAAAGCAGTGTAGAAAGCTTGCATACGGCTGGCAGGGAGAGAACAGGAGAGTAGTGGGAAATGCTGGTATATGGATGACATGAGTGGACAGAAGAGCAGTGTGGAATGTTAGTATATGGCAGGCAGGGAGTAGACAAGAGAGCAGTATGGAATGCTACTATACGGCTTGCAGGGAGTGAACAGGAGAGCAGTGCGAAATGCTAATATATGGAAGGCGGGGAGTGGAAGGGATCTCAGTCTGGAAAGCTAGTATCCGGCTTGCAGGGAGTGGATGGGGAGCAGTGCATACCCTTATGTGCAGCCACTGGCAAAGTAAGTAACATTCCCCCCAGTATCTGCCTGGAAGGGAGTGGCAAGTGGGAGGGAGCGCAGTAAGAAATGTTATTATCTGGTTGGGTAGGAGTGGGAGGTGGAAGGGAAGACCGCTTGGAATGTCAGTATTTGGCTCAGTAAATAGCTGATGGGAGGGAGAGCAGTGTGGAATGCTAGTATTTGGCTGTCAGTAAATAGCTGATGGGAGGGAGAGCAGTGTGGAATGTTAGTATTTGGCTGTCAGTAAATAGCAGATAGGAGGGAGAGCAGTGTGGAATGCTAGTATTTGGCTGTCAGTAAATAGCAGATAGGAGGGAGAGCAGTGTGGAATGCTAGTATTTGGCTGTCAGTAAATAGCAGATAGGAGGGAGAGCAGTGTGGAATGTTAATATTTGGCTGTCAGTAAATAGCTGATGGGAGGGAGAGCAGTGTGGAATGCTATTATTTGGCTGTGAGTAAATAGCAGATAGGAGGGAGAGCAGTGTGGAATGCTAGTATTTGGCTGTCAGTAAATAGCAGATAGGAGGGAGAGCAGTGTGGAATGCTAGTATTTGGCTGTCAGTAAATAGCAGATAGGAGGGAAAGCAGTGTGAAATGTTAATATTTGGTTGTCAGTAAATAGCAGATAGGAAGGAGAGCAGTGTGGAATGTTAATATTTGGTTTTCAGTAAATAGCAGATGGGAGGGATAGCAGTGTTGAATTCTAGCACTGTAAAATCTTGGGAATAATACGCACATTTTTACCCCTCTTCACCTTATGTGAAGTGTGTGTGTGGGGGTGCATTTTATACCCGAGAGTTTTTTTGCCGCATTTAAAAAAAAAAAAAAAAAAAAAATAGAGCTGCCAATACCTTCCCTCCCTCCCCCAGTTCAATCCGATGTCAAAATAATACTTACTTCCCGATGCTGCATTTGTTGAATGGTCATTGGGTTAAGCTGTATGTGAAAAAGCTCCCTCTGTCCCATCTTCCCTGCGGGCAGCATGCTTGCATTTGCCGCCCGCTTCCTTCAATGGGCTTTCAGGATCTTCCGCCTCCAGCCAATGGTAATGCCCTGAGAGGATCTTCACAGGGCAATACTGTAGGCGGAAAGTCCTGACAGTGCACTGAAGGAAGCGGGCGGCAAATGCAAGCATGCTGCCCGCAGGGAAGACAGAGGGAGCTTTTTCACATGCAGCTTAACCCAATGAGCATTCAACAAGTGCAGCATCAGGAAGAATTATTTTTTTAGTAAGCGGAAAACAATGGTGCGTATTATACATAGTCACTCTTGTATTCCCATAAAATCTTGGGTATAATATATATCTGCATATTATACCTGAGATCTTATGGTATTTGGTGGTCAGTATGTAGCAGATGGGAGGGAGAGCAGTGTGGAATGTTAGTATTTGGCGGAAAGTAAGTAGCAGATGGGAAGGAGAGCAGTGTGGAATGTTAGAATTTGGCTATCACGGAGAGGAAGGGAGAGCAGTGTAGAATGTTAGTATCTGGCTGTCAGGGAGTGGAAGGGAGAGCAGTGTGGAATGTTAGTATCTGGCTATCACGGAGAGGAAGGGAGAGCAGTGTGAAATGTTAGTATCTGGCTGTCACAGAGTGGAAGGGAGAGCAGTGTGAAACATTAGTATCTGGCTGTCAGGGATAGTAAGGGAGAGCAGTGTGAAATGTTAGGATCTGGCTGTCACAGAGTGGAAGGGAGAGCAGTGTGAAATGTTAGTATCTGGCTGTCAGGGAGAGGAAGGGAGAGCAGTGTGAAATGTTAGTATCTGGCTGTCAAGGAGTGGAAGGGAGAGCAGTGTGTAATGTTAGTATCTGGCTGTCATGGAGTGGAAGGGAGAGCAGTGTGAAATGTTAGTATCTGGCTGTCAGGGAGAGGAAGGGAGAGCAGTGTGAAATGTTAGCATAAGGCTGTCAGGGAGTGGAAGGGAGAGCAGTGTGGAATGTTAGTATCTGGCTGTCACGGGGTAGAAGGGAGAGCAGTGTGAAATGTTAGCATCTGGCTGTCACAGAGAGTAAGGGAGAGCAGTGTGAAATGTTAGTATCTGGCTGTCAGGGAGTGGAAGGGAGAGCAGTGTGAAATGTTAGTATCTGGCTGTCAGGGAGTGGAAGGGAGAGCAGTGTGAAATGTTAGTATCTGGCTGTCACGGAGAGGAAGGGAGAGCAGTGTGAAATGTTAGCATATGGCTGTCAGGGAGTGGAAGGGAGAGCAGTGTGGAATGTTAGTATATGGATGTCAGGGAGTGGAAGGGAGAGCAGTGTGAAATGTTAGTATCTAGCTGTCACGGAGTGGAAGGGAGAGCAATGTGAAATGTTAGTATCTGTCTGTCAGGGAGTGGAAGGGAGAGCAGTTTGGAATGTTACTATCTGGCTGTCAGAAGTGGAAGGGAGAGGAGTGTGGAATGTTAGTATCTGGCTGCCACAGTGAGGAAGGGAGAGCAGTGTGAAATGTTAGTATCTGTCTGTCAGGGAGTGGAAGGGAGAGCAGTGTGGAATGTTACTATCTGGCTGTCAGAAGTGGAAGGGAGAGGAGTGTGGAATGTTAGTATCTGTTTGTCATGGAGTGGAAGGGAGAGCAGTGTGGAATGTTACTATCTGGCTGTCAGAAGTGGAAGGGAGAGGAGTGTGGAATGTTAGTATCTGTCTGGCATGCAGCAAAAATGAAGCAAAATATCTCATAAACTATTGTTTTAAATAAAAAATGGGTAACATAAATATAGATATTTTGAAAGATATTTAAAAATCTAAGTTGTTGTAAACCTTCATGACTATATATAATAAAACCAATAGGTTGTATGAAGATACTCATTCAAAAATTCATAATTTTCGAATACTTTTTCAAGGTTTTCGAGTTCCAAGGAGGTGCCATCCAGTGGGCCCGGTTTAGGAAAGACCCCAACCAGTATTCTAATGAAGACGAGATGAAGTTTGGAGCCAGTATCAACAATCATGAGTCTAAAATGACAGTGGGCACATTACGGATTGTAAGCAAAGGCCTGCGAGTCCCACACTGGCATTTCAATGCCAATGAGCAAGGGTTTCTGGTGCAGGTAAGTGAGTACCAGTAGATATATGGTACTAAACATATATGTTATTCATGCCTGTGAATTTTGCTTCTTCATCCCCCGTAGAGGGCTCACCTGCCACAAAAGGGGTGGGAATGAGTTGACATGGGTGGGAAGTGGCAGGAACAGGGTGAGAAGGAGCAGACGTGGGCGGAGTTTCATAAGAAACTCCCCACCACCACAGAAACAGCCTCTCTTCCCATAGAGCCGGCAATCACTATAATAACCCCGAGTCTCCGGGGCAGATCCAGAGCGTTCCCAGGTATGAATTATATACTCTATTTTATACCAGCCAGGGGAAACAATCCTTAATTTTGAGCCAGAAAACTGTAAACTGATGTTTTAACCCTTTAAGTGCCAGATACCTCTCTGTCACCCAAAGGTTAATGACAAAAACCAGGAAGTGAGAACATTAGAGGAAAAAGACTTCACTGTGTTTAACCCCTTAACGACCCTTGACGGTCATAGTACGTCAAGGGTCGATTTGACTTAACGACCGATGACGTACTATGACCGTCATCGAGTTCCGGGCTCCCCCCGCGGCTGCACGCCGTTCGGGGAGTCCAGAACGCAACGGAGCAATAAAAAAAAATTGCTCCATGGTCGTTCAGTCACTTCCGCTTACGGATTCCCCGGTCGTTAAGGGGTTAATAAAAACAAATTTACAATATCGTAGGTCTTACATTCCATAAAGGTATGGTATATGAATGCCTTATTAAATATGTGGTATGGCACATGTTTAACTCTGCATCTGCATAGATAGGCGTTGAGTAAATCGTCAGTGTGAAAAGCCTCATAGGGTATTATGTTACCAAACTTAGATGTGTTTCTAATGCACTCAAAACAGTATGATATAGTCATCCATGTGAACATAAAAGCTCTGTAAAAGCAACTATTTAAAAAAGTACACTTTCTATATGTTATAGAGCTCTTTCAGCTGAGTAAAACACGAGCACCCCAAGTGTTGTTAGTTGATTTGTACAAAATTTATAGCAGTTCAAAGTGCAAGGAAATTAGTACTTTTTTAAAGTTCACAGTGTCAGGAAGTGAGTAGTGACTCAGCATTACTAGAACATTCTATAGAGAACTGTTTGTCAGTGACTCACCTCTCCCATAGAATGCAACTGAATAACTAATGTAAATTTGATCACTAGAGGGCACTACTGATGTATAAAAAAACAACAACAATTTATATAAGGTGGGGATAAGTATTGGAGAGCCTTGAAGGTAATGAGGTGGATTTTGAATGTAATACGTTGCTTTTAATGAAGCCATTACAGTGATGAGGTGAGTACTGTTCTTGAGGAGAGGAAGAGTATGATGGTGGCCAAATTAAGAATTGATTGGAGAGGAGCGATATGGCTAGCAGGCAGAGCAATAAGAATGCAATATGTTTTGTTTTTATATAAAACGCTTACTGCTTGTTTTTATGTTTTTTTTTTATATAAAAAGCTTACTGCTTGATTAATATTTCATGAATATGATTTCACTTTTAGTCTTTGATTTCCCTGTTATACAAGAAGATTCAGCTCCGTATACACTTCTTTTATTTAAATTCACTCGCCTTTCATGTTACATGATCAATGATTCAAAACAGATTTATAGTAAATAAATGAAGGTTGATATTGAGGAAAAGGTTTTTGATTTTAGGATACCCTTGGATACTAGAGATAGCTCCAATTTATGACAAAGCATTAACATTCAACCACTACTAAGGTCAATTAAAGGGTTAGTAACGGCTTAAAAGCATGAAAAGTAATATCGTAGATAACGCAAAAAGAAATTGATCGGTTCAAGTCCAACTATCAAACCTTTATGGTTTGAGAGATAGAATGTTTTAAAGTTCCCCCCTCCCTCCCCTTTCCTTGACGTCAGTGTCTAGCTAACAGCAGGCGATCCTGGTCCGGAGACCGTCAGGCAGCAGAGCCGAGATACCGAAATCTAAAAAGAACTAGTTCATTGGAACGGTCTACATCTTGCAAACCAGGCACACTTTGTAGACCGTTCCAGTGAAGTACTTCTTTTAAGATAGCGCTATTTTGGCTCTGTTGAAGAGCTGATTTCAAGTGGGTCGACTTTACAGTCGGCAGGGAGGGGGGAACTCTAAAATGTTCTGTTCTGTCTCTCAAACTATAAAGGTTTGAGAGATAGGACTTCTTTTTGCATTGTCTACAAATACATTTCAGCTGTAAGCCCTGTAGTATCCCTGGTATAGCTCCATTTCAGTGCTTCACTTTTAAAAAGTCGCACGCAAAAGAGTGTGCACCATTTAACACTTTAACCATGTCGCCTGGATAAAAATGGCAACATGAGAATCTCGCAGTGCATGACAGCGCAAGATTCTCATGTCGCCTAGTGAATGGTCATGTAGAATACTTATAAAGCCAGTGATTCTCTTCACCTCCCAGCCACTCTATTCTGTTTGAGCCGTAACAGTTTTTGTCTTTTCTTTTTACATTTCTGCAGCCTCCTTCCGCAGCTTTATGAACAGGCTATTATACCAAAACTCCTTCACAAATACGTATGTGAGCCGCTCCTGCCTCTCCCCTTCTCTGCATGCAGAATGACAGGGAGGAGTGGAGCACGCAGACAAGGCGAGAGAGAGGCAGGAGCGGCTCACATACATATTTGTGTAGGGATTTTAGTATAATAGCCTGTTCATAAAAGGGATAGTAATGTTTCATAATAAAAGCAGCTCCAATTAATCATCATAGTATTTGGACTTTGGAGAGTATTATTTCAATTCTGTCAGAGTTGTAGTTCAGGAGTAATTCAATGACAAAGTATCCCCTCCTGCCCCTTTTACTGATGTAACACTGTTCAGCCAGATCAGAAGGGAAGTGCTCAGGTAGACTGCAGAGAGGGACAATCTTCAATTAAGGGAAACACCTGATAAGAGAAAAACCTGAAAAACTTGTCAAGGGGGCAGCGCTTTCATTGTTCTCATAGGAAGAAGATTGTCCCCTGCTGTTATCTGTCTGGTCTATAGACTGGATTCCACATCTGAGAAGAGATGGCTTACACTAGGTAAAAGGGACGGGAGGGGAAACTTTTCTTGTGAATATCTCTCAAACCATAAAGGTTTGAGAGATAAGACTTATATTGTTCTTCATGTTTTTTTAATGCCTACAAAATAAAATAACAATAAAATGAAGTATTACTATCCCTTTAAGCTGCAGAAGGAGGCTGCCCTGGTAGAAATGTACAAAAAAAGACGAAAACTGTTAAGGCTCAAATGGAATAGAGTGGCTGGGAGGTGAAGAGAATCAACGGCTGTATAAGTATGCTACGCGACCATTCACTAGGCGACATGAGAATCTTGAGCTGTCATGCGACATGTTTAAAGTGTTAAATGGTCGCACACTCTCTTTTACGTGCAACGTTTGAAAAGGATACCCATTTCAGTTCAAATTCCTGTGATATCACTAGATATCACTAGAATCCCAATTACCACCATTTCAATAAGCTCTGTGGTATCACTCGCCGCACTTCAGAACATCAATGGCAGTTATAAAATTAACAGAAAGGGGTGATCTGCGACATTGGACTGGAGCATTAGAAATAGGCCACTTCAATGTATTTGCCCCCCAGAGCCAAACATTGCCAGACCTCCCTGACATCAGCCCCTGTTCCTAATAATAAAACACATATACAGTTAATCCCAATCAGTAGTGATCTACTAATGGTAATGTTATCTTTTATTTTTAGGGTACTGCATGGATAGGTGTCGTTGATGAAGGTGCTAACACTGTGGCCACTTACAATGTTACCGCTGGCCAGGTCATCTTCTTCCCAAAAAACACATTGCACTGGGTAAAGAATGTGGGAAATGAAGATTGTCTTTTTCTTCTCTTCTTCACTACTCATGATGAACTGAAAACACTCGATGTGGATGATGCATTTTTCCAGACTCCGGAAGATATTGCGTCAAGGTCATTAAAGGTTGGTCTGCAGACAGACAGAAATGTGAGCTGTTTAAAACTGGGGCTGTAAAACAGTGTCAGGATGCCAACTGTATTCAACGGGCAACATTTTAATAATACAATCAGTCAGGAGCCCATGATCGAGACAAGTTAAAGGGGTAGTAATGTTTCATAATAAAAGCAGCTCTAATTAATCATCATAGTATTTGGACTTTGGAGAGTGTTATTTCAATCTTGGCTTGTTATCAGACACCCAAGAACATTAGGATATATTTCTCAACAAAATCTGTGAGTCTTATACACAGGACAACACAGTAATTCAGGAGTAGTTAGTTGTTAGACTTCCATCATTAAAAACTGATAGTAATGTTTCACAATAACAGCAGCTCCAATTAATTTTCATAGTATGTGGGCCATGGAGAGTGTTATTTCAATACTGTCACAGTTGTAGTTCAAGAGTAACTGAATGATAAATTAACCTCCTCCCACCCCTTTTAAGGATTTAACACTGCTCACTCCAGAGCAGCAAGCCTGTCCACATGGATCGTAGAGAAGGACAATCTTCAGTGAGCATAAGGAGCAACCTGAAAGATCTGTCAAGGGGGCAGGGTTTTCATTGGTCTCACAGTAAGAAGATTGTCCCTTGCTGTGAGCTGTCCAGTCCCAGGACCAAATTCCACATCTGAGGGGAGGCAGCTTACACTAGGTAAAAGGGGAGGGAGGGGGATACTTTATCATTCAATTACTCTTGAAATATTGAAGTAACACTCTCCATGGCCTAAATACTATGAAGATTAATAGGAGCTGCTTTTTTGTGAAACAGTAATATCACATCACTTTAAGAACTTCAACTCCCATCATCCCCAGCCAATACGGGTAGGGGGGTTAGGCAAGAAGGTGTGATAGAGGTAATAACTACTTCAGTGGGATACACTCTTTAAATATTATGTTATTCTAAGGTGAATATGCACTAAGATCTCTTAAGCAGGATACATTTTTTGCATAAGTTCCATAGAATAACATATGAGCTTGATAATGTATCACATTGAAGAACTTATCTCCTCTTCACTACTTCTTTATCACATATTAGTACAGCCTTCCCCTTGAGGTCCAACAATTGTCAGCAACACAGTAATTATTTTCTTATACTTTTGTCTTATTTCAGCCAGTAGGTGGCGTGCAGTTTATCAGGACTTTCCAGAAGCCCAAGGAAGATCAGGCAGTAAATCTTCCAGAAAACCTTATTGAACTGATCCAGAACGCCAGCTACATACAGTCTGATGATAAACTGGTCTGGAAGTATTTTTATGATTTGAAAGGTATTGATATTTATGGATATTAATCTGCATCTATATTTTATATAGTGATGGGCAATGCACATACCTGGGAGCTTGCTGGGTTTCACCTGGAGACTCCGGATTTAGGGCACTGTCTCCAGGTGAAACATTAAGTTCTCTGGGTAAAAAATGCATTAGCTGTTCCTGCACAAGTTATTGTCAATGGCTCCCGTACTATTCTGTGAGCATTACACACTGATGGTTCCTGCACTAACGTACATTCGCAGGCAGGTGGCCTCAGTGAGCCAATGCAATGCACTGATAGGAAATATACAGTGGCAAAGAACAGCAAGGTCATTAGGTCGGCTTCACGGAAGGAGTGGAGCAGAGAACCTGCGCACCTCTCTAGACCAGCCAGTGTTGGCTGGTAAGTATATTCTTCTTTTCTAATTTAATCCTTTGAGTTCCAGAGGGGTAGGCAAAATATTGCAAAGCAAGGCATTGTGTACCCTTCTGACAGTCAAATTGTTAATACAATTGACTTGTTTCTGAGCTTTAATAGTTAATAAAACAAAGATCTCTGGGTGATCCTATTGTAAAAGATCCCAGCTATGGTAATCCGCACAAAGTTATGGTTGGAGGCTTCTCATGCTGCTTTCCAGACGTGTTGAACTACACTCCCATTAAAAGTTTAGCATAATGTTAATGGGTGATTTTGTTTGATGAATTAAAGCGGAACTACCATGTCACAAAATGTTTAGCTTAACTAAGTCCCCTTCTGCTAGTCACCAGAATTATTACCTGATTTAATAGATATATGCTTTATTCCCCAGCTGTCAGTAGCACAGAGCATGGACATCTTGCCAGAATGACGTCCGCGTGCCTTCTCTGTCAGTCCTAGCTGGGTCTAGTAGGTGTTGCTAGGAGCTGGCTGGCTCTGACTGGGATTGACAGCGCAGGCGTGTGGACGTCATTCTGGCAAGATGTCCTCGCTCCGTGCTACTGACAGCTGGGGAATAAAGCATATATCTATTAAATCAGGTAATAATTCTGGTGACTAGCGCTACTAAGCAGCTAGTTGCCAGAAGGGGACTTAGTTAAGCTAAACATTTTGTGACATGGTAGTTCCGCTTTAAGAACATGAAAAGGTAAAAGGAGCAGCAATTTTTTTTTTTCATGAAAAAATATATGTCCTAAGGTTTTTCCCGCTGAATAAAACAAGGGCATGCCAACTACTGGGAGATATTCCATTCAAAATCAATGGAGTGTTTATAAGTTAATATGGCTTTTCGCCACATGCACTATGGTCCAATAGCTGGCAATGGTCTCTGAGCTCACAGAAACAAATTTGCCCCCTCACTCTAGCAAATAGGGGATTGTGCCATAGTTTACCATAGAGTGAGAAGAGCAACTATCCTGGTACAGTACTGAAAGGGTTAAGTTGCTTCCTGCCGGGCCGGGACATTAAACTAACAAGCCAAGTAGCCACTCACAAAGGCCCCTAATCAGATTCATTAAAATGTACAGAGTCCCATGCTCACAGTAGTGCAAGATGGATATCAGCTGTTAGCGGTAAACACAGGCCCTGCCACCAGAGGCGTAAATATAGGGGTCGCACCTGCGACTGGGCCGATGCACTCCAGGGGCCCAGCCTCCCCCTGCGACCCCTCTGCCTGGCGCGCGCAATCTCCCGCCGGTGCTGTAGTAATGCAGAACTCTGGAAGATGACATCATCTCCCAGCGCTCTGCATTACTAAGAGGACCACTAGGGTGACCACGGGTCCCGGAACGTCCGGGACTGTCCCTTATTTCAGGGCTATGTCCCGCGTCCCGGGTCCCCTTCAACCGGGACAATGAAGTGTCCCGGAATGAAGCCAAGCCGCCCTGGATGTCAGCCTGCAAGCGGCGTCCATGATATGACACACCGCTTGCAGGCTGACATCCAGGGCGGCAATGCAGCTTACCTGGAGGCAAGCGCTCTAGTAATACAGAGCGCTGGGAGATGACATCATCTCCCAGCGCTCTGCATTACTGAGCACAGCGCGCGGGAGCTTCAGCTCTGTGCCGGAGGAGGCACAGAGCACTTTCTACCAGGGACTCAAGGTATGAAGGGGCAACTAGGGTGACCACGTCCCGGAATGGCAGAAGAGAAATGTGGTCACCCTAGAGGACCACGCGGGAGCTCCAGGTAAGAGGTAAGAGATGGGGGCATTGTGGAGATTGAGGGGCATTGTGGAGGGGGCCAATGTGGTGGTGGTGGGGCCCGTAGCACTTCTTGTACCAGGGCCCGGAGACTTCTAGTTACACCTCTGCCTGCCACCGATCAGCTGTCTGATGTAAACACAAGACTCCGCCAGCAAAGTAAACTGTACTACTCCTTTTGCCTTGCAGAGGGTCCAGACGCTAGCTGAATCTTGAGGTTACGTCAAACATATGACTGGTGACAGATTCTGTATTTATCTATACAGGATGATAGCCAGCTTGTGCTCTGGAGACCCATTACCCTAGGCATATATCTATGTAAATTTTAATAAATATGATTTGGATGCGGGCATGAGGCTATATGGAGATTTTATGAGCAGCGACTTGGTTGTTTCGTTTAAAGGGATAGTAACACTTAATATATAGTTAGATTTATATTGTAAGGTTTATCTTCTTGAGTACAGTAAGGGTACTACCATTGTTGAGAGGTGTTTTATTCAAAAGTTATGGCAGCTTAAAGTTGATTTTTTTAAGAGCAATATCGCAATGGCCTGAAATTTTACAGTGGCGTTATTTCTACATAATACTATGGAAAGTTCTGGTCAATTACCATGATGTAGCAACAGCACCACTGTAAATTTTCAGGCCATTGTGATATTGCACCTAAAAAAATTCAGGTTTGAACTGCTATAACTTTTGAATAAAACACCTTTCAGCAGTGGGAGTACCCTTTCTGTACGTAGGAAGATAAAACCTACAATATAAAACTTACTACATATTAAAGGGATAGTATTGCCTGAAAATAATTTCATTTTATATTGTAGCCCTTAAAAAACATTTTAAAAATTATATAAGCCTTATCTCCCAAACCTTTATGGTTTGGGAGATATTAGCAAGTAAAGTTTTCCCTGGAGTGACGTCACTGCTCTAGCTGTCAGATTTGAAATTCCGGTCCGTAGACCAGCCGCAGCTCTTCAGCAGTGCCAAGATCACATTCTTTAAGAAGAATTTCTTCATTAGAATGGTCTACAAAGTGTGCTTGCAAGCCAGACACACTTTGTAGACTGTTCCAATGAAGTAGTTCTTTTTAAAGATCATGCTCTCGGCGCTGCTAAAGAGCTGCCCGCTGATCTGTGGACCGTATTCCAAATCTGTCCACTAGATGGCAGACTTGGCTAAAACAGCCAGGAAAAGGGAACTTTACTTTCCTTGCTAATATCTCCCAAACCATAAAGGTTTGGGAGATAAGGCTTATGTAATTTTTAATGTTTTTTTAAGGGCTACAATATAAAATAAAATTATTTTCAGGCAATACTATCCCTTTAAGTGTTACTATCCCTTTAATGTCATGGACAGACATGAAGCAACTTAAAGGGACAGTAGAGTCCCATAAACATGCTTAGGGTTTTGTAGCGATTAAAAAAATAAACGATATGCCACAAATCCTATCTCTCAAACCTTTATAGTTTGAGAGATATCCTCCATTAAATTCCTCCTCTCCCTTCCCTTGTCCTGATGTCAGCTATAAGCTGACAGCAGGAGTTCCTGGTCCGAGGACCAACAGCGGCTCTTCAGCAGAGAAATATATATATATATATATGGAGAATAGTGGTGCTCACTGGGACTACCTAGTATCATACACTGAATTTTACCATAAGTAGATGCAATTATATTTATATAATATTAATTATAATAGTATTATTGAATACTATACATAGATCATATAAATCTTTGTAAACATTTTCTATAATCATGCAAAGATATAGTAGGTAGTGATGAGCGAGCACCCCAATGCTCGGGTGTTCGGGTGCTCTGACCGAGCGCCCCCGGAGGCTCGAGTGCTCGGCCGAGCACCCGAGCCCCATTGAAGTCAATGGGAGGACTCGAGCACTACACCAGGCACCCCCTGCTCTGATGAGGGGAGGGTGCCTGGTCCATAGGAAAAGGGCAGAAAATGATGGAAACACCACAGAAATGGTTCAGGGACAGCATAGGGAGGATGTCTGGATGCATCTTGGACTCCAACATCGCTGCTGGGAACGATCTTTCGCCCGTAGTACGCCATTTTTACAGACTGACCGTAAAACACACAAAAAGGAAGATAAAAACGACTTTAGGCGAAAAATTGTTACCAAACAGTATTTGCTGTATATTTACTTGTATATCATCTGCAAATTCTCCCAAAAATGTCCTTGATTTTTCTGAACTGAGGCCATGATTAAGAGGGAAACGTGCGCAGAGACAAATTCTCCCAAAAATTTCCTTGATTTTTCTGAACTGAGGCCATGATTAAGAGGGAAACGTGCGCAGAGGCAAATTCTCCCAAAAATTTCCTTGATTTTTCTGAACTGAGGCCATGATTAAGAGGGAAACGTGCGCAAAGGCAAATTCTCCCAAAAATGTCCTCGATTTTTCTGAACTGGGGCCATGATTAAGAGGGAAACGTGCGCTGAGCCGACCATCCAAAACATTATGGGTGAGGGTCTGCTGCGGAGCTGACCATCCTAAACATTATATGCGAAGGCCCGCTAGTGAGTTGACGCTATAAAACATTATATGAGAGGGCCCGCTAGAGAGCTGACCCAATAAAACATTATATGAGAAGGCCCGCTGGTGAGCTGACATATACAAAAATTGTCAAACTGCGCCCGCTGGTGAGCTGGCCCTAGATAAAAATTATATCACAGGGCCCGCTGGTGAGCTGGCCCTATATAAAAATTATATCACAGGGCCCGCTGGTGAGCTGGCCCTATATAAAAATTATATCACAGGGTATATGGAAGAGAGTCAACCATATACCCGTTTTTTGGGTGGAAGGGGTGAATGGGAATACAGAGTATTCCCATCATTGTAAATAACATATATAAAGTGACTTTATGTTCCCCCGGGGCTTTCCTCCAGTGGAGTGGAGAAGTCAGGGGAAATCCAGGCCTTGTTCATTTTTATAAGTGTCAACCTATCAGCATTTTCGGTGGAAAGGCGGATACGCTTATCTGTTATGATGCCACCAGCAGCACTAAATACCCGCTCAGACAGAACGCTGGCGGCAGGGCAGGCCAGCACCTCCAAGGCGTAGAGTGCCAGTTCATACCACGTGTCCAGCTTGGACACCCAGTAGTTGTAAGGCACAGAGGGATCATTGAGGACGCTGACACGGTCTGCTACGTACTCCTTCACCATCTTCCAAAACTTTTCCCTCCTTGTGACACTAGGCTGCGCATCAGGGTGAGGGTGCTGGCGAGGTGTCATGAAGGTGTCCCACGCCTTGGAGAGTGTTGCCCTGCCTTTGTCGGAACTGCTGTGTGCTCCCCTTTTCTCCCCTTCTCTGTTGGCCAAGGTAGCACGTACTCTGCCGCCAGCGTTGTCAGATGGAAAATTTTGGAGCAATTTTTCAACAAGAACCTTCTGGTATTGCACCATTTTGCTTGTCCTCTCCACCGGAGGAATGAGAGATGAGAAATTCTCTTTGTAGCGGGGGTCCAGAAGGGTGAACACCCAGTAATCCGTGTTGTCTAAAATGCGTATAATGCGTGGGTCACGGGAAAGGCAGCCTAACATAAAGTCAGCCATGTGTGCCAGAGTACCAACAGTCAAGATTTCGCTGTCCTCATCAGGAGGATGACTCTCAATCTCCTCATCCTCTTCCTCCTCTTCTGCCCACCCACGCTGAAGAGATGGAACTAAAGTTCCATGGCTACCCTCTGTAGCGGAGGCAACCGTGTCTTCCTCCTCCTCCTCCTCCTCCTCCGCCTCCTCCAATTGTCGCTGAGAAGACGAAGTGAGGGTGCTCTGGCTATCACCTTGTGTAAGCTCTTCCTCCCCCATTTCCACCTCTTCCACATGCAAAGCGTCGGTTTTAATTGTGAGCAGCGAGCGTTTCAGTAGACACAGAAGTGGGATGGTTACACTGATAATAGCGTTATCGCCGCTCACCATCTGTGTCGATTCCTCAAAATTGCGTAAAACCTCACAGAGGTCTGACATCCATTCCCACTCCTCACTTCTGATTACAGGAAGTTGAACGGAGAGGCGACGACCGTGTAACAGCTGGTACTCCACTACTGCCCTCTGCTGCTCACAAAGCCGGGCCAACATGTGGAAGGTGGAGTTCCAGCGCGTGCTCACGTCACACAGCAGCCGGGGGGCTTGTCAATTGTAAGCACTGCTGCAGCTTCAACAGGCCGGCTGAAGCTGTAGATGACTTACGGAAATGTGCATACACGCGGCGCACCTTGGTCAAGAGATCATGCAAATTGGGGTAGGTTTTTAGAAATCGCTGAACCACTAAATTAAATACATGCGCTAGGCATGGTACGTGTGTGAGCTTGCCGAGCTCCAAAGCCGCCACCAAGTTACGCCCATTATCACACACAACCATGCCTGGTTGCAGGTTGAGTGGCGAGAGCCACTGCTCGGTCTGGTGACTAATCCCCTGCAACAGCTCTGAGGCCGTGTGCTGTTTGTCCCCAAGGCAGATCAGCTTCAGCACGGCCTGTTGACGCTTCCCCACTGCAGTGCTACACTGCTTCCAGCTACCGGCTGATGGGTGAGTGGCGCTGCGCGCAGAGAATTCGGAGGTGGAAACGGAGGAGGAGGAGCCAATAACGTAGGTGCTGGCGGAAACCTTGATGGAGGTAGGGCCCGCAATCCTCGGCGTGGGTAGCACCTGTGCCATCCCAGGGTCCGAGTCGCTCCCAGCCTCCACGACATTCACCCAGTGTGCCATCAGGGAAATGTAGCGTCCCTGGCCACAAGCACTTGTCCATGTGTCAGTCGTTAAGTGGACCTTCCCAGTAACTGCGTTGGTCAGGGCACGGGTGATGTTACGGGACACATGGTGGTGTAAGGCGGGGACGGCACACCGGGAAAAGTAGTGGCGGCTGGGGACTGCGTACCGAGGGACAGCTGCTGCCATCAGGCTGTGGAAGGACTCAGTCTCCACAAGCCTAAATGGCAGCATTTCGATGGCCAGTAATTTGGAAAGGTGTGAGGTTAGTGCTATGGCCTGTGGGTGGGTGGCTGGGTATTTTCGCTTGCGCTCAAATGCCTGGGGTAACGACATTTGGACGCTGCGCTGGGACAGGGAAGTGGATGTGGTCGCTGATGGTGCTTCAGATGGTACAGGTGCAGGGCGGGAGGTATGCGGGCCTGTGCCTTCGACAGGCGATTGGCCGGCACCGAAAACAGGGGAAGAGGAGGCAGTGGTGTGGCCTGCAGACACAGATGGGCGATCCAGGCGTTCCTCCCACTTATTACGGTGCTTGGATGCCATGTGTCGGAGCATGCTGGTGGTGGTGAGGTTTCTAGTGTTCATGCCTCGGCTCATTCTGGTGTGGCACAGGTTGCAAACTACAATTCTTTTGTCGTCCGCACTTTCCTTAAAAAAACGCCATACCGCGGAACACCTACCCCTTGGCAAGGGAGATTTACGCAAGGGGGTGCTCCGTGGAACATTTGCGGGCCGGTTTGGTGCGGTCCGCCTTCTTTCTGTATCCACACCACTGCCTCTTCCAGCCTGTTGTGGTGCTGCAGATGGCTCACCCTCAGGACTGCTGTCATCGCTCGGCTCTACACCTTCCCAGGTGGGGTCAGTCACCTCATCGTCCACCAAGTCCTCCTCCACTTCCTCACTCTGATCATCCTCCTCATGTCTTGATCCCACCACATACTCAGTCATTGACAACTGTATATCATCCTCCTCATCAAGGTCTTGAGACAGTAAAAGTGGTTGATTTAATGGCAACTGTGTCTCATCATCATCATCATCCACTTCCTTTGACCTTAAATGCCGTTCACCTCTGTCATCTTCTTGTGATTGGGTACCCTCTAGAGGTTGTGAATCAGGGCACAAGATGTCATGTTCCTCTGCAAGCGTGCTTGGAGAGAGGTTCAAATGAAGGATTGGTGATGAGACGAGCTCCTCACTATATCCCAGTGTGGGATCACTTCTTTGACCAGATCCTCTATGGTGGGAGGAACGTTGATCAGAGTGAGGATTATTTTGACCAGACTCTTGGCTACTGAGAGTGGACTTGGTGGAAGACAGGGTGGTGCTTAACCGACTGGAAGCAGTATCAGCTGACATCCAACCGACCACCTGTTCGCAGTGGTCGGACCTCGAGAGTGATGTCCTGCGACGCCCTGTAAAATGAGACATGAAGCTAGGTATGGTGGATGTCTTTCTGTCTTGTGCTCTGGCACCAGGCGCAGTTTCTACGCGTCCTGACCCGCGCCCTGAACTATCAGGATCACGTCCACTTCCCCGTCCCTTTTTACCCGCCTTCTTCATATTACACGGAATATGTGCTGCAAATCTGCAACTTTGCACAGTAAACAGAATTTGCTTCTTATCTGCGGCTACGCACAGTGAATGGAATATGTGACTTTGATATTTTTCAGTTTGAACACTTAACAGAATGTTTTCCTATTCTGAAACTGTGCACAGTAAACAGAATTTGCTTCTTAACTGCGGCTACGCACAGTGAATGGAATATGTGACTTTGATATTTTACAGTTTGAACACTTAACAGAATGTTTTCCTATTCTGAAACTGTGCACAGTAAACAGAATTTGCTTCTTAACTGCGGCTACGCACAGTGAATGGAATATGTGACTTTGATATTTTACAGTTTGAACACTTAACAGAATGTTTTCCTATTCTGAAACTGTGCACAGTAAACAGAATTTGCTTCTTAACTGCGGCTACGCACAGTGAATGGAATATGTGACTTTGATATTTTTCAGTTTGAACACTTAACAGAATGTTTTCCTATTCTGAAACTGTGCACAGTAAACAGAATGTGCTTCTTAACTGCGGCTACGCACAGTGAATGGAATATGTGACTTTGATATTTTACAGTTTGAAGACTTAACAGAATGTTTTCCTATTCTGAAACTTTGCACAGTAAACAGAATTTGCTTCTTAACTGCGGCTACGCACAGTGAATGGAATATGTGACTTTGATATTTTACAGTTTGAAGACTTAACAGAATGTTTTCCTATTCTGAAACTTTGCACAGTAAACAGAATTTGCTTCTTAACTGCGGCTACGCACAGTGAATGGAATATGTGACTTTGATATTTTTCAGTTTGAACACTTAACAGAATGTTTTCCTATTCTGAAACTGTGCACAGTAAACAGAATGTGCTTCTTAACTGCGGCTACGCACAGTGAATGGAATATGTGACTTTGATATTTTACAGTTTGAAGACTTAACAGAATGTTTTCCTATTCTGAAACTTTGCACAGTAAACAGAATTTGCTTCTTAACTGCGGCTACGCACAGTGAATGGAATATGTGACTTTGATATTTTAGAGTTTGAAGACTTAACAGAATGTTTTCCTATTCTGAAACTTTGCACAGTAAACAGAATTTGCTTCTTAACTGCGGCTACGCACAGTGAATGGAATATGTGACTTTGATATTTTACAGTTTGAAGACTTAACAGAATGTTTTCCTATTCTGAAACTTTGCACAGTAAACAGAATTTGCGTCTTAACTGCGGCTACGCACAGTGAATGGAATATGTGACTTTGATATTTTACAGTTTGAAGACTTAACAGAATGTTTTCCTATTCTGCAACTTTGCACAGTAAACAGAATGTGCTTCTTAACTGCGGCTACGCACAGTGAATGGAATATGTGACTTTGATATTTTACAGTTTGAAGACTTAACAGAATGTTTTCCTATTCTGCAACTTTGCACAGTAAACAGAATGTGCTTCTTAACTGCGGCTACGCACAGTGAATGGAATATGTGACTTTGATATTTTACAGTTTGAAGACTTAACAGAATGTTTTCCTATTCTGAAACTTTGCACAGTAAACAGAATTTGCTTCTTAACTGCGGCTACGCACAGTGAATGGAATATGTGACTTTGATATTTTACAGTTTGAAGACTTAACAGAATGTTTTCCTATTCTGAAACTTTGCACAGTAAACAGAATTTGCTTCTTAACTGCGGCTACGCACAGTGAATGGAATATGTGACTTTGATATTTTACAGTTTGAAGACTTAACAGAATGTTTTCCTATTCTGAAACTTTGCACAGTAAACAGAATTTGCTTCTTAACTGCGGCTACGCACAGTGAATGGAATATGTGACTTTGATATTTTACAGTTTGAAGACTTAACAGAATGTTTTCCTATTCTGAAACTTTGCACAGTAAACAGAATGTGCTGCTAATCTGCAACTTTGTACACTAAACAGAATGTGCTCTAATCTGCAACTTTGCACACTGAACAGAATGTGCTCTAATCTGCAACTTTGCACACTAAACAGAATGTGCTCTAATCTGCAACTTTGCACACTAAACAGAATATATGAAGTTTTTTTTTTTTTTTTCTCTGCCCCCCCACACAAAATAAACTGCTGCCCCCACACACAGTAGTCCTAAAAAGGACTTTTGGGTCTTTTTTTCTTTTTTTTCACAATTGCTTTTCTTCTCCCTACACTGACTTTCCCTTCCTATCCTCATCTCTCCCTGGCTAAGACTGAGCCGAACTCGCTGGTCAGGTGCTATACAGCACCCGATCACGGGTTCTGGCCAGCCAATCAGTGTAATGCCAGCAGCCAACATGGCTGCTGGCATTACACTGATGTCAGAGCCTCCCTGCACGTTTATTGGCTGCGCAGCAGCCGCGAAACGTGCGGGGAGGAGACCCGAACATGGCGGGCGAGCACATGCGGTACTCGTACGAGTACCGCCATGTGCCGAGCAGAGCGATGCTCGAGCCGAACCGAGCTTCGGCCGAGCATGCTCGCTCAACACTAATAGTAGGCAATAAAATAAGTACAGAAAATGAATAAAAGATGGATAAAAAGTACTTGATAGAATAGCTGATACTGATTAACATTTGAGACCATCCAATATCACAGTGAAAACAAAGCATACAAAACCAGACAATCAGTAGTTGTTAATCATGAAGGTTAGTATTACATACAGTTCACTGCTTGCTTTCCTAACGTCAAGGAAAACGAGTATATTGATGATTGATAGTAGTAATCTTTAACTGATTTGTATGGTTATGGGATAAAATATAATGATGAGAGATGAGAATGAGCAATCAGCAGTTCTTTGGTAAAATGGTTTGTGTATAAACGCCAGTCAATTAAGATCAGTGCTCAAAGGGGTTCATGTACTTCAAATGAACGTCTCATGCAGCTGTCTGAGTCCAGCAGTCCTCTCGGGTATGTTATATATTGAACAAAGAAAAGAAAAAGACAGCGCATAGAGAGCCTCTAAATGTAGTTGTTAAGATTAAAAATATTCAGTTCTACACAACAGTGAAAAAATAAAACATATAGTAAATTTTTTTTTAGTAACATAGTAACATAGTAAATTAGGTTGAAAAAAGACACAAGTCCATCAAGTTCAACCTTTGCCTCATACCTCAGTAATTGTGAATTTTATAGCTTTCCTGCTACCAATTAAATTAGTCTTTATCAGACCTTCCTGATCTGCCTACTGATAAACAGTATAAGTCTGTATATTCCTTTTTGAAAGAAATGTATCTAATCTTCTCTTAAATGTATCCATTGTATCTGCCATAACTAGCTCCCTGGGCAAAGAATTCCACAATTTGACAGACCTTACTGTAAAAAACCCTTCCTCTGCTGAAGTTTAAACCTCCTTTCCTCTAATCTCAAGGGGTGTCCCCTGGTCACCTGATCAGGCCTTGGAATAAATAGCTCACCGCAGAGATCCTTGTATTGACCTCTCATATACTTGTACAATGTGATAAGGTCTCCTCTTAGTCGTCTTTTCTCTAGAGTAAATAAACCAAGTTTGTTTAGTCGTTCCTCATATGTCAAGTCCTCCATTCCCTTAATTAATTTTTTTGTTCTTCGCTGTACCCTCTCTAGTTCTAGTATATCCTTTTTCAGAACCGGTGCCCAAAATTGCACTGCATACTCAAGGTGAGGTCTTACCAATGATTTGTATAATGGCAAAATAATGTTATCCACTCTTGCTTCAATACCTCTTTTTATGCAAGACAGGACTTTGTTTACCTTTGCTACTGGTCACTGTTTCCAAGTTTGTAGTTGACAAGGATACCCAGGTCTTTTTTTAGCAACGAGTCACCTAAAATTATTGCTTAATTAAAAATCACTATTCACTATAAGTCATAAAAGGTAATACACAGATGTGCAGTAATGGTAAAGAACAATCAATTATCAGAAAATAAGTTGTTACACAGTGTTTCTATCTTAATATGGTATAGATTCCTTAAAGTGGATATTTAATTGTGGCATAACAGATCGTATGGATGTGGAGTGAGACAGGACCTATTCGAAGGGTTCGGAGCCAACACTAGATGTAAGGAACCTATTCACCTAAACCTCAATAAACCCTGGGGGTTTCAGACAATTATCTGCCCTCCTGATATAGGATACAATATTGAGGTCATGTGTTGCTCTTTGGTGGGTTTGTTATCTGCTCACCAGAATGTGGCTTGGTGTTTAAGCCCATAATTCAAACACTCCCGACAAGGTGTATCGTTCCGTTGCTCCACTAGCCCCTTGGTTCTCCATCTCTTTAAGTCACCAATGTGATTCACTGAAATAATGGTCCCCAGTCACCATTCATTTATCTAGTATTTAGTGTGGATATATTTAAGACTGAAGATTAGCTTATTTTTCAGTCATCCATGTGGCTTTGCTTGGCTCTTCAACAGAGCCAGAACAGTGCAATTTAAAAATAATTACTTCTTTGGAATGGTCTACAAAGTTTGCCTGGTTTGCAAGCACACTTTTTAGACAGTTCCAAAGAAGTAATTATTTTTAAATCATGTTATTTCGGCTCTGCTGAAGAGCCTCCTCGTGTCGGTCAACACGGATCTCCTTCTGTCAGCTTTACAACTGACATCAGGAGAAGAGGAACTTTAGCGGAGGATATCTCTCAAACCATAGTGGTTTGAGAGATAGGATTTGTGGCAAATCGTTAATTTTTTTTAATCTCTACAAAACTCTAAGCATTTTTATAGGACATAACTGTCCCTTTAACTCTTTGAGTGCCAGAAGGATGAGCAACACTTCACGCTTCTGACACTCAAAATATTAATGGTGGTATACTGGTGTTCTAGGTATTTAAGTCTGAGAAAGCATCCCCTTTACTCCCCCACTTGCCCTTCCCAATACATCGGCAGCTTTACATCAACGTCCTAGTCTAATTATCAAAGTCTTCCCCTACCTCATTTTTAGTGCATATTGTGCGTAGATGACTTGCTCTCAGTGTTGAATTTCTACCCACACATCACCAAAACATGATCTGCTTTTTAATTAGACCTTAGTGCATCTCCCCCATTTGTCGCCAGTTTGATCTGTAATAACATTTGAATGAAATATCCTCCAGCTATGGGACTTGTCTTGTTTTATTCAACAGAGAAGTCCCTATTTCCTATATTTAAAAAAAATAACACTGAGGTGAATGTACCACAGCGATTCAAAACTAAATGAGGTTCTGAATTCGATTTTTTTCCTTACACCTGCTTAATACCTATTTACTAACCTGCCTACACTAAAAAAAACCTCCCTTTCATTGCAATGAATTGTGCATCCCTCTGGCACTCAGAGGGTTAACACTGCCTCTGCCAAGGGAAGGCCAGTGGGACAGTCTGTGAGCCGTTTTAGTGTGTTTCTTTCCTCTATGCCTTGCATAACATCACATATTAACCCTTTGAATGTCAGCCCCATAGCATGCACAGGGAAATGTTGTTAAACCACTCCATTTACTGTACTCCTTGTTGAGGTGTGAGGAAAGCATTCATTGCCCATGCCTCTGGCACGCAAAGGATTCAACAAGGAGCTGAGAAAATTGAGCGATTTAAGAACACCTCCCTGTGCATGCTATGGTGCTGGTATACTTGGCTTTATTGGCATTAACCCATTGAGTGCCAGAAAGGTATCCAATCCATTGTGCTGGAATGTATTGGTTACCTCTCTGATACTCAAAGAGTTAAAGTCCTAGCAATGGCAGAGACTGTTCTTAGGTAAGTAACAGAGATGATATGCTGCAATACATACCCTTTAATGCAACCACTGGATTAACAGACTGTTACCCGTGGAACTGCAATGGCAAATTCATACATCAACTCCTAATAATAAACCCCACTTAAAAGGACAGTAATGTTTCACAAAAAAAAATCAGCCCTGATCGATCTTCATAGTATTTGGGCCATGGATAGTGTTATTTCAATACTGTCAGAGTTGTAGTTCAAGAGTAATTGAATGATAAAGTTTCGCCCTCACTCCCCTTTTACCTAGTGTAAGCCACTTCCCCTCAGATGTGGAATCTGATCTCTTGACTGGACAGATCACAGCAAGGGACAATCTTCTAACTGTGAGAACAATGAAAACCCTGCCCCCCTTGACAGGTTTTTCCTAATGCTCACTGAAGATTGTCCCTCTCTGGCAACCATCCGGACAGTCATGCTGCTCTGAGGTGAACAGTGTTACATCAGTAAAAGGGGCGGGAGGGGGATACTTTATCATTCAATTACTCTTGAACTACAACTCTGACAGAATTGAAATAACACTCTCCAAGGCCCAAATACTATGAAGTTTAATTGGAGCTGCTTTTATTGTGAAACGTTACTATAATTTTAACATAAACTAAGCAGAAAATCCTAAAATTAAAATCAATAAAGAAGAGAGAACTTATCCAGTGTGAAAAACGCTCTAGTTCAAATGCTATTCTGTTTCAAGTTGGAGCAATCTTAGTGCATAGCCTGCACTGACTAACATGGAAATTAGTTTATAACACTGGAGAAGTTATCGCCTCTATATCACATCTTAATGCATACCTCCCCAGGACCCCAAGCTCCTTTCACTTATTAGGAAGGAAGATTTCAGTGTGGTGAATCTGGGGTCTCTGTGGTGAGATGCACTAATCCTTTTATCACTTCTTCATCACAATTTACTGCATACTTCCACCAAGAGTTCTGAAAAGAATTATGTCCATCTCCGTGTACATGATATTCAGTACTAATGTAAGATGCAATCAAACTATAAAACTATAGGCAATGTAAATTATAGGCTGTGTCCTCACAGCTCTGGGATCTGAGTTGCTGTAGTTAAAGGGATAGTAATACTTAAAATGTAAAAAAAAAATATGTTGTAGGGTTTATCCCCCTGAGTAAAACAAGAGTACTCCCACTGCTGAGAGGTGTTTTATTCAAAAGTTATTAATTTTCAAAGTTGAATTTTTTAGGTGCAATATCACAGTGGCCTGAAATTGTACAGTGGTGCTGTTGCTACACGATCCTATGGACAACTCTGGTCAGTTGACCATAAATCTCCATAGGATGGTGTAGCGACAGCGCCACTGTACAATGTCAGGCCACTGTGATATTGCACCTAAAAAATCAACTTTGAAAATTAATAACTTTTGAATAAAACACCTCTCAGCAGTGGGAGTACTCTTGTTTTACTCAGGGGGATAAACCCTACAACATATTTTTTTTTTACATTTTAAGTATTACTATCCCTTTAAAAACCCATCCATTTTCACTCTGTTACTCCTGCAGATCTCTATGATGTGCAGGGCTGGGTGATGTCAGCTCTATGGGAGATTTCTATCCTCTCCATAGAAGACCATTTACAGTGGATATGTCAGCAAGCAATAAAGAAGGTGGAATGGTGGAGTTTTAAGCTAATGGGCCTCGGTTCCTATAGTTGTGCGGTCACTACCTATAATTTAAAAGGATTTTATATATTGACCATTAACTTCCCTTCAAAGATTATATTTGGGTAAAAGCTCCGCTCAGAATTGATTCCCAGAGTCCTTTAGGATTTTATGCACAGATTAAGTAACGTTTTGGAGGGTTAATTATTAAAAGCTATTAGTGTTCCTTTAAAGAGCAGTTTGATTAAGATATAAACCTAAATGGCCTGACCAGGCTTAGAGGGACGTTGTGTAATATGCTTTTGCACACTCAGTAACATATTACATTTCCCGGACGTTCTTTTTTACTTGCTAGGATTAGGTAAATAAACTGTGTGTGCAGAAAAAGGAAATTATAAAACTTGTGGGTTTTTTTACATGAAAAGAAGCAGAATCGGACACTTGCTGTAACAGGAATCCCACGTGGCATCCATTATGGGGAAACTGCACATTCATCTATATTGCGCTATTTCAAATTGTAGATAAATAACGTATATACTTAAACAAGCACAAAAAAGGCAAAACTACATGGCCCTAAATTACCTGTTAGAATTGCAACTAATCCACTTTTCTTTCAATTCCTCGGATTTGAGAAATCTCCAGCAAATCAATGCACTGGAGACATCACCATCAGTCAAAGGGTTAATATATAAATCCTAAAAAATAATTCACTAGGACGTTTGTCAGGAGCCGTCATGCGCAGTAGAGACTGTCCGCGTTTGGCCCGTCTCTACTGTGCATGATTACATCACATGAGTGAGGCGACGCAAGACTGCATTGCGCGGAGCAGTGAGGTAGTGGCTGCTTAATCCTTTGAGTGCCAGAGGGGTACGCAACGCCTTGCAAAGCAATGAATTGCATACCCCTCTGGCACTCAAAGGGTTAACATCACATGTACCTTGGCCCGTGTACACGGGCTTTTACACCAGTAATATATATTTCTTTTAAGAAGGATTGGAGACCTGTTCAGCAGCCAAGATGTTTAACTCTTTGAGTGCCAGAGGGGTACAGAATGCATTGAAAAGCAATGCATTCCATACCCCGTGGTTCTCAAAGGGTTAAAAAATAAACCACTTATTTTAAGAAGAACTGGAGACTTCTTTAGCAGCTGAGAGGTTAAAATATGTTTTATGTATTTTATAAAGGTTGGAGACTTCTTCAGCAGCCAAACGGTTAAAGAAAATATTTTAAGATGGGTTGGAGTCCTTTTAGCAACCAAGAGGTTAAAAATGTTTGTAATTATTTTAAGAAGGTTTGGAGATCTCTTTAGTGGCTAAGGGGTTAAAGAACCATCTTCTTTATGGTAAGAAAGGTTACAGGTAAGAGTTAAAGGGATAGCAACACCTTTAATAAAGTGCAGTTCCGAGTCTTTTTTATTCTATACTAGTGTAAAAGCCCGTGTACGCGGGCCAAAGGGAATGGCACTGAATGGGTTAACCCTTTGAGTGCCAGAGGGGTACGCAAAGCATTGCAGAGCCGAGCACCCGCCAGTCCATGCACCTGCGGCCTCAGTAACAGCAGGTACCAGGAGAGGTAACTCCCCTCTACCACTTCAGTCTCAGGTATGTGTGCAGGAGCCCACCTTGAAACATAGTAGGGGGTTCGTGAATGAGCCTCGCACTTCCGGGCTCAGCTAGACACCGCTTGACCGGGGCCAGGGCTGCCTCACCCACTAGGATGGACACCGGGCACACAGGGCTGGGAGAGCGGCTGGGAAGATGGTGCATTTTGTCCATTTGGGCAGTCTCTACTGCGCATGACTGCATAGGCAGTCTCTACTGCGCATGACTGCATCGGCAGTCTCTACTACGCATGACTGCATCTGACAAACATACATCTGGCCTTTTATATATAATAGAATTTAGGACATAGAGCTATGGAATCCGAAAGGATCCCCCTCCTGCCTCTTTTCCTGCATCACTCTGCCTCTCATTCTGGTCCAGATGGAGCGCGGCGAGGGACAATCATCAGTAATCAGTAAGCAAAAGGAAAATCCTGTCCTCCTTCGTCAAGGGGGGGCAGGGTTTTCCTTATACTTACTGCATGAAGATTGTCCCTCATTGCATCTGTCCGGTCTCATGACTGAATTCCACAACTGTTGGGAGGCGGCCAAAAGGAGTGGGAGGGTGATCCTTTGGATTCAATTGCTGTTGAACTACAAGCCTGTTAGTACGGAAATATAGTGCTACGTGCTAAAAATAGAATATAGAATAAAGAAACTCAGTGCTGTACTTTATATAACTATCCCTTTAAATTATTAATTGTAGGAAATAGAGGTATGCATTTCAATGTGGTAACATTAGTTCAAATGTTGTTCAGTTTTATGTATTGTCTGCATTAATCCTTTGGTTGCTAAAGGTTAATTATTTAGAGCAAATATAGGTATGAATTTCACCGTGTAAACATTAATTTATTTCACTTTACATAGTCTGCCATTACATAATATGAAAAGTCAAGCTGACAACTTTTTATTATCTTTTTCATTTTCTTTTTTTTTTTTTTTTTACACTTTTATGTCCATCACAATGAGCTATCTGCGTCTGTTTCTATAGAGCTTTCTCTCAGGGAACATGAAAACATGTTGATTTATACAATGTAAAAAAAAAGAAACAAAGTACAACAGGAAGCACACAGAGCATTCAGTTCTGTAGAAACCAAGTCAGAGAACAAAGCTCTGCTGAGATTTGATTCCCCAACTATTAAAAATCTCTCAAATGTTTAACCTGTTTGCAAAACAAAAAACACAAGTTATAGGCATTTAAATATATATATATATATATATATATATATATATATATATATATAATGAGACTAAAAGCTGTGAAGGTAACAGGCCCATTTTTTCATGATGGTTCAGAACTGCTCCTCTTTGGCATCTCTCCCAAGTGTTCCTCTTTAGGAGGGACAGTACTTCTTTGAGACCCAAATCCTCTGTCCCACTTTCCCACCCAGGTGTCCCTCTTTTTAGGAGATCAGACTGAGCAGTGTGTGTACAAGTGTATTGCATTGCTGCACATATATAAAATTCACATTAATGTTTGTTTAAATGGCAATATAAATTAGACTTGTCATAAAGAGAGGGTATGATCCCTCAAATAAACACGGACACATCTCTTGTGGATAACAGGCCACAGCTTTCTTAAAATACTTCCAATAATTATTATTATTCTGTTTAACCATAATCGTTATTTAATCATTAATAAATCATTAGCTGACAGTCCTCATCAATCCCGAGCATGGCCAAAAGTTGCCTGGGCTCATGATAGAATACTTCAGCACTTACCGCTGACCCCACCATTCATCATCACTTACAGCTGTCTCCCACATTCCTCAGCACTTACAGCTGACTCCGACATTATTCAGCACTTATAGCTAACTCCCAAGGAATTAGCCCATTGGCCATCCACCTTAGCTTTAATGGGTAATGGCACCAATCGGTGACCTAAGTCCAGGGCAAATTCCCATAGAGCTTCTGCTTGAGAATAAAATCGACATAACTTTACTACATCAGTTATTGATCTCTGAAAACCATGCAAAGACTATCCATTCCGCTGAGACACACAACCAAACAACCACAAACACACCATAATAGGGAGGAAGGGATGCTTCTCCTTGTCCTTCTCTTCCCCAAACAGCAATCCACTTCCTGTCACCCCTACCTTATAAGCCCTTTCCATACTCCTCCCCTAGCACACACACACTTCCTGTCCAGATCATCCCTCCCCATGACATGCTTCCCCTCCCTGTACACTTTTTTCCCATCTGGGGAAGTCTGTGTCAATAAAAAGTTTGGTCTTGTTCTAAATAATTGATTCAGTTACATATAAAAGAGCTGTCAATAAGTCCTGAAATAACCTAGCAACATCACCTATGACTAAAGTGCCCCTTTTTGATCATTTGAAATATTGGGAGGTATGATTTAGCTTTCTGCATAAGGACCGTAAGATATAATTTTTGGGGCCTGACTGCCCCAGTTTTGCACCCAATAAACCTATGCACTTTGCCCCGAGAACTTCTAACACCAAGGGGTTAATTTATGTTTTGTAACACTATTTAGAATTTTTAATTTTTGACTTATCTTTTGCCTTTTAGGTTCTAAAGAATTTGTTTTCCCGGGCGGAATCATTCAGTGGGCTCGTTATCGCAAAAATGGAGTTGGCTTAAATGACAACGAGAAAGTCTACAGTGAATCAGTAAATCAGGTAAATAACTTGAAGAAAAGGTTAGAACTGGCTGAAGTTTGTCCCTCGCTGCATCCATCCAGTCCCATGTCCGGATTCCAGATCTAAGGAGAGGCGGCCAGAATGGGCGGGAGGGGGATCCTTTTACATTGAATGTATTTTGAAGTTATTAAACAAAGCACAAAGTGTTATACAAACAATAGAGAATACTCAAAGATAAACTTTAATGTAGACATTACTGTCCCTTTAATGTATAGTTTCCATAAAGTAACATAGGGATTGGACAGTCTCCTTTATTTGACCTTAGAGTTGAGATGAGTTTGGTGGCAGTAGCAAGGTCAGCAGGCAAGAGTTTATTTGGTTTGTTTGTCCTCTCCTACCCAAAAAGTTGTTCCTTCTTAAGAGCTCAGCTTGATACATAGTGGGTGAATATAATACAGATTTATGTCCGTGCACAGAGAATTGAATGCATTTATCTGGTTACAAGTTACAACTTGCTCTTTTTCCTTTGTACCTAGCATGCTGATACTCTCACTCTTGGGACCTTAAGAATATATAGCAATGGTCTGAGACAGCCTCACTTTCACTTCAATGCGCATGAGATGGGATATGTCATCAGTGGGTGCGGTCAGGTAATTTCACTTAATCTTGTGGCGGTGATTGCAAACAAAAGAATTAATCAGGTTGCCAGAAAAGACACCTTTCAAATACACTGCTCTTCTCTGTCTCTTTGCCAAGATCATTGATAGATACCTTCAGGTATTTATCAATACTCTACTGTATTCCTGTGCTTTGTATATGCAATTTAGGGAAGCACAATGAAAAACGGAGTGTCTACATTCTGGCAACACACATACGTGTAAAGTGATTGCGGATGTGTGTGTGTTTGCCCCATTGATTACAATGAGATTAGACAACTTGAAACTACATGATGAGTCAATGAGGACGAACAGAGGAGCCAGACAGGATCTGAAAATAGACCACTAAGCTTCCTTGTTGGTCCTGCAAGAAGAGATTGAACTGGAAGTCTCTTAGTCCAGTCTCAATGTGCTGCATGTGCAGTCTGGCTTGAAAGACTGACACAGAGGTTCTGTGGTGGCTGCACTTGTAACCACATAAGTTTGTAGCTCAGATCCAGATTGTTACAAGTTGCATTGAAGCCCAATGCCATTTTGGGAAGTGTGTGTGTTTGTGTGTGTGGTGTGTGTGTGTGTGTGTGCGTGTGTGGGGCATAAGTTATCTGAATCTTCAAATAGCTGACTTGAGGAGCAGAATTAATATTATATATACTTATATACTTGGCCTTTACAGTGGACCCGTCAGCTTGAATTAGCTTTACATATTTGAAAAGGTCATTCAAAACTACCTATGTGTCATGTTACCCAAAAGTGGGAAACGTGAAAGTCTTATGGTGCAGCACAGTGCTTAATTAGCATATAAAACATTACTGAAAACCTTCATTAGCATATGAAACTGCACATATACTGTCATTAGCATACATTAGCAAACCAGAGTGTCAAGTATGAATATCTCCTTAACGGTACATTTGCTGGTCTTTGGGCTAACATGACACATAGGCAGTGTTTAATGCCATTTTCATATATGCAAATGTGAATCAAGTTGGCAGATCCACTTTAAATCCAAGATCATGTATTCATTGAAATTTGGCAGTATTGCTAGGTTTGTTCATTATATCTATATTCATAATTATTATTCTGTAAAAGTTGATTTTTATATGTTAGTGGCTTGCTAACAGTGTCTGATCTATGGTAAACCCATATCTGAAAGAGTTATAGAGGACTATTTATGCAGGGCTGCAGTGGAATAAGGCAGTAGTAGGCAGCGTTTGGCACTCAAGCTTTTGGTGACCAGAATGTCCACCATCCCAACCATCTGTAGACTGATGGAGGATAATGGGACTTCGAGTCTCCAACAGGTGAAGTTCCAAAGGTTGCCTACTCTTAGACTAACAGATGCACCATACAGACCTGCCCAATATATATTGTGAGGATTTTCCTACTGAGTAAAATAAGGGTACACCCACTGCCGAGAGATTTATATTTCCAGAGTTATTACAGTTTAAACCCATGTTTGTTTGTTTTTTTACATTAGCAGTGCCCTCTAGTGGTCAAATTTTAATTAGTTTTTCTGTTAGATTCTAATGGAGAGGCAAGCCAAGAAAGTCAGACACATACAGTTCTCAATAGAATGTGATAGAAACTGCCTGTCACTTCCTGTCAGTTAGAACTATCAGGAAGTAAACACAGTAAATTCACTTCCTGGTTATTTGAACTGCTATAAAGTTTGAATAAAACATCTGACAGCAGTGGGAGTGACCTTGTTTTATTCAGCAGGAAAATATCTATAAAATATGTTTTCATAAAAAAAGTTTACTGCTCCTTTAATAATAACCCCCACTTACTTTACTGACCAGAAAATCCTAATGGACACAATGAATGTTGCCCTTGTGCCTTTTCTCAATCAATTCTGGATATCACGTCCATTGAGGCAGACATGACAGCTGCTAGCTGGACCAAAGGACCTCAAACTCTGCTCATGCACATGGTAATCTTAAGTAGGCTAGTGCATTCAGCTTCTTCAGTTTGGGAAAAAAAACAGAAACTGTCATGTCTCCCTCCATGGACATGACATCCAGGACTGATTGAAGATGTTATCTCTTGAACAAAAGCAGAAGGGCATTTTAGAGCAGGGCTGGGTAAACCTGATTCCCTTCAAATGTTCAGGTCTACAATTCCCACGATATCCAGCCAGCCAGCGTAATGACATCTTAGAGGAGTGGTGGAGAACCTGAGGTCTCAAGATGGTCAGGTCTACAATTCCCATCATATCCAGCCAGCCAGCATAAGGACACCATAGAACAGGACTGGACAACCTGTTTCCCTTCAGATGTTCAGGTGTACAATTCCCATCATATCCAGCCAGTCAGCCATCCAGGATATGGACATCTTAGAGCAGGGCTGGGCAAACCTGATTCCCTTCAGATGTTCAGGTCTACAATTCCCATGATATCCAGCCAGCCAGCTTAAGGACATCTTAGAGCAGTGGTGGAGAACCTGAGGTCTCTTGTTCAGGTCTACAATTTCCATGATATCCAAGCAGTCAGCATACGGACATCTTAGTGCAGGGCTGGGCAACCTGATTTCCATCAGATGTTCAGGTCTACAATTCACATCATATCCAGCCAGATGGGAATTGTAGCCCTGAACATCTGGAGACCTCAGGTTGTCCACCACTGCTTTAAGATGTTCTTATGCTGGCTGGCTTGATAGGATGGGAATTGTAGACCTGATCATCTAGAGACCTCAGGTTGTCCACCACCTCCTTAGATGGACTACTGTTTAAGAGTCTTTGCCATTCTACATATCACTATAAAGATGATACATTGTTTATAATGACCCAGAGTGATGTCACTATTATCAAGCCAGCAGTGAAACACTAACTAACATGGTATTTGCTTGCAGATTGGAATTGTGGGAGATAAGCCGGTCCCTGAGTTTTCTATAGATGTCGGAGATGTATTCTTCTTTCCCATTGGGACACAGCATTATATCAAAAGCACCTGTGTGGAAGATTTGTATATGATTCTGGCCTTCAGCACTGGAAACCAGGTATGCTAAATTTATAAATACCCTAACTTGTATTTCTGCATCTCATTTGAGATGAGCACATGAGATTTTGACCTGTTTTTATCCCTTGTATGACCAATAAAGTTTATTAATACGTTGAGTGCCACAGAGGTATCCAACACGTTGCAACTAAAGATGTTGGACATCTCCCTGGCAGAGTTATTGATGATAAAACATATTTTGTAGGGCTTTTCTTGCAGAGTTAAACAATGATACTCTCAGTGTTGTCAGTTGATTTAGTCCAAAGTTATTATAGTTCAAACTGACATGAAGTGTTGGAGCTGTTAATATCACTATCACATTCTGTATATTACTGTTGAAGTAGAATTAACACCTCCTAATAACCCCCACTTGCCTTTGTATGGTCAGAAAATCTTAATGCCCCCCTATGAATTTTACCCCTGTGGGTTTGTTCAAGCAATAACATTCTCCAATCAGTCCTGGATATCCTATCCATGGAGGCGGACATGACCACAGGACATCAAACTCTGCTCACTGCATACAGCACTCTTAACACTTTAAGGGCCGGTGGGGTTTGCATTGTATTGTCTGTCAATGTGTATCACACCTTTCTGCAGACTCATGCAGTCTGTCTGCTTCAGTTTGAGAAACAACTACCAGCAACTGTCATGTCCGCCTCCATGGGCATAACATCCAGACTGACTGAAGCCATTGGGGGTTATTCACTAAGGTGTGATAAAGAGGAGGAGACTTCTCCAGTGATATCAGTTCTCCAATTCCTATATTATTCTATGGATCCTATGTGCTGAGATCTGCAAAGGTGGAGAGATCTTAGTGAATAGGCTCCATAGAATAACATAGGAACTGGAGAAGTGATATCACTGGAGATGTCATCTCCACTTTATCACATCTGTATCACGCCTTAGTGCATCTCCCCCTTTATCTCTTAAACAAAGGCAGACATAAGGGCCAATAGAATTTTCTGGCAATAGTAAGGTAATGGAGTTATTTTAGGAGGAATTAACTCATGATATCAGAGTGTGTGCACAGTTATCATAAGTGATCATACCCTCTGGTTCAGACATAGTCAATTGCTGGACCTCTAGCTGTAGTGCGCTACAAATCCTATCACCCCCATCCCGACAACTGATTGTTGATAATGGGACTTATACTTGCCAACCGCTGGAGGCCCAACAATTGACTATCCTGGCTCCAGTGCATACCTAAAAATGCACTCACTGGAGGATTCATACATTCACCCCAACAATCTTAAAGGGATAGTAATGTTTCACAATAAAAGCAGCTCCAATTAATCTACATAGTATTTGGGCCATGGAGAGTGTTATTTCAATACTGTCAGAGTTGTAGTTCAAGAGTAATTGAATGATTAAATATCCCCCTACTGCCCCTTTTACTGATGTAACACTGCTCACCTCAGAGAAGCAAGACTGTCTGCATGGATTGCAGAGAGGGACAAACTTCAGTGAGCATAAGAAAAAACCTGAAAAACCTGTCAAGGGGGGCAGGGTTTTCCTTATGTTCATAGTAAGAAGATTGTCCCTTGCTGTGATCTGTCCAGTCAAGTGACCAGATTCCACATCTGAGGGGTGGCGGCTTACACTAGGTAAAAGGGGTGGGAGGGGGATACTTTATCATTCAATTATTCTTGAACTACAACTCTGACAGTACTGAAATAACAATCTCCATGGACCAAATACTATGAAGAGCTGCAGTTTTTTGTGAAACATTACTATCCCTTTAATATATGCCACTGATACTGAGTACATTTCCTCATGTCTCTTTCTCCATTTCTGTTCCCAGCTGGAAACTCTTGACATGGATGATTACTTTCACGCTACAGCGGATCACATCCTGGCCCAGCTCTTCCGAAAGAAACAGGAGGAATTTAAGAAGATTCCGAAATTTAAGGATGATCAAGCTGTGAACTTGCCATAAATCCAGTTACACTTAATAATGTTTCCTTCTCGTGCACAATCGCTCAACTTCGGCTGCACAAGCAAGTTTCTAGGGTTTATATTGTGTTATGTTACAGTGAAGGTAACTGATGCTTGATAACAGAGGTCAAGGGAAATCTTATTTCTCCATATAAAGAAATGTGATACGAATAATTGGAGCAAGTCTGGGGCAATCCATCTGCAACATAGGGGGCAAATAGATATTACCGCCGATGTAAATGGGGATTTTAACCCCTTGAATTCTAGAGAAGTCTCCAGTGCATTGCAATCCATTGGAGACTTCTTTAGCAGTCATGAAGTTAATGCTCCATTTAAATGGGGATTTATTCACTTTTTATTCCACCCCCCGACGCTGCAATTGGTTTGCTCCAGAATGTCTTTTTGTTAAGCTTTCGAGAGACAGGGAGGTATCCAGCGCATTGCAATGCAATGTATTGGGTAGCTCTCTGGCACTCAAAGGGTTTAATCAGCCTCAATGAGTGGCCTTTTAGACAGAAGACAAGGGAGAAGTTACCCAGGGGGCTATTGAAATTTTAACCCTTTTGTACATCCCTCCGGTACTGAAATATTTAATCATGTTGACAAATGTCTAAGGACAATTTTCCATCCTACTGACTGGGTTTGTTAATCGGTGTTCTGTTCAAGATTTTGCTGACTTCAGTAAGAGCAACTCAAGATGTTCTGCAGCAGCTGAAGTTTTCCTCCTCTTGTTACACAATGAACTGTATGCTTACCATGTAGTAGAAACCATCTTATGCACCTATTTTTCATATTTGTTTTTACATGGAGACAAGAGATCAGCAAATTAATTGTTCCAACCAAATTCCATCTCAAATGAAAAATTAATAGATTAGACGTATGAACCACTTTAGATAAAAATGTAATTTTGATTTGAATTGGTAAAGCATTTTGGGTACCAGAGGGCTGCGTTTTCCACATTCCTCTGACACTCAAATAGTTAAAGTTTCCCAAAAAATAACTTGCTTTTAATTTCCTGCATTTAACCCTTTGAGTGCCAGAGAGGTGCTGCAATGCATTGGATCTTCTCTGGCACTGAAAGGGTTAAACATAAGGTTCAACCTTAAAGTGCAACCTGGATATGCTGAATGCATGAGAGCATCCATGTTCATTGTATTCTGCATTGTGGGGTGTTCTACAAGGTGGAAATCTCCAGTAGGGGCAGCACCACTGGGCGTAAGCACTTACATAGAGGTACTCTTGCACAGAGTTAATATATATGCTGAAAAATTGCCCATCCTATATAATAATTCGCTAGGATGTTTGTCAGAAGCCGTCATGCGCAGTAGAGACTGCCCGAACGCGTGGAATGCTGGGAGCACAGAATGATGGGAGTACGGAATGCTGGGAGCACAGAATGCTGGGAATTCTGTGCTGAGAGCATTCTATGCTTTCAGGCAGTCTCTATAGTGCATGACTATGTCCGTGGCATGACGCAGAGCAGGATTGGCCTCTTAACCCTTTGAGTGCCAGAGGTGTACGCAACGCATTGTAAAACATTGCGTTGCGTACCCCTCTGGCACACAAAGAGTTAACATCATCCGGACCTTGGCCCGTGTACACGGGTTTTTACACTAGTATTAGCATAACTGTCTATTCTAAAATAAAGAGAGCAAAGAAACGCCATCTACAAATATCTACAATTGACTTGCACAAAGAGTACAAAATGCGATTACCAGATCATAGATGTACAGCAAGCTCTGAAGCCCACAATCCTGCTGGCCAAGTGCTGGCTGCCCCAAACTAGTCTGGTGTGGGAGAAGTGTCTGTGAAGTCCATTTTATTAATTTGCCTATATATCCATCCTTTATCCAATGGGTCCTTTGATGCTGCTTCTATTAAGGAAGTCAACAGGGCAACCGATATGGAAGCAGATAATTCTAAGGCAACATCAATAAAGCTCACAACACAATGTAACAGCATTCTGTCAACCGGAACGCGGGCACCGTATAGGGGGCTTGACCGTGAGCTACCGTATGTCGCAACGAGGTCTGGTAGCAGTGATTCGAACCCAACACGTATCGTGGCTCACTTGCCACTTCATCAGGAGTTACGCATTGGGTTGGAATAACAGCTACTAGACCTTGGTGTGACATACGGTAGCTCCCGGTCATACCCCATGTTAGATGCCAGAGTTCTGGTTGACAGAACTCTGTTACATCATTTACATCATGCTATGAGCTTTATTGTTGTTGCCTTAGAATTATCCGATTCCATATTGGTTGCCCTGTGGACTTCCATCGAAGAACCCGTTGGATAAAGGATGGATATATTAGAACAATGGACTTCACAGATGCTTCTCCCATACTGGACTAGTTTGGGGCAGACCGGGATCTTCAGAGCTTGTTGTACATCTATGATCTGGTAAGCACTTTTGTACTAGTCATTTGAATAAGGATAATACTTTTTAGATGCAGTTTCATTTGCATCATGTGAGGGGTAAGGTCCCCGAATTTGGATACTACAGTGAAATACCTCTATGGGAATATGAAAAATTGGAGTATTTGCTTCCGTGTCCTCATCTCTTCTCTACTCATTGTCATCCACATCATCCTCCTCCTGTCTTCCTTCATCATTCATATCATCTTCTCAACCAGCATCACTTTTTTGGATAATCACTGGCATGTTTTTATTCATCTGTATAAGACTATTGAACTATTTTATCAGTTCATGCTCTTATTATTTACTGATTGTTACTGTATGCTGTCGACACTGGGCTCATTTTAGAGTATAATTTTTAGATCTGCCTTTTATTTTATTGGTATTATTGTGCTTTTCTTATTATTCTTTCTGGATAAGGGTCATTCAGTTATTTTATATTTAGTGTATTCATTATCCATATATTGGAGCCATTCTTATTGTGTGCAGGTTGGTTGAGTCTTAGTTCTGTGTCGGAGTGAGTGTATTGACCTTAAAAGGTGGAATTACTCTTTCTGACCAGTGTCTTGAGAATCACCAGCAATTTGTATTGTATAATATTGTCTAATAAGGATTTTAATGAAATGTCTATATAGTATCACAAATGTAAAGCACTTTAGTACTAGAAAGGACACAGCAACTTCTAGACAATTCCTTTTTGTAGTAGTTCTTACAACATACAAATATCTCTTTGTAAAATAACATATTTCAAAACACTGCACACAGGTCTTTATGCACAAAGGAAAGCAGGAGCAAACTACCTGCACCAAATGATTCCGATTTATTTAACCTGTTGATTGCCAGAGGGGTACACAACGCATTGCAAAAGGTTAAATAAGGTATTTTAACCATTGAATGCTAGATAGATCTCCAAAGCATTGCAAAACAATGCATTGGACTCCTCTCTAACATGCAAGGGGCTAAAATACCATTTACTGGTGCAGTGAACTTTTATAATGAAAAAAAGCCAAAACATTTGCTGTAGGGATTTTCCCGCTGCTTAACCCTTTGAGTGCCAGAGGTTTGCAATGCATTCCGTACCCCTCTGGCACTCAAAGGGTTAAAACAAGGTTACTTCCACTGCTTGAGATGTATCTTTCCAGAATTATTATAAACTGTTCACTGTATACATTAATTGTGTCTCCAGTGATGAGATTACAATTAGTTATTCTGTTGCATTCTATGGGTCAGGTGAGTCACTGACAAACAGTTCTCTGCAGAATGTGATAGAATCTGCTAAGTCACTTCCTGTCAGTTCAAATGGACAGGAAATATGCATGTCGTCACTCACTTGACCTGACAGTTTGAACTGTTATAACGTTTGAATAAAACAAATAAAAACAGCGGGTGTACCCTTGTTGTACTCAGCAAACAATGATTTTAACACGTAGCATTTTATTAAAAAAATATGTTTAATTTCATTTTTACACTGTAGTGCAGTTCGCTTGTCCCAGAATCGCTCCTCTTTTGTTTTGTACATAGGGTCCTAGTGTTTGAGCAGCTTTAAAATTAAGTGTTAAATCAGTGTATGAATGGTATTAGGGAGCTTATTATTATGTGAGGTGACAAAAAGTCATGTGTGTCCTACAAGTTTTGATTTGAGCTATTTAATTTGCTTCTTATGCTTTGTGGGAAATGTAGAATCACAGGGCCGGATTTCCCAATAGGAAGAGTAGATAACTGGCTAGGGTACCAAATTGTAAGGGGCGGTGCCTCAGCTGTTAGACACACCCACATTCTGAATTGTGGCTGTGACCAGAATGATCTCAGTGTCCCTGAAACAAATTAATATATGCCCCTTTACAGACTATTATTTAACCCCCTGGATGCTAGAGAGATCACCATTGCATTGCTCTACAATGCATTGGTGATCTATCTAGCGACCAAGGGGTTAAAACTTTTTTAGCTCTTGCTTGTTTTATGGCAAGGGTATTTTCTGAGCCAGATAACAGTGGATGGGACAGGATCATATGAGAAGTGGGTGGGTGTGGCCATGGGAGGAGCTAAAGACACCTAGAATGCCTTACCTACAGCATTAGCAACATTGAGCTATAACAACTATTAAATTAGGCATCTCCCAGCAGGAAAATTTCTACAGCAGTCATTTTTTGATTCCAAAGTATTACTATTGGTTTAAAGGGTTAGTAATGTCTTGTAGAAATAAAGTCATATTGTAGATATTCAAAAAATAAATCAATTGATGCCAGTCCAATCTCTCAGACCTTTATAGTTTGACAGATTTACGGTTATAAATTTCCCCCCTCCCCTTTCACTGATGTCAGCTTTAAAGCTGTCAGAAGGAGATTTGAGTAGTGAGGCTCGAGGCGGCTCTTCAGCAGAGCCGAAATACCGCAATCTAAAAGAGAAATACTTCATTCAAGTTTGCAAGCACACTTTGTAAACCGTTCAAATTAAGTATTTCTTTTTAGATTGTGGTATTTTGGCTCTGCTGGAGAGGCACCTGTCGGTCCCGGGACCAGGATCTTCTTCTGTCAGCTTCAGGCTGATGGGAGGGGGGAACTTTATCTATATAAGATTGAGAGATCGGACTGGCATCAATGGATTTATTTCTTTGAATATCTACAATATTACTTTTTACTAATACAAGACATTACTAACCCTTTAAGGAAGCCTACGTTCAGTGCCACATGGAGTGTGTAAAGTTGGCACAATCGCCATTTTTCTATACATCAGTTGTTTGCAACCCGTGACCCCTAACAGGCTGTGTCTTTAGAATTTCCCTGCTTGAGTGCAGGTGAGATAATTACAGGTTCAGTCATTTAATTTAATTTACTTTAACTCACTTGTGAACAAGTAGGAAAACCCTTAAGACACGGCCTGTTAGGGGTCCCTGAGGATATGGTTGGGAAACAGTGCTGTATAACAGTTATAGGCAACCTGAGGCTCTCCAGCTGTTCATGACTACAATTCCTATCATCCCCAGCCAGGGATGATGAGTATTTTAGCCCTGAACAGGTGGAGGGCATCATGCTTTCCCCCAGTGCTTTCTACCAGTGGTTTTCGACCCTCTTCACAGGGGCCCCAACAGACCATGTCTTTAGGATTTCCCTGCATGTGCGTGGGTGCATTAAAGGATCAGTAATGCCCAATAAAAATGTTTTCTTGTTTTGCAGATTAAAAAAAAATTATGTGGAACAAATCCCATCTCAAACCTTCATGGTATGGGAGATATTTGCATCTAAAGTTCCCCCTCTCCTGATAGCTGACAGAAGGAGATCCATGTCGGCCGACAAGAGACAGCAGAGCCACAGTAGTGATATTGGAAAATAATTACTTCATTGGAATGGTCTACAAAGTGTGCTTGCAAACCAGTCACACTTTGTAGACCATTCCAGTGAAGTAATTCTTTTCAGATATCATTATTTCAGCTCTGCTGAAGAGCTGCTGGCTGGTCCCAGGATTGGGATCGCCTGATATTAGCAGAGCGCTGACGTCAGGAGAAGGGGAGGGAGGGGGGAACTTTAGCGGCGAATGTCTCTCAAGCCATAAAGGTTTGAGAGATGGGATTTGTTCCACATAATTAATTTTTTTTTTTTAAATCTACAAAACAAGAAAAATGTTTTTATTGGACATTAAGGTTGCTTTAATTAAAGGCAATACAGTCTCTTCTTATGTTACAGTGTTGTGGATTATCTTGATCGTGAGCTAATCAGAGGTTCAAACCATCAGTTAACTCACCTGTTCACAAGCAGGGAGATCCTACAGGCATGGTCTGTTGGGGGGACCCTGTTGGGAACCACTGATTGCAACACACCTATCAATTTATCAGTCATATATATACCAGAAACCAGATTACCAAACATAAAATACTTACACCATAAGAAGTTCTAATGTGTCTTTATAGAAGATTCTAATGTATGTGCTTATTAAAGTGATAGTAATGTCTTACCTAAATAAAGAGTAGTAATGTAGGCAATCAAAAAAGAAATCGATCGATGCAACTCCTATCTCTCAAACCTGTAAAGCTGACAGAAGGAGATTTGAGCCGGCCTACTCGAGGTGGCTCTTAAGCAGAGCTGAAATAGCACAATTTAAAAAGAAATATTTCATTGGAACGGTCTACAAAGTGTGCTTGGTTTGCAGGCACAATTTGTAAATCGTTCCAATTAAGTATTTATTTTTAAATCGTGCTATTTCAGCTCTGCTGAAGAACCGCCTGCCGGTCCTGGGACCGGGATCTCCTGCTGTCAGCTAGACACTGACGTCAGGGAAAGGGGCGGGAAGAACTTTAACGCATTATATCTCTCAAGCCGTAAAGGTTGGAGAGATTGGAGGTGCATCGATCAATTTATTTTTTAATTCTCTACATTACTACTCTTAATTTAACCCTTTGAGTGCCAGAGGGGTACGCAACGCATTGCGTACTCCTCTGGCACTCAAAGGGTTAAGTAACACATTACTAACCCTTTAAACTCAGTGTATTATTGAAAGTATAATGTCTACTAAAAACACCAGAACAAAAAAGAAGTTGCCTTAACCATTTCAGTGCCAGAGGGGTACGCAACGCATTGCAGAGCAATGCATTGCATACCCCTCTGGCACTGAAAGGGTTAACTCTTTCAGGACTGGAGAAAGCAACAATGTATTCCAGAGGGGGCTGCAAATAGTTAATGATTTTTTTTTCCATTTTGTTCTGTTTTCTAACCACCTGGACCTTAGATATAATCTTCAGAGTAATGTGATTGGAGAATCATCTATCATCCAGGTGTTTAACCCTTTGAATTCCAGAGGGGCACGCAAAGCATTGCTTTGTAATGCATTGCGTACCCCTCTGGCATTCAAAGCGTTAACCCACGCTTATGTACTGTATTTTATATTAAACAAATGCTTCGTCTGGTGATGACTTTTTTCTAAGTGTATGGTATACAAATTGTACATTTTATAATAAAAATATGAATCTTTGGAATAGTTTGTTATGAGTTACTTTTCAGAGACATTCATTTATTTCAAGGAGAATTAACCCCTTGTAATAATAAGACTGCCTCACTTACAGACAAAAGAGAGGGGAGCTACTTATAGTGTAGTATGCTTGGACTGTCCAGAGAACAAATTGTATATTTAAATACTAATGTACTCACATTTTCCATATGTCATCGGGAAAATACTAATGACACATAAATCCTGTGGAGGCGGTGTCCAGATGACTTGAGAGAAGGACAATCTTCAATTAGCATAAAGGAAAAACCTGAAAAACCTGTCAAGGGGGGCAGGGTTTTCATTGTTCTCACAGTAAGGAAATTGCCCTTTGCTGTGATCTGTCTGGTCAAGTGACCAGATTCCACATCTGAGGTGAGCAGTGTTACATTAGGTAAAAGGGGCAGGAGGGGGATACTTTATCATTCAATTACTCTTGAACTACAACTCTGACGGTATTGAAATAACACTCTCCATGGCCTAAATACTATGGAGATTAATTGGAGCTGCTTTTGTTTTGAAACATTTCTATCTCTTTAAGTACTGGATACCGGTTTTTAGAGTACGCAGGGAATTGTGGTTATGGTTCTCCCTGCTATGGAACCCAACTTGTAAGCATCTGCTATTGTGTTGACTGTTGTCCATGGTGTAAAAATATATAAAATTTGGAATGGAACTAAAGCGCAATGTACCTGTGTGCTCTGATTCTGGACATTTCTCCAATTGAATAAAGCCAGTAGACTCTATAGGTTCAGCCTAGAAATAATCTAACTCTTTTTAGATTGAAACAATATACAAACACAAACAAAATCCTGGTGATCCAAAGTATATAAGCTTTTCTATCAACAAGAGACGCAGTGTTCTTAACATAAACAGATTTTCTCACAGTTAACGTCCAAGGTATTAATCGCAAACACAGTCAGTATTGGACTATAACAAGAATCCTCAGGCGAGGCTGTTATATTCTAGTGATATATAACAGTGAATTGTTCACATTTAAATTTAAACATAATTTCAATCAAATATTATAACAAAAAGGGTGCACCTTATAAACTTTTAAAAGTCCTTTAAAAAGTCCTTTAAAAAGTTAAGAATCCTCTTCCAGCTCTTTAAGTTGACAAACAATTGTCTATAGCCAAGCGAACCCGGACTCCCGCCACATAAAATAAAAATCAGAAAGCATATATCAATTTCGTTCTCAATAAACGAAGATAATAATAGTATCCACTCACATGTGTGTTCTTTATGATTCACTTGATGTCTCCACCTCCACCATGTAGTATTACCACGGCACCGATCTTCCTCCTTTGATACTCCCTTCCCAATGAATTGGTATTAGAAATCCACAACCATGTCAGTATGAACCGCCCATATCCAAGCGGTATCTTCTCAATCGGTCAGCCCCACTCGACTTCAAACAATACAAATCCACATGCATGGATCTCCTCCCCTCTTGCCTCCAGTCAATACAGTCAGTATTGGACTCTCCAGTATTTTCCAAATATATTGAAGAATTCTACCCTTATTTCTCTGAATCCGTGGGCTCACTTGGTAAAAATCTTGATGTCCCTTGTAGAAAAGATCCCTGAATGATCCTCCTTCCTCTCGCTAATGCTGGCTCTCTATACCCAGTATGTAGAGCTCTCCAGTCAAATAATTCCTCACCAGTTCACCATAAACAAATTTGGAGATATACGGGCTAAATCCCAGTCACTTCCGATAATTAGATAAGTGAAAATATCTACTCGCAGAGATAAGTATTATCCTTCAGCAATGTAATCGTTCCGCTACCACAGGAATCTTCTCCAGTGTATCAGTAATTAAAACCAAGATTTACCAGTCCTCCTACAGGTTTAATAAATTAAAGCAGTAATATGGTTAATTCAGATCAGGCAATTATAATATACCCAATTCCAATATCCACTTATGTTTGAATACTCCTTATTCCACTTGGAAATAACTTGTGTCTTTAATAGTGTATTACAATCTCAACTCCTTCTTATATATACAAAAGTGAAGTTTATGTATCGAAAAACAAAACACTTTAAAAATTCACAGCTACAATATAAATGGACTCCCAAACATAAGACCCCTTGTTCACACTCAATGGGGCCCATATAATCAGTTAGAATAGAAGATACAGTGCCTGGCCAATGTGCTGTATATAACAAGCTATTAGGCGAACAGTAACTCAAATGTTCATAGACCACCTAAAAGTACCCTACCAAGGCCCTACGTGTTTCATGTAATCTACACTTCCTCAAAGGTCCTAGTTCCTATTATGGTGCCCGTGCTATTTGGCGACATTCTGCCAGTTTCCACTCCTGCCTAACGCCTATTGGCAGCAAATACTGGGTTCTGGTACTTCTCCGGTGCCCTTTCGTGGTGTTTCAGTACCAGCGCTTGTTCCTGTTAGTTGTGTTGTCTCAGTGTACTGACCAGGCCTGCCTGATGACTCTGCATCTTGTTCCTGCCTGTGTACCGACCCGGACTGTCTGACCATTCTGCATCTTGCTTCTGCCTGTGTACCGACCTGGATTGGCTGATGTTCCTGCTCGTGTATCGGCCCGGCCCGGCTGACGTTCCTGCTCTGTGTACCGACTCGGCCTGGCTGACGTTCCTGCGTGGTGTACCAACTCGGATTGGCTTACGTTCTTGCTCTGGATGTGGATCCTGCCCGACTGGGCTACTGTGGTGGCGTACCTCCACTGCCCGCCTTATCCGGTCTCCAGTTAGGGTGGTGTCTAGATCTTCACTGTCTCCGGACAGCTCCCTGCAGTCTGGTCTCTGTTGCCTCAGTGTTTCCCAGGCGACATATCTGTGCGTCCGCACTCCCGTGCAGTCCCCGGTTGGGTGCCTCTCAGGGCAAGTTGCTCAGTCTCCGTTACTGCTACGGCAGTGCTCAAGTTGCTCAGTTTCCGTTACTGCTACAGCAGTGTTCAAGTTGCTCAGTTTCCGTTACTGCTACGGCAGTGCTCAAGTTGCTCAGTTTCCGTTACTGCTACAGCAGTGTTCAAGTTGCTCAGTTTCCGTTACTGCTACAGCAGTGTTCAAGTTGCTCAGTTTCCGTTACTGCTACAGCAGTGCTCAAGTTGCTCAGTCTCCATTACTGCTACGGCAGTGTTCAAGTTGCTCAGTCTCCATTACTGCTACGGCAGTGTTCCATTGCTCAAGTCTCCGTTACTGCTACGGCAGTCCACAAGTTGTCTGGTCTCCATTATCTTTTAGCGTTACTCAATTTGGTGCTCTCACCTTTGTTTGAGCTTCTTAAAGTGCCTTGCACTATTAGGGCCTGTCAGAACTCTCAGCCTAATAGTAACCCATTCAGTGCTGTCCAGCTGAGATTCACACAAGAACTGCCTGACCTGTGTCAGTATATTGATCTCTGGACTATCTGCATATACTGGACCTGTGTGGGCCTACCTCTGTATAACCTGTCTTGTGTGTGTACTATATTGCACATATATTACAGGACCCGTGAGGGTTATTGTTATTATCATTGTTCAATAAAATTGTGTTTTATCCAAACCTACTGTGTCTGTGTGTCAAACAAACCGTTACAGTTCCATCTACTCTTTTATACAAACAAGTATAACATACGCTTTTGACATCACATCCTCTGAATGTATTTAACCCTAAAAACATTCTATTATTCATTCAACTTTATATATATATATATATATATATATATATATATATATATATATTTAACAATGAACAAATGATCATTTCACATTAGTTAAATGAAGTTAAAACATTGTTAAAAAAAATAATCCAAATTTATTGTCATAAAAATATATAAAAGTTACATTATTCAATCTCTTAAAAACAGTTTAAATCAATAATGATATTAAGGCCAAGAGGAGTTAAGGTTTTTAGTTTATACATCCCTCTTGGAGACCAAGTTAACTATACTGCCTCCTCTCCAATGTGTAGATACCTGATCAATTATGGTGAACGTCAACATTGATGGATCCTTATTATGTTGTTTAGCAAAATGGTCTGAAACACTATGTGTAGTTAAACCTTTTTTAATATTTATTATATGCTCACCTACCCGTATGTGGAAGCATCTTACTGTGTGACCCACATATTGTAGTCCACAAGGAAATTCTAGTAGATATACAACGTTTTTACTTTTACAGATTGTTAATTTTTCAATATTAAAAATATCACCAGTTTGATTTGATTTAAAATCCTTAATAATCCTGCTTTCATCTTTGCAGGTTCGGCACGTTACATACCTATTACATCTCTGAAAACCGTTAAGTCCTTGTTTAAAGTGGAACTACCACCCAACAAAATCTTTAGCTTCACTAAGTCCCCATCTGGCGACTGGCTGCTTAGTAGCGCTAGTCACCAGAATAATTACCTTATTTAATAGATTTCTGCTCTCTTCCATGGGTGACAGGCAGGACAGAGCGCGGACATCTTGCCATTGTGACGTCCACCCGTCTGTGCTGTCAGTCCCAGCCAGAGCCAAATGGCTCCTAGCAACGCCTAATAGACCTGGCTGGGAGTGACAGCGCAGGTGCGCGGATGGCACAATGGCAAGATGTCCGCTCTCCGTCCTGCCTGTCACCCGGGGAAGAGAGCAGAAATCTGTTAAATAAGGTAATTATTCTGGTGACTAGCGCTACTAAGCAGCTAGTCGCCAGATGGGGACTTAGTGAAGGTAAAGATTGTGTCGGGTGGTAGTTCCGCTTTAAAGAATGCTACTTTTGTTTTGTTATCATTATTAAAAATTGGCACAAGAAGCTCCTTTACATTTTTTGATTTCCTGTAGGTTATTTTTGGTTTAAGTCTTGATCAGTATTTCTTAAAGATATGTTCAATTTCCCTATGATCCTCACTATCTTGCGTGATAAAGGAAGGAACAACTTCTTCATTATTTGTTTTCTTTTTTTCAACTTCACCATCTTCGAATATCTCCATCTTTGCTTTTTGCAATGAATTTTTATTATATCCTTTATATGTAAAGATTTTCTCCATTTCCAAAATTTGCTCCCTGCACACCTCTAAATCAGAGCAATTTCTTTTCATGTGTTTGTTCTCCCCTCGTGGGATATTTTGTACCCAAGGTTTATAATGGCAACTTCTTGGGTTATTTAACTGTTCGAGTCTGTCGGTTTTTTAAAAGTACGAGTTTTCACTTCACTATTTTCAATATAAATAGTTAGGTCAATAAAGTTAACACTATTTTTACTACATACAGAGGTAAATTTTAACCTTATCTGGTTATTACTAATATATTCCAAGAATTAAAATAAGGGTAATTGTAACGGTTTTATGGACACTCAGACACGTTAGGTTTAGGTTAAAATGCAATTTTATTAAAGAATTACAGTAGCAGAATAACCCACACGGGTCCAGTAGGTATGAAGACAGAATACTACTGACACAGGTCAGGTTACAGTATAAGTACTCACACAGGTCCAGTATATACAATACACAATATAATACTGACACAGGTCAGGCACAGTTCATGTGAATCCAAACTAGAAAGATAAATGTGGTTACTATTAGGCCGGGAGGACAGTAGGGTCCTAATAGTACAATGGCCCTTGGTACACTCCCTACGCAGGGAGTGACACAATGGCGACTAAGGCCATAAAAGCAACGGAGGCCCTGGGCAAACGGTAGACAACCGGAGCTGCCAAAGGAGGACTGCCATGGAGGCATGGAAAAACGCCAATCAGGAGCTGTAACAACTGTACCCAACGTGCTGCTTTTCTTTACTCATAAAATACTTTTTCAACTGGAGCTTTCTCATAAACCTATTAACATCTATGTAGGTATCAGTCTTATTTAATCGTTGCGTGGGAGCAAATTTCAAACCCCTTTTTAAAACATTCTCCTGTTCCCAGTGGCCTAACTCTAGGGGTCGCACCTGTGACCGGGCCCGTCACTCCAGGGGCCCAGCCTTCCCCTGCGACCCCCTCGCCTGACGCCCGTAATTAAGTAATGCAGAGCGCTGGTGCTCTGCATTACGAGAGTGCCTGGCTGCCAGAGTGAGATCAGTATTCCCTTCGGCAGACCGGCACTCTCGTAATGCAGAGCACTGGGAGATGACATCATCTTCCAGGTCTCTGCATTACTGAAGAGGACCGTGCAGGAGAAGAGGTCTGTGCAGAAAGAGGCACAGACCTGTCCTCTGCCACTGGACCACCAGGGAGGTAGGAGATTTAGGGGCAACGTGGAAGGGGCATTGTGGAAGAGGCAATGTGGAGATGGGGTAATGTGGAGATGGGGGCATTGTGGAAGGGGCAAAGTGGAGATTGAGGGGCATTGTGGAAGGGGCGATGTGGAGATTGAGGGACATTGTGGAAGAGGCAATGTGGAGACTGAGGGGCAATGTGGAGATGGGGGGCAATGTGGAGGTCGGGGGGCCCATGGCAAATCTTGCACCATGGCCCCGTGGCTTCTAGTTACGCCTCTGCCTGTTCCTTTGTTAAATTCACATTACTAAGATTAAAGATTTTGGTCTCTACCAAATTTCTCTCCTTCCTTGATCTTACTCTCTTTCCTCCTCTCTTACCCCTCTTTGTCTTCTAGAAATATGTCTGTATTGAGGTCTTCTTCCTCTGTTGTTCCTCCAATACCGATTTCTGGGTTGATAATACTGTCCACTGTATCTCCTCTGGTATAGAAAAGGAGATTTTGCACTTTGATATTCCACTTCATCATACTAAAGAGGGCCAAATCTATTCCCATACTGGAAAGTCTCTCTTCTATGGTTAGTCCCATACTGTACTCGTTCATTTTTAGAACTATCATTTAAATTATGTTGTATAGGATGTTGTATATGACTATTTGTTGGATTAGTGTAAACTCTATCTCTATCTTTATTATCAACTTCCATTGCATTAAAACTATCGGTGTTACCTTTATTTTCATATTGGTTTACACTATCCCTTATCTCAATATCGGTTTTAATTTGTATTTTTTTTTTAATTTTTTGTGAAAGTATTTTACCAGGAAGAATACATTGAGATTGTCTCTCGTTTTCAAGTGTGTCCTGGACTAATTTTATCTACCTTAGAGCTTACCTTGCCGGGGCTAGAACCTGCAACCTCACGGTCTGAGCAGATTCTACAGCTGGTGCCTTAACCAACTGAGCCATCTCTCTTCATTTATATGTTCACTCAATAACTGTATTATCTAGTTCTTTTTCTTGGTTAGCTATTTTACTTATTCTGTTGATGTTCTTAGACCAGTATCTTTCATTTTTCTGTTTATAATAATTTCTATCTCTTTTTAATTTTCGTTGATTTCTCTCTATAATGTCCTTCTCTGTACTTTTAAGTTCTAAACCTATTTCTCTAGATAAATCTTCATAATCCTCTAGGTCTCTGTCACTGCTGCTGTGTTTGCCCGGGCCACGTCTCTTTTTGGTGTCACTGCCGCTGTGTTCACCCGGGCCGCGTCTCCATTTCGAGGCGGCTCTTCCGGGTTCCAGTGTTGGGGCGTGCATGCGTGGTCCTCATCCGCTTTCAGCTTGGCAGATGTGCATGCACCCGGCTCAATCCCCTATAGGTTCCAACTCCTCCAGTAATTCTCGGCTCCCAGACTAGCCTTTCTCTCCCAGCTATCCCATTGGCCAATCTTTGTATTTAAACTGGCTGCCCAGGTTTAGGGTCCCCATTCCACAAGCAACTCCTAGCTAGTTCCTGGGCTCTAGACATTAGTCTGCCTCTTTATCTTTGCTCCTGGCTTGACCCTTGGCTTGTCTGACCACATCTGATCTCTGCTCCCAGCTTGACCCTTGGCTTGTCTGACCACATCTGATCTCCGCTCCCGGCTTGACCCTTGGCTTGTCTGACCACATCTGATCTCCGCTTCTGGCTTGACCCTTGGCTTGTCTGACCATGTTTGATCTCCACTCCTGGCTTGACCTTTGGCTTGTTTGACCACGTTCGTTCTTCTCTCCTGGTTGAAACCTTGGCTGCGCTTGACCTCTGTTGTGTTCCCGGTTTCACTGCTTGGTATCCTGCTGGTCCTGCTGGCCTGGTTTTTCTAACGGTTCCTAGGTACTTCTATCCTGGTTGCACCTCGGCTCAACCGGGGTGGAACAATCTGGTTTCGCGACCAGCACCTTTAACCAGGTTTGGCTGCAGCAAGGGAGTACCTGGCATGCCGTCACCGCTCACAAGCTCCGCACTCCAGCATCGCATGCTAGCACCTTAAACCAGAGCCAGCACCACACGGCTCACTACCGTCGTTGGCGTGACAGTCTCTAAATAGTTCAATTTTGTTTGTTTGTCCCCTACCTCTCTATTAATCTCCTCTAGCTTACTTTTGTGTGTTTCAACAATATGGAATATCAACTTAAGAGAGCAGTTATCAAGAATCTTATTCCATGTGAGTTTAAATTCCTCATTTGGATATTCAAAGGTGGCATGTTTGATCAATCTTAGTCCCCTAGGTACAATGTTTAGTTGTATATATTTCTCTAGAGTAACCATATCCAACCATGTTTTTAATTCTCTATGCATACGTTTCTCTAGATTTTGAAATGTTAAACTTAAATCTACATCCTCCTCAAGAATACATTCCTGATGTTCTTCAAGAATAGTAACTAGATTTATATCTCGATTTCTCTAAGTGGTGAAGATATCCATAGTCTAAATGCACACTAATTATACTGCTGCTAAAGGATAAGAGTTATATGTGCAAAATTTGGAATGGAACTAAGGAACAATGTACCAGTGTGCACGGATTCTGGACATTTCTCCAACTGAATAAAGCAAGTAGACTCTATAGGTTCAGCCTAGAAATAATCTAACTCTATTTAGATTGAAACAATATACAAACACAAGCAAAATCCTGGTGATCCAAAATCTATAAGTTTTTCTATCAACAAGAGACACAATGTTCTTAAAATAAACAGATTTTCTCACAGTTAGGGCTCGATTTAAAGGCAGCCGTTAGTAAAAAAAAAATCACTAACGGGTGCGTTAAGTGTCATGTTGCAATTCAAAGATCCGTCTAAAGAACAGCTAACGGCAGTTGCAGAATCCTAACGGCTGATACACTTACGTGCATTCAGACGCATGGAACAACATACCCCAGAGCTATTCAAAGCCTAGCGTACTGATAACGGCTGAAAAAAAGACACACCTAACGGCTAAAAGTTAAGACCCACTTTTCTTAGCCGTTAGACACGCTCCCTCATACGCCAACCTTTTTATGGGTTGGTGGGAGGAGTCCCATGTCTTTGGAGAACGGAATCCCTATAGGAGTAATATTGTGTGGTTTGGGAGATATATTGACGATCTCTTATTTATTTGGAGTGGTCAGGCCAAAAATGTTGTCAAATTTGTTGAGTATTTGAATGCCAATGACCTCAATCTGAAGTTCACGTTTGAGTCTTCATCTGAAAGTATCTCATTTTTGGATTTAAGGATTAGGGGAGATGGCCTTACAGGTCGTATATTTACAGATATTTACAGAAAACCCACTGCAGGTAATAGCCTATTGAGAGCCGATAGTTGTCACCCTGAACATGTTATTAGAGGTATTCCGGTGGGGCAGTTCCTCCGTTTACGGAGGAACTGCTCCACTGATGAAAGTTTTGATGAACAATCTAGAGAACTTTATAATAGGTTTTTAATAAGAGGGTATAAACCATGGATGCTGAATCAAGCGTTAGAAAGAGCTAGAAGAGAAAAAATAGAAGATCTATTGGTTTATAAAGTAAAACATAGCTCTCAAAAGAGTAAAAAACTATCTGGGGTTATTTTTTCAACACCGTATAGTGTGGAATATAACTCTATAATACGTATCTTAAAGAAACATCTCCCCATTCTTTATACAGATGAGAGTTTGAAGAAAGTTATCTCCAGTGGATGTAGATTTGTACCGAGAAAGGCACCAACATTGTCGGCGGTTTTGTCTCCCAGCCTGTATGTTTCAAAAAATGTTTCCGCAAAGAATCAATGGTTGACAACTAAAGGAACGTATAGATGTGGGAGTACGCGCTGCCATTGTTGTGCCCTTTTAAAAGTGTCAAAGTCTCTTACTTCTACCACAAGTGGTAAACAGTATGAGGTGAGAGGTTACATTAATTGTGCAACTAGGGGTGTAGTTTATCTCTTAACTTGCATGAAATGTAATATGCAATATGTTGGTAAAACGACTAGAACATTGCGAGAGAGAGTGAACGAACACCTCAGTAGCATTAGGAACAAGGACTTTCGTTCCAATGTGGCCTCTCATTTCAATTCCACTGATTGTAATATTGACCACTTTAGTGTACAAGGTATAGAGAAAGTCATCCTAGGAGTTCGAGGAGGGAATTTAAACAACAAAATATTAAAGAGGGAGGTGTATTGGATTTTTGAATTAGGGACTAGGGGCTCGATTCAAATGTTGGCGTGGCCAGAAAAAACTGGAGACGCTGGTTTTAACGTCAATTGAGCAATGCAAATGTTCTACTAGAAACAAGCGACGCCAGTTCTGAAACAGACATCGCCCGTCGCCAGAACAGCAAGATCTCACCCATAGAGGATAATGTACAAACGACGCCAAAAGCTATTCAAATGTTGGAGTTAGGGCTAACTCGCGTTAAATTGCAACATTTCTCTCCAGAAATCTAACGCCTATTTTTTTTGGAGTACAGCACACAAGTAAGAGTAGAAAACCAACGTCTCCAGTTCTGAATAGAATTCTCTGTGCTTTCCCTACCCAGCCACTAGGGGAACACAGAGAAGGCTTTCAGCACCATGGACAGCTTTGAATGCCATAGGGATGTGCACTGCTCACCCCTGTGGCATTCAAAGGGTTAAAATCAATAAAACTAGTACACCAAGCACTACACAATGCCCCCTTCCACATCCCCCCCCCTTAGTATGTCACATATATTGCATATATGTGACATACTAACCACATCAACATCCACCTCATGGACTTCCATGTAGTGGACAAATCTGTCTTTTATTCCACAATTAACCCTTTGAGTAGCAGAGAGGTAGGAAAGCATTGCTTAGCATGTTTCCTACCCCTCTGGTACCCAAAGGGTTAATAGGCAACGTATGGACTACATACATTGCCTATATATATGTGTGTGTGTGTTTTAAACTTTTTTTAACTAAAATACTGTGATTAGACAGTTTAACTTAGATCTCATTCATTGTTAACCCCCTACCTCCTGTGTCCCATTGCTATTAGTACTTTTGCTCCACTCTTCTTCAAACTGAGAGTGGAGCAAAAGTACTAAAAGCAAAGGGACACAGTAAGTAGGGCATTATAAATAGATGAGATCTAAGTTAACCCTTTGAGTGCCAGAGTGGTACGCAACGCATTGCAAAGCAATGCTTTGAGTACCACTCTGGCACTCAAAGGGTTAAATACAACTGAGGGAGCAGGCTGCCCTGTGTTTGCAGCGCTTCCCTCAGCTTTATGTATAAATTCTTTATTTCTTCTTCTTCTTTATATCTTCTTATTCTTCATTATTATTAGTATTTATTTATTATTTTTCCCCTTGCTGCGGGCGGCTGTGAAGCCCGCAGCATAATAAAACCCTGGTGCATAGAAAGGCATTGGAGAAAGCGGGAGGAGGGGACAGAGACATTGGAGGAAGCGGGTGGTAGGCTTGTATTTGCTGCCCGCTTCCTCCAATACCTCTCCTCTCGCGGTGGCATTGTGCCCAGCTGCCTGGCGTCGCATTGTACAACGCCTTGTACAAAGGCGATTTACACAAGGCGTTGCACAACGCGACACCAGGCAGCTGGGCACAATGCCACCGCGAGAGGAGAGGTATTGGAGGAAGCGGGCAGCAAATACAAGCCTACCACCCGCTTCCTCCAATGTCTCTGTCCCCTCCTCCCGCTTTCTCCAATGCCTCTCTATGCACCAGGGTTTTATTATGCTGCGGGCTTCACAGCCGCCCGCAGCAAGGGGAAAAATAATAAATAAATACTAATAATAATGAAGAATAAGAAGATATAAAGAAGAAGAAGAAATAAAGAATGTATACATAAAGCTGAGGGAAGCGCTGCAAGCACAGGGCAGCCTGCTCCCTCAGTTGTATTTAACCCTTTGAGTGCCAGAGTGGTACTCAAAGCATTGCTTTGCAATGCGTTGCATACCACTCTGGCACTCAAAGGGTTAACTTAGATCTCATCTATTTATAATGCCCTACTTACTGTGTCCCTTTGCTTTTAGTACTTTTGCTCCACTCTCAGTTTGAAGAAGAGTGGAGCAAAAGTACTAATAGCAATGGGACACAGGAGGTAGGGGGTTAACAATGAATGAGATCTAAGTTAAACTGTCTAATCACAGTATTTTAGTTAAAAAAAGTTTAAAACACACACACACATATATATAGGCAATGTATGTAGTCCATACGTTGCCTATTAACCCTTTGGGTACCAGAGGGGTAGGAAACATGCTAAGCAATGCTTTCCTACCTCTCTGCTACTCAAAGGGTTAATTGTGGAATAAAAGACAGATTTGTCCACTACATGGAAGTCCATGAGGTGGATGTGGATGGGGTTAGTATGTCACATATATGCAATATATGTGACATACTAAGGGGGGGGGATGTGGAAGGGGGCATTGTGTAGTGCTTGGTGTACTAGTTTTATTGATTTTAACCCTTTGAATGCCACAGGGGTGAGCAGTGCACATTCCTATGGCATTCAAAGCTGTCCATGGTGCTGAAAGCCTTCTCTGTGTTCCCCTAGTGGCTGGGTAGGGAAGCACAGAGAAAGCTGTTCAGAACTGGAGACGTGGGTTTTGGATTTTCTGACTGAACTTGATACTTTGCAGTGCTGTGATTGGCTGTGGTGCTAGGTAACATTTTTATTGTGTGTTTTTAGGTAAGATTTTCTATGCGACGCAGGTTTAAGGTTAACGTGTATTTTGTTGGTTATCGCTCGTTAGGCTTTCTAGGTAAGGAAGATTTGAATCTCACCTTACCTGGTCTTGCTTAACGAGCGAAGGCAGTTTTTTTCTTCACGTTGGTTTTAACGCCAACATTTGAATCGAGCCCTAGGTTTCCATATGGATTGAATAAGGAATATGATGTAACTTGTTATATATAACCTATTCATTTTCCAACACAATTTCCTTCTTTGACAGTTTGGATGAAGAATTAGGGGTTTAAACAGATTTGACAGTGCAAATTATGTTTGTCATATTGTATTCATTAGGATGTGTTCCATGTATCATCTATCGATATCTTCATCTTTCTAGTTCATTTAATATTGATACACTGTTTGGTGTATGGTTTTTTAATTGTGATTGGGACTGAATGCATTCGGATCTGGTCCCTTGTCTTTTGTCTCTATTCCGCCCTTCTTATTAGTTGTGTTTTGCATTTGTGCTTGTCAGCCTCGTTTCCTGGATGAATAGCACGGTCTATAGATTGTTGATTTCAATATGGCATGGTATTGTCTCTGTTGCCTTTTTGGAGCGGAGGAGAGTTATTCTCCTTCATTTGGCATCGGAGAGGTTAATATGTTTAAAGATGATTGCCATTTATGTTCGCTTGGAGAGACGTTCCGATAGTGGGTTCCTGTTTGATTTTAATGGGAATGCACGGTCGGACCGTCTCTGCCATGGCGGACACTTTAGAGATGTTTACTCTTTAGATTTTATGTAGTGCTTTGCTGCTCTCCGTAGGGAACGAGGCTGACTGGGTGATAATGGGTGTTACTCAACATATATATGTATCTGGAATTCCAGTTTTGACTGGCTATGGCTTTTGCAAGCCATGGATCTATGGGTAGGATTTAAGCGTGTGTCACTTTAAGATCTCTCGGATCCGAGAACTTGAAGTCAACACTGTTTTCTTCACTTTCTATTGGATCATGGGAGACATGTGACATATGTTCGAAGTTTCCTATCAGGTCCGCTTGAAGTGTTGAATTCTGATAGGCGTAATGAGATTTAAAAGAGGGGGACGGTTAGATCGTTGCATCTGGAGGTCATGAGTAAGCGCTGACAGCGCGAAACGCGTGGATCTGTTGCCGATGATGATATCCATCTAGCTGAAGTGTTTGGACTATGTAAGTCTCTCCATGTATGGACAGCAAGCTTTTGAGATATTTTTGTGAAACAATAAAGTTGGATGTTTTTATGAACTGAGTTTTTCTGGTTTTTATGAGAGTGCAGGATTGTTTTGTTCTTATATGATATTTGGGAGCGTATGGGAAAGCCTCCACCTTGCACCCATTAACCAGTTAAGCTTTCGTGTTTTCCCCAGTGGATGAAGATATTTGATATTCAGACAAATTGAAGTTTGAGCCACTATTTTCTTCGTGTTATGTTGATCTCGATTTAAAGGCAGCCGTTAGTAAAAAAAAATCACTAACGGGTGCGTTAAGTGTCATGTTGCAATTCAAAGATCCGTCTAAAGAACAGCTAACGGCAGTTGCAGAATCCTAACGGCTGATACACTTACGTGCATTCAGACGCATGGAACAACATACCCCAGAGCTATTCAAAGCCTAGCGTACTGATAACGGCTGAAAAAAAGACACACCTAACGGCTAAAAGTTAAGACCCACTTTTCTTAGCCGTTAGACACTTAACGGGCAAAACAAAACAAAATTTCAAGAGAACTTCAAAAGAAATTACATACAGATGAAAGACTCAAGAACATATTCCCACAGCCTCCCTTACTCTCCTTCAGACAGCCTCCAAATTTGAAACAACTGATGGTGAGGAGTGCCCTGAATAAAAATACAAAAAATGGCACATCTCCCTGCCTACAAAAGAGATGTGAAACTTGTGCACACATTTACACCACGGACAACATACCAATTCCAAACACCCAGTTACACCATAAGATCAATGGTACCTTCACCTGTAAATCATCCAATGTAATATACCTTATCATGTGTGCAAAATGCCCAACAGCTCTGTATGTGGGAGAAACTGGACAAGCACTACATAGGAGATTTAATTCCCACAGATCCAGTGTTAATAACAAAAAGACAGAGACACCAGTGGGAGAACATTTTTGCCAAAATGGGCACAGTGTCAAGGATATTAAGTTAACTGTATTGATGGGACTGTTTCACACTCAGAGGGACAGAAAGGTATGGGAGGTAAAATTAATGTTAACATTTAATGCAATTTGTAGTGGTTTGAACAGGGATAAGGAATTTATGTCAAAATATAATTTCTAAGCAAAAGCCTACAGCACCTGGTATTCCCAGGCGGTCTCCCATCCAAGTACTAACGAGGCCCGACCCTGCAAAATATAATTTAGTTGACTGACCTTTCCAACAGACCCAAGAGCATCGTAAATACCTCTAAAGCCTCAGAGGAAGAGTGCAATTTACCATTGACTGATCAAAGATATCTGGATCTGGACTGCATTCTGTTATCTGATTTCCATGCTAAACAATGTGATGTGTACTTGTATTTAAGAGAGATGTTTTCATATTTATCTGTTTAACATGCCTGAGGAAGAGACCTAAGGTCTTGAAAGCTTGCATTTAAATCTGCTTAGTTAGCCAATAAAAGGTATCAAAAACTATATTTGCCTCCTGTATTTATACGGCTAACACGGTACCAACTCTCATCTGTTATCGAAAAATAAAGGAGAGTGTGGAGAAGAGATCAGACATAAGAAGGCAGCACAGCAAGAGACGCAAAAGAGTAAAGGGGGTGTAACGGTTTGTTTGACTCACAGACTCAGAGTTAATATAAAAACACAGTTTTATTGAATACAATAATACTTGAAGAACCCTCACAGGTCCTGTAATATATAACATATAATACAGACACACGACAGGTTACTTATGCCCACACAGGTCACTTATGCCCACACAGGTCCAGCATATATATATAGAAGGCAAACAGTAATGCTGACACAGGTCAGGCAATTCAGGATACAGGTTCCAGCAATGCAGGAGTTAATGTTCATAGGAAAGGAGATCAGTCCAAGGAGATCGGGCGACCAGCTGCAACAGGAGACGCCACAATTTGAGTCCACAATATACTAGGCCACTGAAGGCTTCAGTAGGGCTACCGGTGCTTAAACGGAGGCAACAATAGCAACCAGTTATGACTGAGTGGAGCGGAACCAATGACAGGATACTGGTGATAAAACAGAGGCAACGCAGCAACCGGTTTTGACAAGGAGGAGCGCAACCAATGGTAGTGTACCAGTGCAATAACGGAGGCAACACTTGCAACTGATTATACAGAGTTGAGCGAACCAGTGCAGTATACCGGTGCAATCATGGAGGCAACACTTGCAGCCGGGTAAACAGAGTGGAGCGAACCAGTGCACCATACCGGTGCAATCACGGAGGCAACACTTGCAACCGGGTTTGGTAGAGTGGAGCGAACCAGTGCACTATACTGGTGCAATAACGGAGGCAACACTTGCAACCGGGTTTGGTAGAGTGGAGCGAACCAGTGCACTATACCGGTGCAATCACGGAGGCAACACAGCAACCGCTTAAAGCAACCAATGGCAGAGTACCGGTGCGCTAACGGAGGCAACACTAGAAACTGGGACAAGGTCAGAGGCGCTCTGTGTAATGGAAGACAGGCCAGCCTGATATGCTGAGAAGCCAGCAGAAAGGCAACGGAAGTCAGAATGTCGCCGAGGCAACTAGTGCACAACAGGAATTGCCAAGTCAGGATCCAGGAGCAGGAACGTCAGCCAGGCCAGGTCAGGACAAGGAGCAGGAACGTCAGCCAATCCGGGTCGGTACACAGGAGCAGGAACGTCAGCCAGGCCGGGTCGGTACACAGGAACAATCACTGGAGAGTAGTCAGGCAGGCCAAGTCGGTACACTGGAACCACAATACAAACGTAGAACTGGCACAGGAACACCACGAAAGGGCACAGATAAGGAGCAGGAGCCCAGTATATAAAGGCAATACTGGGCGGGCTACACACAGGGCAACCAATGAGGATCTCCTACAGGATAACTGAAAGTAAAGGAATCACGGGCACCGTGATGGGGGAGAGAGGAAGATATAGAGAAAGAGGGGGAAGATAGAGATGGGTATCACGGTGCCGTGATCCTTGTGCAGGCGACATTGCTACTTCCTGTTTATTGCTTGCTGATTCTTATTGGCCGCTGGGTTCTGCTCCTCCCAGTAGTTGCCTTTTTATACTCAGTTCTGACTACCTTTGGCACCCTTTCGTGGTGTTCCTGACCACACGTTTGTTGCTGTGTATCTTGCTCCGTCTATGATCAGGTTCTGCCTGACCTTGCTCCTGTCTTCGCTGCCTACTCCGTTGCCGACCTGGTTTGCCTGACTATCGCTATCTGTGCTCGATCCAGCTTGTAGCTGAATTCCGCTCTCTGTGTACCGATCCAGGCTTTGGCTGACTGCTGCTCTCTGTGTACCGGTCCAGGCTTTCGGCTGACTACAACTCTCTGTGTACCGATCCAGGCTTTGGCTGCCTACCGCTCTCTGTGTACCGATCCAGACTTTGGCTGGCTTTGGCTCTCTGTGTACCGATCCAGGCTTTGGCTGCCTACTGCTCTCTGTATACCGATTCAGGCTGTGGCTTACTTTTCTCTCTCAGTGTACCGCTCTGTTGTAGCTCCGTGGAGCTGGCGGAGTTGTCCACGTCTCACTGACTTGCTGTTTCCTAGCGTGTCCGTTGGCTGTGCCTGTCAGTATTGCCGTTGGTCCTCTCCCTTCTGAGAGTAAGCCTGTGCCTCCGCTGTTGCCTCCGGTTAAGCTTTTCTGAGTGAGCCTGTGCCTGTCAGTGTTGCCTTCGGTTCCTATTATTCCAGAGATAGAGCCTGTGCCTGTCAGTGTTGCCTTCGGTTCCTATTATTCCAGAGAATAGAGCCTGTGCCTGTCAGTGTTGCCTTCGGTTCCTATTATTCCAGAGATAGAGCCTGTGCCTGTCTGTGTTGCCTTCGGTTCCTATTATTCCAGAGATAGAGCCTGTGCCTGTCAACGTTGCCTTTGGGTTCATTTGTCATCAAGGAGCCAAATCCTATCAGTGTGGTCGAGGTTACCTATACCGCTGTTATAAGCCTGTCCTGTCAGTGTGGCCTAAGGTGACCTATACCGCTGATTAAACCTGCACCTGTCTGTGGGGCCTAGGTTACCTTCACCGCTGTGTTACCTGTACCTGTAAGTGAGGCCTAAGGTTACCTTTACCACTGTCAGAAGGCTGTCCTGTCACTGTGGTCACCCTGGTCGTCTGGGCCAGACAGTTTGCCTGGTTGTCTAGTCTCCTTTCTGAGCAGACTAGTGTCAGTCTCAGTGCGACCTGTTACCTGGGTCATGCTTGGTCTAAGTGCTTCCGTTGCCTCGCACTAGGTTCCCTGTTCCACTGGGGATCAGCCCTGCAGTACATACCTCCACATGTGGGCAACTTCCTAGGTGGTACTGTTGAGGTACTGTTATGAGGATGGAGTGGAGACTTTATTGATTAAGATGAGTTAATGAGGGAGAGGCAATTTGTGTTTTAAGATGAAATAGTGAGGAGGGGCATTGGTTGGTAGCGGTGTAAGTCGGACATGTTTTAAGTCACCCATATTGTATTTGTGTTTTAAGATGAAATAGTGAGGAGGGGTGGAGTCCTTGTAGAGAATATGACAAGAGTAGCCAAGTCCTGTCCAAATCACGCCCCTGTGTATTTCGACCTCAGGCAGTCAGGAGGAAAGCAGCTTATCTCAGCCTTGATGTTGCCCCAGGATGTACCAGGCACAGCCGGAGAATTTGTTGTCATGTGACCACATTCTGTTTTATATTATAGACATATAAATATATATATATATATATATATAAATCCAATAAAGAAAACAGCAGCACTCACAGGTCTTCGATATCATGTGTGTCACATAGTGAATATTTTATTAATCAACGTTTCGGGTGCATTACAGCAGCCTTAGTCAGGACAAGTGTGAAACCAAAATCCTCTCACATTTCAACCCCTCACTCCAGTGTAGCGCCAAAATTCGGCGCTAGTGATTGGTGCTTTTAAAACAACAGTATTTACAGAATTGTGCTGAGATGGACAGATAACGGAACAATCAGAAGCAGTTATCATAGATATAGAGGACAATTAAGAGGGGGACAAAACCGCTACATCTGAGTCAAAAAGTTTTCGTGGCATCTAATATGCTTGACCGGGACCGAGGGATCATGCGGCTGCCCATAGTGTAATAAGAACCCCTACAGTGTATCACTCACCCGTAAGAATCTGTGCCAAAAAAGACTGTGTAAAGTGTCAGTACTATTGCCAACAGTAAATGATACCATTCAATCTAGGGGAAAAGCTTATGAGCGATGTATCGATAGCTGTGCAATGCGATGGAGACCGGATGGGTCTAGATCGCATAAGATCACACAGCTCAACACCGTGGCTGAAATATTATCTAAATATCAGGCAGAGGGGCACATGATACACTGCTACAATCATAAATACCACTGACTGTATCCGATAGCTCTCTGCGATGTATCGGAGAACCAATGGATCTGTCTCCACTACATCGCAGAGCGCCGCCGTAGCGAGAACTCAGCGCTAACACTACAATGAAGATGTGGGCACAGACTATCAATCTGAACTAAAAATTAGTGGCCAGATAAGAAGAGACCTCAATGGTAGAATATGTTATACATATTAGATGTAAAGGTTCAAAAGCATTAAATCAGAACGTCGTGTTTGAGCGTGCAGAGGGAGTGTGTTTCAAAAAGGCTACATTGTAACACATTGGTAATGAAAGTAGTCAAAAGAATAAAGTGGATTACATTGTAGCAAATGAAAAATGCGATACGGAATAGAGCACTCGGGAACACCGACAGGCAACATAGCAGCCGCCGTGCAATGCGATGCAGACCCAATGGGTCCAAATCACACAAAACTCCCACGGCCCCGCATAGTGCCCCCGGTGATCACCGAGTAATGAGCGAAATGTCACCTAATGTGAAATCACAATAAAGATGAAAAATAGCTATACATGTGAGTGCTGTGCCACGCGCTGGCGCTCGAACGGATCATATAAAATGAAATGGTGAAGCACCATCACGCCGAACGCACAGAACATATGTCCATGGAACACACATCCCAAATATCGATAGGTACACAATAGAGCAGAGAATCGATATTATACAGAATCACTTAAGTCACTCATCATGGCACATATCTGATCTTATCATAGAGTTTTTACATGCATCTTAAAAAGATATCCATTAAGTTTCAAAGCCATAAAATGCTCATCTTATTATGTTGAACGATATGGTGAAGAGCCAATAGTACGCAAAGGCAGAAGCATATGTCTCTTTGTATCACAGTTATGCAGTTAATAGCAGTCCAATGCCAAGGACATATCCCGTGGGCTGGACCATGAGATACCCTGGGGATCAAATAAAGGTAATGTGTCCAGGAAAAACAAACTGGGTATGAATAAACCAGATGAAACTTATGCAAGTCACAAAGTGATAACTAAGTCAAGAGAATATTTGAATGTATAATCATTCTGGTGTAGTTCCTCTGTGTATTATTGTGGAAGGAGTTCACATGATAAGATCCAGTACGTTGTTGATCCAACGTAGTATAAATTGTGTTGTCCACCATATTGTGGAGGGTACAGGACTCATGAATCTTCTAATTGGGTCACATATAGCAATCTTTCTCAATTGTTTGCTGAGAGTTAGAAAGTCCTTTGTGTTGCCACTAGCAAGATCCATATGACAAAGAAACAGCTCAACAAGCCTGTAGAAAATCTATATATGTATTAGGAAGTACTGAGCCGGTGGTACCAACTACGCTAGACGCCAGTCCTAGTGATGCATAAAGGTCCACATCATAAAGGCATTGGTACTCCTGTTAGAAGAATGAGGCATAGGATAATTGTTCATTCAGACCATTTGGTGCAACAGTATTAAGATGTCGGATCCAATATGTCTCTCTTTGTAGGAGTTTTATTTTTCTGTTGCCGCCTCTCTTCATTGGTGGTACATGATCAATGATCATAGATCGCATTGTAGGTATAGTATGTTGAGCTGCTAAAAAGTGCCTGGGAACCGGTTTATCTGCTTTTCCTGTATTGAGTGCTGCTCTAATGGAAGAGCGATGATTGGCCATCCTTTCACGAAATGTGGTTTCAGTCTTACCCACATAATATAAGCCACACGGACAAATCAATATATATATAACATATTCAGTAGTACAGGTCACTCTGTGGCGTATGTTTATTTTGACATTCGTATGTGGGTGGCGAAAATGAGCTCCACTGAGCAGACTATTGCATGTTGTACAGTTTATGCATTTAAAGCAACCTATTTTTCTCTGGGCACCACGTAACCAGTTCTCCATTTTATGTCCGCTTGGGGTATTCGTAGATGATTGTACTCTATCAGGTTGCATTAAGAGATCCCGTAGGGTCCTGCCCCTCCTATATGCTATGTGTGGTGGTGGCATGTCTGTAAATGGCTTTGGCTGCCTACTGCTCTCTGTATACCGATTCAGGCTGTGGCTTACTTTTCTCTCTCAGTGTACCGCTCTGTTGTAGCTCCGTGGAGCTGGCGGAGTTGTCCACGTCTCACTGACTTGCTGTTTCCTAGCGTGTCCGTTGGCTGTGCCTGTCAGTATTGCCGTTGGTCCTCTCCCTTCTGAGAGTAAGCCTGTGCCTCCGCTGTTGCCTCCGGTTAAGCTTTTCTGAGTGAGCCTGTGCCTGTCAGTGTTGCCTTCGGTTCCTATTATTCCAGAGATAGAGCCTGTGCCTGTCAGTGTTGCCTTCGGTTCCTATTATTCCAGAGAATAGAGCCTGTGCCTGTCAGTGTTGCCTTCGGTTCCTATTATTCCAGAGATAGAGCCTGTGCCTGTCAGTGTTGCCTTCGGTTCCTATTATTCCAGAGATAGAGCCTGTGCCTGTCAGTGTTGCCTTCGGTTCCTATTATTCCAGAGAATAGAGCCTGTGCCTGTCAGTGTTGCCTTCGGTTCCTATTATTCCAGAGATAGAGCCTGTGCCTGTCTGTGTTGCCTTCGGTTCCTATTATTCCAGAGATAGAGCCTGTGCCTGTCAACGTTGCCTTTGGGTTCATTTGTCATCAAGGAGCCAAATCCTATCAGTGTGGTCGAGGTTACCTATACCGCTGTTATAAGCCTGTCCTGTCAGTGTGGCCTAAGGTGACCTATACCGCTGATTAAACCTGCACCTGTCTGTGGGGCCTAGGTTACCTTCACCGCTGTGTTACCTGTACCTGTAAGTGAGGCCTAAGGTTACCTTTACCACTGTCAGAAGGCTGTCCTGTCACTGTGGTCACCCTGGTCGTCTGGGCCAGACAGTTTGCCTGGTTGTCTAGTCTCCTTTCTGAGCAGACTAGTGTCAGTCTCAGTGCGACCTGTTACCTGGGTCATGCTTGGTCTAAGTGCTTCCGTTGCCTCGCACTAGGTTCCCTGTTCCACTGGGGATCAGCCCTGCAGTACATACCTCCACATGTGGGCAACTTCCTAGGTGGTACTGTTGAGGTACTGTTATGAGGATGGAATGGAGAATTTATTGATTAAGATGAGTTAATGAGGGAGAGGCAATTTGTGTTTTAAGATGAAATAGTGAGGAGGGGCATTGGTTGGTAGCGGTGTAAGTCGGACATGTTTTAAGTCACCCATATTGTATTTGTGTTTTAAGATGAAATAGTGAGGAGGGGTGGAGTCCTTGTAGAGAATATGACAAGAGTAGCCAAGTCCTGTCCAAATCACGCCCCTGTGTATTTCGACCTCAGGCAGTCAGGAGGAAAGCAGCTTATCTCAGCCTTGATGTTGCCCCAGGATGTGCCAGGCACAGCCGGAGAATTTGTTGTCATGTGACCACATTCTGTTTTATATTATAGACATATAAATATATATATATATATATATATATATAAATATATATATATATATATATATATATATATATATATATATATAAATCCAATAAAGAAAACAGCAGCACTCACAGGTCTTCGATATCATGTGTGTCACATAGTGAATATTTTATTAATCAACGTTTCGGGTGCATTACAGCAGCCTTAGTCAGGACAAGTGTGAAACCAAAATCCTCTCACATTTCAACCCCTCACTCCAGTGTAGCGCCAAAATTCGGCGCTAGTGATTGGTGCTTTTAAAACAACAGTATTTACATAATTGTGCTGAGATGGACAGATAACGGAACAATCAGAAGCAGTTATCATAGATATAGAGGACAATTAAGAGGGGGACAAAACCGCTACATCTGAGTCAAAAAGTTTTCGTGGCATCTAATATGCTTGACCGGGACCGAGGGATCATGCGGCTGCCCATAGTGTAATAAGAACCCCTACAGTGTATCACTCACCCGTAAGAATCTGTGCCAAAAAAGACTGTGTAAAGTGTCAGTACTATTGCCAACAGTAAATGATACCATTCAATCTAGGGGAAAAGCTTATGAGCGATGTATCGATAGCTGTGCAATGCGATGGAGACCGGATGGGTCTAGATCGCATAAGATCACACAGCTCAACACCGTGGCTGAAATATTATCTAAATATCAGGCAGAGGGGCACATGATACACTGCTACAATCATAAATACCACTGACTGTATCCGATAGCTCTCTGCGATGTATCGGAGAACCAATGGATCTGTCTCCACTACATCGCAGAGCGCCGCCGTAGCGAGAACTCAGCGCTAACACTACAATGAAGATGTGGGCACAGACTATCAATCTGAACAAAAAATTAGTGGCCAGATAAGAAGAGACCTCAATGGTAGAATATGTTATACATATTAGATGTAAAGGTTCAAAAGCATTAAATCAGAACGTCGTGTTTGAGCGTGCAGAGGGAGTGTGTTTCAAAAAGGCTACATTGTAACACATTGGTAATGAAAGTAGTCAAAAGAATAAAGTGGATTACATTGTAGCAAATGAAAAATGCGATACGGAATAGAGCACTCGGGAACACCGACAGGCAACATAGCAGCCGCCGTGCAATGCGATGCAGACCCAATGGGTCCAAATCACACAAAACTCCCACGGCCCCGCATAGTGCCCCCGGTGATCACCGAGTAATGAGCGAAATGTCACCTAATGTGAAATCACAATAAAGATGAAAAATAGCTATACATGTGAGTGCTGTGCCACGCGCTGGCGCTCGAACGGATCATATAAAATGAAATGGTGAAGCACCATCACGCCGAACGCACAGAATATATGTCCATGAAACACACATCCCAAATATCGATAGGTACACAATAGAGCAGAGAATCGATATTATACAGAATCACTTAAGTCACTCATCATGGCAGATATCTGATTTTATCATAGAGTTTTTACATGCATCTTAAAAAGATATCCATTAAGTTTCAAAGCCATAAAATGCTCATCTTATTATGTTGAACGATATGGTGAAGAGCCAATAGTACGCAAAGGCAGAAGCATATGTCTCTTTGTATCACAGTTATGCAGTTAATAGCAGTCCAATGCCCAGGACGTATCCTGTGGGCTGGACCATGAGATACCCTGGGGATCAAATAAAGGTAATGTGTCCAGGAAAAACAAACTGGGTATGAATAAACCAGATGAAACTTATGCAAGTTACAAAGTGATAACTAAGTCAAGAGAATATTTGAATGTATAATCATTCTGGTGTAGTTCCTCTGTGTATTATTGTGGAAGGAGTTCACATGATAAGATCCAGTACGTTGTTGATCCAACGTAGTATAAATTGTGTTGTCCACCATATTGTGGAGGGTACAGGACTCATGAATCTTCTAATTGGGTCACATATAGCAATCTTTCTCAATTGTTTGCTGAGAGTTAGAAAGTCCTTTGTGTTGCCACTAGCAAGATCCATATGACAAAGAAACAGCTCAACAAGCCTGTAGAAAATCTATATATGTATTAGGAAGTACTGAGCCGGTGGTACCAACTACGCTGGACGCCAGTCCTAGTGATGCATAAAGGTCCACATCATAAAGGCATTGGTACTCCTGTTAGAAGAATGAGGCATAGGATAATTGTTCATTCAGACCATTTGGTGCAACAGTATTAAGATGTCGGATCCAATATGTCTCTCTTTGTAGGAGTTTTATTTTTCTGTTGCCGCCTCTCTTCATTGGTGGTACATGATCAATGATCATAGATCGCATTGTAGGTATAGTATGTTGAGCTGCTAAAAAGTGCCTGGGAACCGGTTTATCTGCTTTTCCTGTATTGAGTGCTGCTCTAATGGAAGAGCGATGATTGGCCATCCTTTCACGAAATGTGGTTTCAGTCTTACCCACATAATATAAGCCACACGGACAAATCAATATATATATAACATATTCAGTAGTACAGGTCACTCTGTGGCGTATGTTTATTTTGGCATTCGTATGTGGGTGGCGAAAATGAGCTCCACTGAGCAGACTATTGCATGTTGTACAGTTTATGCATTTAAAGCAACCAGTTCTCCATTTTATGTCAGCTTGGGGTATTCGTAGATGATTGTACTCTATCAGGTTGCATTAAGAGATCCCGTAGGGTCCTGCCCCTCCTATATGCTATGTGTGGTGGTGGCATGTCTGTAAATGGCAGCGTTGGATCAGTTGATAGTATACTCCATTGTCTCTGAATGGTTTTTCCTAGTCTTTCAATGCCTGGTGCGTAATTAAGCACAAATGCAAGTCTATTGTCAGTTTCTTTAGGAAGTTTTTCAAGGAGATCTTTTTGTCTATATTGTAGAGCTCTCTGAAGTTGCTCATTGAGGATAGTATCCTGATATCCTCTTAGTTTAACATTTTTATACATCTCATTTAGTTGTGTAATGGCCGTTTCTTGATTATTATTATTCCTAATTACCCTCAAAAATTGTGAATAGGGAATGGCATTTTTTTGAGCTTTTGGATGGCAACTAGAGGCGTGTAGAGTGGAGTTTCTGTCTGTAGGTTTCTGATATAAAGTAATCCCAAGGGATGTACCTTGGATAAAAACTCTAACATCAAGAAAGTCCACTGCTTCATAACTGTAATTGTGCTTAAAACGAATGCATGATTCTAGTTGGTTGGGTGAGAAAATCCACTCAATGAGCTCTTGTGTGTTGCCCCTCCATATCAGAAACAGGTCATCGATGTACCTCTTATAGAAAACGACATTTGGATGCTGTAAATGTCGCTTCTCATATTGGCACATAAAGATATTCGCGTAGGAGGGTGCAACATTAGAACCCATTGAGGTTCCCGCTATTCGTAAATAAAAGTCATTTTCATAGCGAAAAAAGTTTTTTGTTAGAGTTAATTCCAAAAATTCACATAGCATCTCAATGGGATATGTGATGTTATATTCCTGATTAAGTAGGGTGTCCCTAACCGCATTAATACCTTCTTGATGTGGAATTACTGTATACAAACTGTCGACGTCTATAGTTACTAGTATGTCGGTCTCTTTCATAATTTCTATGTTGTGTATACATTGAAGGAAATGTGTGGTATCCTTTAAGTATGAATCCATACCTTGTACAATAGGTTGTAGGACTGTGTCAAGAAAGGTAGAAATTGGCTGTAAAAGAGACCCCCTTGCAGAGATGATTGGTCTGCCTGGTGGATTAATGAGGGTCTTGTGTATCTTGGGTAATAGGTATATGATTGGACAAATAGGATCTTGGTTTGATAAATATTTGTAGAGATTTTCAGAAATGTATTGATTTTGTTTAGCATGGCTAAGTATGTTATCAACATGTCTTTTGAAGGAATTCGTGGGATCAGATGGTAGTTTTAAGTGTTGGTATCAGTCAGTTGTCTTAGAACTTCTGTCTTATATGCTGTTTGATCTAATATAACAATTGCACCTCCTTTGTCGGCAGGTCTGATTACAATTGTGGTATCATTTTGAAGTGAGTTGAGAGCTTGTTGCTCTGTTTTGGAAAGATTTGATCTGGTCTTAGGGAATGTCATAGTATTGGCTTCTGTGATGATGGTGCGAGTGAAAGCTCTAATAGCTGGACTAGTCATAGGGGGATCAAAGTAACTTTTGGGTCTTAAAGTTTCATGTACTGTTGTCTGTGTCCCTTTGAAGTAGTCCTTCAGGTTCAATGTACGTTGAAATCTATGGGCGTCAATTTCTATTTGAAACCGGTTTGGTTTGGTGGTCGGGACAAATGACAACCCTCTAGATAACAACGTAATTTCTGCAGTTGTTAATGGTCTATTACTTAAATTGAAGACTAGTTCCTGGGCATAATTGGTGGTCTTCCTATGATTCTGTTGTCTACCCCCGCGTCTTGGGTGCGGGCGTTTGTGACCCCTGTGTTTCTTTTGTTGGCCCTGGTTTGTACTCCTAAAAAAGGAGCCTGTGTGGGTTGTGTATTAGATGTACTTAGAGTGTTAGTCTGAATGGAGTTGCTGGGTTCGTCAGTCTCTGAGGAGGAATTACCAGAGCTTAGGTCTACTGTGGTTAAATCTTTTGGTTTCAGAATTCTCTTAGTTCTTTTAGGGTGTGTGGGTTTTTGCCTTTGTCCTAACAACCAACTATAGACCCTCTTTTCCTTGTAGTCCTCCTTTACCTTGTGTAATTTGCTATTTTTAAAAGCTATTAATTCTTATTTATAATTAGCAGTGACAGTCTTAAGTTTATTATACCAATTGGTAGTAGTGTCAGCTAGAAGGGTTTCTTTATAAGTAAGATCAAATGTTTGTATATCCAATCTAACTTGTTTTAATATTTTTCCTACCTCTTCAACCACTAGTACCATTAAATCGAAAGAACACTTGTTTAAGATGCCACACCAACATCTACAGAATTCTGGGTTGGTGCGCCCAATAGTTGGTATATTACGTACCCGGAAACCCCTGTTACAATGTAGCCTTTTTGAAACACACTCCCTCTGCACGCTCAAACACGACGTTCTGATTTAATGCTTTTGAATCTTTACATCTAATATCTATAACATATTCTACCATTGAGGTCTCTTCTTATCTGGCCACTAATTTTTTGTTCAGATTGATAGTCTGTGCCCACATCTTCATTGTAGTGTTAGCTCTGAGTTCTCGCTACGGCAGCGCTCTGCGATGTAGTGGAGACAGATCCATTGGTTCTCCGATACATCGCAGAGAGCTATCGGATACAGTCAGTGGTATTTTTGATTGTAGCAGTGTATCATGTGCCCCTCTGCCTGATATTTAGATAATATTTCAGCTACGGTGTTGAGCTGTGTGATTTTATGCGATCTAGACCCATCCGGTCTCCATCGCATTGCACAGCCATCGATACATCGCTCATACGCTTTTCCCCTAGATTGAATGGTATCATTTACTGTTGGCAATAGTACTGACACTTTACACAGTCTTTTTTGGCACAGATTCCTACGGGTGAGTGATACACTGTAGAGGTTCTTATTACACTATGGGCAGCCGCATGATCCCTCGGTCCCGGTCAAGCATATCAGATGCCACGAAAACTTTTTGACTCAGATGTAGCGGTTTTGTACCCCTCTTAATTGTCCTCTATATCTATGAAAACTGCTTCTGATTGTTCCGTTATCTGTACATCTCAGCACAATTATGTAAATACTGTTGTTTTAAAAGCACCAATCACTAGCGCTGAATTTTGGCGCTACACTGGAGTAAGGGGTTGAAATGTAAGAGGATTTTGGTTTCACACTTGTCCTGACGAAGGCTGCTGTAATGCACCCGAAACGTTGATTAATAAAATATTCACTATGTGACACACATGATATCGAAGACCTGTGAGTGCTGCTGTTTTCTTTATTGGATTTATAATACGGCTTCCTACATCAGCACCCAGACACTTACACAACATTAACGTGAGTGCCTCTGTTTGGGAACGTATATATATATATATATATATATATATATATATATACACACACTCACAAGCATGTACATTTTATATGTAAACACACACACATACAACTGGGACTTATTTTAAAAATCCCTATACAAATGAGCATATCAAGATCTGTCATAGACGTACATGCATCTCAGATCACGTTACCTAAATCCTCATTTGCCCCTGTGGCCTATATTAGGGTAGCAAGACCATTACCACTTTTATGAAGTCCAAGGCTGACCATTACTCCAGTAATGTGAGTTTTGCACATAAAGGGATGATAACAGTGCATTTTCTACACCTCTTCCCTTGTCTTTGAATATGGATTGTGACGAGCTGACAGCATGTGTCCTACTATTGCTCCAATAAGCGAGGGTGGCTTGTAAGGGTGAGTCAAGCAGATAATAGGATGATACCACTGCATTTTCAACACCTCTGATATCTTATTATGTGCATGACTCACCATTACAAGCCACCATCGCTTAATGGATCAATGATAGATCACATGCTGCCAGCTCGTCAAAATCCATATTCCAAGACAAGGGCAGAGGTGTAGAAAATGCACTGGAATCATCCTATTATGTGCATGACTCACCATTACAAGCCACCCTCGCTTACTGAAGCAATCGTAGATCACATGCTGCCAGCTCGTCACAATCCATATTCCAAGACAAGGGCAGAGGTGTAGAAAATGTACTGGTATCATCCTATTATGTGCATAACTCACCATTACAAGCCAACCTCGCTCAATGGAGCAATCGTAGATCACATGCTGCCAGCTCGTCACAATCCATATTCCAAGACAAGGGCAGAGGTGTAGAAAATGCACTGGTATCATCCTATTATGTGTATGACTCACCATTACAAGCCACCCTCGCTTACTGGAGCATTCGTAGATCACATGCTCCCAGCTCTTCACAATCCATATTCAAAGACACAGGCAGAGGTGTACAAAATGCACTGGAATCATCCTATTATGTGCATGACTCACCATTACCAGCCTCCCTCGCATAATGGAGCAATCGTAGATCACATGCTGCCAGCTCGTCACAATCCATATTCCAAGACAAGGACAGAGGTGTAGAAAATGCATTGGTATCATCTTATTATGTGTAAGACTCACCATTACAAGCCATCCTTGCTTAATGTAGCATTCGTAGATCACATGCTGCCAGCTCGTCACAATCCATATTCCAAGACAAGGGCAGAGGTGTAGAAAATGCACTGGTATCATCCTTTTATGAACATGACTCACCATTACCAGCCTCCCTCGCATAATGGAGCAATCGTAGATCACATGCTGCCAGCTCGTCACAATCCATTTTCCAAGACAAGGGCAGAGGTGTAGAAAATGCATTGGTATCATCCTATTATGTGCATGACTCACCATTACAAGCCACCCTCACTTAATGGAGCAATAGTAGATCACATGCTGCCAGCTCGTCACAATCCATATTCCAAGACAAGGGCAGAGGTGTAGAAAATGCACTGGTATCCTCCTATTAGTTGCATGACTCACCATTACAAGCCATCCTCGCTTACTGGAGCAATTATAGATCACATGCTGCTAGCTCGTCACAATCCATATTCCAAGACAATGGCAGAGCTGTAGAAAATGCACTAGTATCATTCTATTATGTGAATGACTCACCATTACAACCCACCCTCGCTTACTGGAGCAATCGTAGATCACATGCTGCCAGCTCGTCACAATCCATATTCCACGACAAGGGCAGAGGTGTAGAAAATGCACTGCTATCATCCTATTATGTGCATGACTCACTATTACCAGCCTCCCTCGCATAATGGAGCAATTGTAGATCACATGCTGCCAGCTCGTCACAATCCATATTCCAAGACAAGGGCAGAGGTGTAGAAAATACATTGGTATCATCCTATTATGTGCATGACTCACCATTACAAGCCACCGTCGCTTAATGGAGCAATAGTAGATCACATGGTGCCAGATCGTCACAATCCATATTCCAAGACAATGGCAAAGGTGTAGAAAATGCAATGGTATCATCCGGTTATGTGCATGACTCACCATTACAACCCACCCTCGCTTACTGCAGCAATTGTAGATCACATGGTGCCAGCTCGTCACAATCCATATTCCAAGACAAGGGCAGAGGTGTAGAATATGCACTGGTATCATCCTATTATGTGCATGACTCAACATTACAAGCCACTCTCGCTTACTGGAGCAATTGTAGATCACATGCTTCCAGCTCGTCACAATCCATATTTCAAGACAAGGGCAGAGGTGTAGAAAATGCACTGGTATCATCGTATTATGTGCATGACACACCATTACAAGCCACCCTCGCTTACTGAAGCAATCGTAGATCACATGCTCCCAGCTCTTCACAATCCATATTCCAAGACAAAGGCAGAGGTGTACAAAATGCACTGGTATCATCCTATTATGTGCATGACTCACCCCTACAAGCCATCCTCGCTTACTGGAGGAATTGCAGTTCAAATGCTGCCAGCTTGTCAAAATCCATATTCCAAGATAAGGGCAGAAGTTTATAAAATGCACTGGTATCATCCATTTATGTGCATGACTCACCATTACAAGCCACCCTCGCTTACTGGAGCAATTGTAGATCACATGCTGCTAGCTCGTCACAATCCATATTCCAAGAGAAGGGCAGAGGTGTAGAAAATGTACTGGTATCATATTATTATGTGCATGACTCACCATTACAAGCCACCCTCGCTTAATGTAGCAATTGTAGATCACATGCTGCCAGCTCGTCACAATCCATATTCCAAGACAAGGGCAGAGGTGTAGAATATGCACTGGTATCATCCTATTATGTGCATGATTCACCATTTCAAGCCATCCTCGCTTACTGGAGTAATCGTATATCACATGCAGCCAGCTCGTCAAAATCCATATTCCAAGACAAGGGCAGAGGTGTAGAAAATGCACTGGTATCATCCTATTATGTGCATGACTCACCATTACAAGCCACTCTCGCTTACTGGAGCAATTATAGATCACATGCTGCTAGCTCGTCACAATCCATATTCCAAGACAAGGGCAGAGGTGTAGAAAATGCACTGGTATCATCCTATTATGTGCATGACTCACCATTACAAGCCACTCTCGCTTACTGGAGCAATTATAGATCACATGCTGCTAGCTCGTCACAATCCATATTCCAAGACAAGGGCAGAGGTGTAGAAAATGCACTGGTATCATCCTATTATGTGCATGACTCACCTTTACAAGCCACCCTCGCATACTGGAGCAATTGTAGATCACATGGTGCGAGTTAGTCACAATCCATATTCCAAGACAAGGGCAGAGGTGTAGAATATGCACTGGTATCATCCAATTATGTGCATGACTCACCATTACAAGCCACTCTCGCTTACTAGAGCAATTGTAGATCACATGCTGCCACTTGTCACAATCCATATTCCAAGACAAGAGCAGAGGTGTAGAAAATGCACTGGTATCATCCTATTATGTGCATGACTCACCATTAGAAGCCACCCTTGCTTACTGGAGCAATTGTAGATCACATGCTGCCAGCTCGTCACAATCCATATTCCAAGACAATGGCAAAGGTGTAGAAAATGCACTGGTATCATCCTATTATGTGCATGACTCAACATTACAAGCCACCCTCACTTACTAGAGCAATTGTAGATCACATGCTGCCAGCTCGTCACAATCCATATTCCAAGACAAGGGAGAGGTGTAGAAAATGTACTGGTATCATCCTATTATGTGCATGACTCACCATTACAAGCCACCCTCGCTTAATGTAGCAAGTGTAGATCACATGCTGCCAGCTCGTCACAATCCATATTCCAAGACAAGGGCAGAGGTGTAGAATATGCACTGGTATCATCCTATTATGTGCATGACTCACCATTTCAAGCCATCCTCGCTTACTGGAGTAATCGTATATCACATGCAGCCAGCTCGTCAAAATCCATATTCCAAGACAAGGGCAGAGGTGTAGAAAATGCACTGGTATCATCCTATTATGTGCATGACTCACCATTACAAGCCACTCTCGCTTACTGGAGCAATTATAGATCACATGCTGGTAGCTCGTCACAATCCATATTCCAAGACAAGGGCAGAGGTGTAGAAAATGCACTGGTATCATCCTATTATGTGCATGACTCACCTTTACAAGCCACCCTCTCTTACTGGAGCAATTGTAGATCACATGGTGCGAGCTCTTCACAATCCATATTCCAAGACAAGGGCAGAGGTGTAGAATATGCACTGGTATCATCCAATTATGTGCATGACTCACTATTACCAGCCTCCCTCGCATAATGGAGCAATTGTAGATCACATGCTGCCAGCTCGTCACAATCCATATTCCAAGACAAGGGCAGAGGTGTAGAAAATACATTGGTATCATCCTATTATGTGCATGACTCACCATTACAAGCCACCGTCGCTTAATGGAGCAATAGTAGATCACATGGTGCCAGATCGTCACAATCCATATTCCAAGACAATGGCAAAGGTGTAGAAAATGCACTGTATAATCCTATTATGTGCATGACTCAACATTACAAGCCACCCTCGCTTACTGGAGCAATTGTAGATCACATGCTGCTAGCTCGTCACAATCCATATTTCAAGACAAGGGCAGAAGTGTAGAAAATGCACTGGTATCATCCTATTATGTGCATGACTCACCATTAGAAGCCACCCTCGCTTACTGGAGCAATTGTAGATCACATGCTGCTTGCTCGTCACAATCCATAATCCAATACAAGGGCAGAGGTGTAGCAAATGCACTGGTATCATCCTATTATGTGCATGACTCACCATTACAAGCCACCCTCGCATAATGGAGCAATCGTAGATCACATGCTGCCTGCTCGTCACAATCCATATTCCAAGACAAGGGCAGAGGTGTAGAAAATACATTGGTATCATCCTATTATGTGCATGACTCACCATTACAAGCAACCTTCGCTTAATGGAGCAATAGTAGATCACATGGTGCCAGATCGTCACAATCCATATTCCAAGACAATGGCAAAGGTGTAGAAAATGCACTGGTATCATCCGATTATGTGCATGACTCACCATTACAACCCACTCTCGCTTACTGGAGCAATTCTAGATAACATGGTGCCAGCTCGTCACAATCCATATTCAAAGACAAGGGCAGAGGCGTAGAATATGCACTGGTAACATCCTATTATGTGCATGACTCACCATTACAAGCCACCCTCGCTTACTGGAGCAATTGTAGATCACATGCTGCTAGCTCGTCACAATCCATATTCCAAGACAAGGGCAGAAGTGTAGAAAATGCACTGGTATCATCCTATTATGTGCATGACTCACCATTACAAGCCACCCTCGCTTACTGGAATAATTGTAGATCACATGCTGCCAGCACGTCACAATCCATATTTCAAGACAAGGGCAGAGGTGTAGAAAATGCACTGGTATCATCCTATTATGTGCATGACTCACCATTACAAGCCACCCTCGCTTAATGGAGCAATTGTAGATCACATGCTGAAAGTTCGTCTCAATCCATATTCCAAGACAAGGGCAGAGGTGTAGAAAATGCACTGGTATCATCCAATTATGTGCATGACTCACCATTACAAGCCACCCTCGCTTAATGGAGCAATTGTAGATCACATGCTGAAAGTTCGTCTCAATCCATATTCCAAGACAAGGGCAGAGGTGTAGAAAATGCACTGGTATCATCCTATTATGTGCATAACTCACCATTACAAGCCACCCTCGCTTACTGGAGCAACTGTAGATCACATGCTGCAAGTTCGTCACAGTCCATATTCCAAGACAAGGGGAGAGGTGAAGAAAATGCACTGGTATCATCCTACTATGTGCATGACTCACCATTACAAGCCACCCTCGCTTACTGGAGTAACAGTAGATCACATGCTGCCAGCACGTCACAATCTATATTTCAAAACAAGGGCAGAGGAGAAGAAAATGCACTGGTATCATCCTATTATGTGCATGACTCACCATTACAAGCCACCCTCGCTTAATGGAGCAATTGTAGATTACATGCTGCCAGCTCGTCACAATCCATATTCCAAGACAAGGGCAGAGGTGTAGAAAATGCACTGGTATTATACTATTATGTGCATGACTCACCATTACAAGCCACCCTCGCTTACTGGAGCAACTGTAGATCATATGCTGCAAGCTCGTCACAATCCATATTTCAAGAGAAGGGCAGAGGTGAAGAAAATGCACTGGTATCATCCTATTATGTGCATGACTCACCATTACAAGCCACCCTCGCTTAATGGAGCAATTGTAGATCGCATGCTGCCAGCTCGTCACAATCCATATTCCAAGACAAGGGCAGAGGTGTAGAAAATGCACTGGTATCATCCTATTATGTGCATGACTCACCATTACAAGCCACCCTCGCTTACTGGAGCAACTGTAGATCACATGCTGCAAGTTCGTCACAGTCCATATTCCAAGACAAGGGGAGAGGTGAAGAAAATGCACTGGTATCATCCTATTATGTGCATGACTCACCATTACAAGCCACCCTCGCTTACTGGAGCAACTGTAGATCACATGCTGCAAGTTCGTCACAGTCCGTATTCCAAGACAAGGGGAGAGGTGAAGAAAATGCACTGGTATCATCCTATTATGTGCATGACTCACCATTACAAGCCACCCTCGCTTACTGGAGCAACTGTAGATCACATGCTGCAAGCTCGTCACAATCCATATTTCAAGACAAGGGCAGAGGTGAAGAAAATGCACTGGTATCATCCTATTATGTGCATGACTCACCATTACAAGCCACCCTCGCTTAATGGAGCAATAGTAGATCACATGCTGCCAGCTCGTCACAATCCATATTCCAAGACAAGGGCAGAGGTGTAGAAAATGCACTGGTATCCTCCTATTAGTTGCATGACTCACCATTACAAGCCATCCTCGCTTACTGGAGCAATTATAGATCACATGCTGCTAGCTCGTCACAATCCATATTCCAAGACAATGGCAGAGCTGTAGAAAATGCACTAGTATCATTCTATTATGTGAATGACTCACCATTACAACCCACCCTCGCTTACTGGAGCAATCGTAGATCACATGCTGCCAGCTCGTCACAATCCATATTCCACGACAAGGGCAGAGGTGTAGAAAATGCACTGCTATCATCCTATTATGTGCATGACTCACTATTACCAGCCTCCCTCGCATAATGGAGCAATTGTAGATCACATGCTGCCAGCTCGTCACAATCCATATTCCAAGACAAGGGCAGAGGTGTAGAAAATACATTGGTATCATCCTATTATGTGCATGACTCACCATTACAAGCCACCGTCGCTTAATGGAGCAATAGTAGATCACATGGTGCCAGATCGTCACAATCCATATTCCAAGACAATGGCAAAGGTGTAGAAAATGCAATGGTATCATCCGGTTATGTGCATGACTCACCATTACAACCCACCCTCGCTTACTGCAGCAATTGTAGATCACATGGTGCCAGCTCGTCACAATCCATATTCCAAGACAAGGGCAGAGGTGTAGAATATGCACTGGTATCATCCTATTATGTGCATGACTCAACATTACAAGCCACTCTCGCTTACTGGAGCAATTGTAGATCACATGCTTCCAGCTCGTCACAATCCATATTTCAAGACAAGGGCAGAGGTGTAGAAAATGCACTGGTATCATCGTATTATGTGCATGACACACCATTACAAGCCACCCTCGCTTACTGAAGCAATCGTAGATCACATGCTCCCAGCTCTTCACAATCCATATTCCAAGACAAAGGCAGAGGTGTACAAAATGCACTGGTATCATCCTATTATGTGCATGACTCACCCCTACAAGCCATCCTCGCTTACTGGAGGAATTGCAGTTCAAATGCTGCCAGCTTGTCAAAATCCATATTCCAAGACAAGGGCAGAAGTTTATAAAATGCACTGGTATCATCCATTTATGTGCATGACTCACCATTACAAGCCACCCTCGCTTACTGGAGCAATTGTAGATCACATGCTGCTAGCTCGTCACAATCCATATTCCAAGAGAAGGGCAGAGGTGTAGAAAATGTACTGGTATCATATTATTATGTGCATGACTCACCATTACAAGCCACCCTCGCTTAATGTAGCAATTGTAGATCACATGCTGCCAGCTCGTCACAATCCATATTCCAAGACAAGGGCAGAGGTGTAGAATATGCACTGGTATCATCCTATTATGTGCATGATTCACCATTTCAAGCCATCCTCGCTTACTGGAGTAATCGTATATCACATGCAGCCAGCTCGTCAAAATCCATATTCCAAGACAAGGGCAGAGGTGTAGAAAATGCACTGGTATCATCCTATTATGTGCATGACTCACCATTACAAGCCACTCTCGCTTACTGGAGCAATTATAGATCACATGCTGCTAGCTCGTCACAATCCATATTCCAAGACAAGGGCAGAGGTGTAGAAAATGCACTGGTATCATCCTATTATGTGCATGACTCACCATTACAAGCCACTCTCGCTTACTGGAGCAATTATAGATCACATGCTGCTAGCTCGTCACAATCCATATTCCAAGACAAGGGCAGAGGTGTAGAAAATGCACTGGTATCATCCTATTATGTGCATGACTCACCTTTACAAGCCACCCTCGCATACTGGAGCAATTGTAGATCACATGGTGCGAGTTAGTCACAATCCATATTCCAAGACAAGGGCAGAGGTGTAGAATATGCACTGGTATCATCCAATTATGTGCATGACTCACCATTACAAGCCACTCTCGCTTACTAGAGCAATTGTAGATCACATGCTGCCACTTGTCACAATCCATATTCCAAGACAAGAGCAGAGGTGTAGAAAATGCACTGGTATCATCCTATTATGTGCATGACTCACCATTAGAAGCCACCCTTGCTTACTGGAGCAATTGTAGATCACATGCTGCCAGCTCGTCACAATCCATATTCCAAGACAATGGCAAAGGTGTAGAAAATGCACTGGTATCATCCTATTATGTGCATGACTCAACATTACAAGCCACCCTCACTTACTAGAGCAATTGTAGATCACATGCTGCCAGCTCGTCACAATCCATATTCCAAGACAAGGGAGAGGTGTAGAAAATGTACTGGTATCATCCTATTATGTGCATGACTCACCATTACAAGCCACCCTCGCTTAATGTAGCAAGTGTAGATCACATGCTGCCAGCTCGTCACAATCCATATTCCAAGACAAGGGCAGAGGTGTAGAATATGCACTGGTATCATCCTATTATGTGCATGACTCACCATTTCAAGCCATCCTCGCTTACTGGAGTAATCGTATATCACATGCAGCCAGCTCGTCAAAATCCATATTCCAAGACAAGGGCAGAGGTGTAGAAAATGCACTGGTATCATCCTATTATGTGCATGACTCACCATTACAAGCCACTCTCGCTTACTGGAGCAATTATAGATCACATGCTGGTAGCTCGTCACAATCCATATTCCAAGACAAGGGCAGAGGTGTAGAAAATGCACTGGTATCATCCTATTATGTGCATGACTCACCTTTACAAGCCACCCTCTCTTACTGGAGCAATTGTAGATCACATGGTGCGAGCTCTTCACAATCCATATTCCAAGACAAGGGCAGAGGTGTAGAATATGCACTGGTATCATCCAATTATGTGCATGACTTACCATTACAAGCCACTCTCGCTTACTAGAGCAATTGTAGATCACATGCTGCCACTTGTCGCAATCCATATTCCAAGACAAGAGCAGAGGTGTAGAAAATGCACTGGTATCATCCTATTATGTGCATGACTCACCATTAGAAGCCACCCTTGCTTACTGGAGCAATTGTAGATCACATGCTGCCAGCTCGTCACAATCCATATTCCAAGACAATGGCAAAGGTGTAGAAAATGCACTGTATAATCCTATTATGTGCATGACTCAACATTACAAGCCACCCTCGCTTACTGGAGCAATTGTAGATCACATGCTGCTAGCTCGTCACAATCCATATTTCAAGACAAGGGCAGAGGTGTAGAAAATGCACTGGTATCATCCTATTATGTGCATGACTCACCATTAGAAGCCACCCTCGCTTACTGGAGCAATTGTAGATCACATGCTGCTTGCTCGTCACAATCCATAATCCAATACAAGGGCAGAGGTGTAGCAAATGCACTGGTATCATCCTATTATGTGCATGACTCACCATTACAAGCCACCCTCGCATAATGGAGCAATCGTAGATCACATGCTGCCTGTTCGTCACAATCCATATTCCAAGACAAGGGCAGAGGTGTAGAAAATACATTGGTATCATCCTATTATGTGCATGACTCACCATTACAAGCAACCTTCGCTTAATGGAGCAATAGTAGATCACATGGTGCCAGATCGTCACAATCCATATTCCAAGACAATGGCAAAGGTGTAGAAAATGCACTGGTATCATCCGATTATGTGCATGACTCACCATTACAAGCCACTCTCGCTTACTGGAGCAATTCTAGATAACATGGTGCCAGCTCGTCACAATCCATATTCAAAGACAAGGGCAGAGGCGTAGAATATGCACTGGTAACATCCTATTATGTGCATGACTCACCATTACAAGCCACCCTCGCTTACTGGAGCAATTGTAGATCACATGCTGCTAGCTCGTCACAATCCATATTCCAAGACAAGGGCAGAAGTGTAGAAAATGCACTGGTATCATCCTATTATGTGCATGACTCACCATTACAAGCCACCCTCGCTTACTGGAATAATTGTAGATCACATGCTGCCAGCACGTCACAATCCATATTTCAAGACAAGGGCAGAGGTGTAGAAAATGCACTGGTATCATCCTATTATGTGCATGACTCACCATTACAAGCCACCCTCGCTGAATGGAGCAATTGTAGATCACATGCTGAAAGTTCGTCTCAATCCATATTCCAAGACAAGGGCAGAGGTGTAGAAAATGCACTGGTATCATCCAATTATGTGCATGACTCACCATTACAAGCCACCCTCGCTTAATGGAGCAATTGTAGATCACATGCTGAAAGTTCGTCTCAATCCATATTCCAAGACAAGGGCAGAGGTGTAGAAAATGCACTGGTATCATCCTATTATGTGCATAACTCACCATTACAAGCCACCCTCGCTTACTGGAGCAACTGTAGATCACATGCTGCAAGTTCGTCACAGTCCATATTCCAAGACAAGGGGAGAGGTGAAGAAAATGCACTGGTATCATCCTACTATGTGCATGACTCACCATTACAAGCCACCCTTGCTTACTGGAGTAACAGTAGATCACATGCTGCCAGCACGTCACAATCTATATTTCAAAACAAGGGCAGAGGAGAAGAAAATGCACTGGTATCATCCTATTATGTGCATGACTCACCATTACAAGCCACCCTCGCTTAATGGAGCAATTGTAGATCACATGCTGCCAGCTCGTCACAATCCATATTCCAAGACAAGGGCAGAGGTGTAGAAAATGCACTGGTATTATACTATTATGTGCATGACTCACCATTACAAGCCACCCTCGCTTACTGGAGCAACTGTAGATCATATGCTGCAAGCTCGTCACAATCCATATTTCAAGAGAAGGGCAGAGGTGAAGAAAATGCACTGGTATCATCCTATTATGTGCATGACTCACCATTACAAGCCACCCTCGCTTAATGGAGCAATTGTAGATCGCATGCTGCCAGCTCGTCACAATCCATATTCCAAGACAAGGGCAGAGGTGTAGAAAATGCACTGGTATCATCCTATTATGTGCATGACTCACCATTACAAGCCACCCTCGCTTACTGGAGCAACTGTAGATCACATGCTGCAAGTTCGTCACAGTCCATATTCCAAGACAAGGGGAGAGGTGAAGAAAATGCACTGGTATCATCCTATTATGTGCATGACACACCATTACAAGCCACCCTCGATTAATGGAGCAATTGTAGATCACATGCTGCCAGTTCGTCACAATCCATATTCCAAGACAAGGGCAGAGGTGTAGAAAATGCACTGGTATCATCCTATTATGTGAATAACTCACCATTACAAGCCACCCTCGCTTACTGGAGCAACTGTAGATCACATGCTGCAAGTTCGTCACAGTCCATATTCCAAGACAAGGGGAGAGGTGAAGAAAATGCACTGGTATCATCCTACTATGTGCATGACTCACCATTACAAGCCACCCTCGCTTACTGGAGTAACAGTAGATCACATGCTGCCAGCACGTCACAATCTATATTTCAAGACAAGGGCAGAGGTGAAGAAAATGCACTGGTATCATCCTATTATGTGCATGACTCACCATTACAAGCCACCCTCGCTTAATGGAGCAATTGTAGATCACATGCTGCCAGCTCGTCACAATCCAAATTCCAAGACAAGGGCAGAGGTGTAGAAAATGCACTGGTATCATCCTATTATGTGCATGACTCACCATTACAAGCCACCCTCGCTTACTGGAGCAACTGTAGATCACATGCTGGAAGATCGTCACATTCCATATTCCAAGACAAGGGGAGAGGTGAAGAAAATGCACTGGTATCATCCTATTATGTGCATGACTCACCATTACAAGCCACCCTCGCTTACTGGAGCAACTGTAGATCACATGCTGCAAGCTTGTCACAATCCATATTTCAAGACAAGGGCACAGGTGAAGAAAATGAACTGGTATCATCCTATTATGTGCATGACTCACCATTACAAGCCACCCTAGCTTAATGGAGCAATTGTAGATCACATGCTGCCAGTTCGTCACAATCCATATTCCAAGACAAAAGCAGAGGTGTAGAAAATGCACTGGTATCATCCTATTATGTGCATGACTCACCATTACAAGCCACCCTCGTTTACTGGAATAATTGTAGATCACATGCTGCCAGTACGTCACAATCCATATTTCAAGACAAGGGCAGAGGTGTAGAAAATGCACTGTTATCATCCTATTATGTGCATGACTCACCATTACAAGCCATGCTCGCTTAATGGAGCAATTGTAGATCACATGCTGCCAGTTCGTCACAATCCATATTCCAAGACAAGGGAAGAGGTGTAGAAAATGCACTGGTATCATCCTATTATGTGCATGACTCACCATTACAAGCCAACCTCGCTTAATGGAGCAATTGTAGATCACATGCTGCCAGTTCGTCACAATCCATATTCCAAGACAAAGGCAGAGGTGTAGAAAATGCACTGGTATCATCCTATTATGTGCATGACTCACCATTACAAGCCACCCTCGCTTACTGGAGAAATTGTAGATCACATGCTGCCAGCTCGTCACAATCCATATTGAAGACAAGGGCAGAGGTGTAGAACATGCACTGGTATTATCCTATTATGTGCATGACTCACCATTACAAGCCACCCTCGTTTAATGGAGCAATTGTAGATCACATGCTGCCAGCACGTCACAATCCATATTTCAAGACAAGGGCAGAGGTGTAGAAAATGCACTGGTATCATCCCATTATGTGCATGACTCACCATTACAAGCCACCCTCGCTTACTGGAGCAACTGTAGATCACATGCTGCAAGCTCGTCACAATCCATATTCCAAGAGAAGGGCAGAGGTGAAGAAAATGCACTGGTATCATCCTATTATGTGCATGACTCACCATTACAAGCCACCCTTGCTTAATGGAGCAATTGTAGATCACATGCTGCCAGCTCGTCACAATCCATATTCCAAGACAAGGGCAGAGGTGTAGAAAATGCACTGGTATCATCCTATTATGTGCATGACTCACCATTACAAGCCACCCTCGCTTACTGGAGCAACTATAGATCACATGCTGCAAGTTCGTCACAGTGCATATTCCAAGACAAGGGGAGGTGTGAAGAAAATGCACTGGTATCATCCTATTATGTGCATGACTCACCATTACAAGCCACCCTCGCTTAATGGAGCAATTGTAGATCACATGCTGCCAGCTCGTCACAATCCATATTCCAAGACAAGGGCAGAGGTGTAGAAAATGCACTGGTGTTATCCTATTATGTGCATGACTCACCATTACAAGCCACCCTTGCTTAATGGAGCAATTGTAGATCACATGCTGCCAGCACGTCACAATCCATATTTCAAGAGAAGGGCAGAGGTGTAGAAAATGCACTGGTATCATCCTGTTATGTGCATGACTCACCATTACAAGCAACCCTCGCTTACTGGAGCAACTGTAGATCACATGCTTCCAGTACGTCACAATCCATATTTCAAGACAAGGGCAGAGGTGTAGAAAATGCACTGGTATCATCCTATTATGTGCATGACTCACCATTACAAGCCACCCTCGCTTAATGGAGCAATTGTAGATCACATGCTGCCAGTTCGTCACAATCCATATTCCAAGACAAGGGCAGAGGTGTAGAAAATGCACTGGTATCATCCTATTATGTGCATGACTCACCATTACAAGCCACCCTCGCTTACTGGAATAATTGTAGATCACATGCTGCCAGCACGTCACAATCCATATTTCAAGACAAGGGCAGAGGTGTAGAAAATGCACTGGTATCATCCTATTATGTGCATGACTCACCATTACAAGCCACCCTCGCTTAATGGAGCAATTGTAGATCACATGCTGCCAGTTCGTCACAATCCATATTCCAAGACAAGGGCAGAGGTGTAGAAAATGCACTGGTATCATTCTATTATGTGCATGACTCACCATTACAAGCCACCCTGGCTTAATGGAGCAATTGTAGATCACATGCCGCCAGTTCGTCACAATCCATATTCCAAGACAAGGGGAGAGGTTAAGAAAATGCACTGGTATCATCCTACTATGTGCATGACTCACCATTACAAGCCACCCTCGCTTACTGGAGTAACAGTAGATCACATGCTGCCAGCACGTCACAATCCATATTTCAAGACAAGGGCAGAGGTGAAGAAAATGCACTGGTACCATCCTGTTATGTGCATGACTCACCATTACAAGCCACCCTCGCTTAAATGAGCAATTGTAGATCACATGCTGCCAGCTCGTCACAATCCATGTTCCAAGACAAGGGCAGAGGTGTAGAAAATGCACTGGTATTATACTATTATGTGCATGACTCACCATTACAAGCCACCCTCGCTTAATGGAGCAATTGTAGATCACATGCTGCAAGCACGTCACAATCCATATTCCAAGACAAGGGCAGAGGTGTAGAAAATGCACTGGTATCATCCTATTATGTGCATGACTCACCATTACAAGCCACCCTCGCTTAATGGATCAATTGTAGATCACATGCTGCCAGCTAGTCACAATCCATATTTCAAGACAAGGGCAGAGGTGAAGAAAATGCACTGGTATCATCCTATTATGTACATGACTCACCATTACAAGCCACCCTCGCTTAATGGAGCGATTGTAGATCACATGCTGCCAGCTCGTCACAATCCATATTCCAAAACAAGGGCAGAGGTGTAGAAAATGCACTGGTATAATCCTATTATGTGCATGATTCGCCATTACAAGCCACCCTCGCTTAATGGAGCAATTGTAGATCACATGCTGCCAGTTCGTCACAATCCATATTCTAAGACAAGGGCAGAGGTGTAGAAAATGCACTGGTATCATCCTATTATGTGCACGACTCACCATTACAAGCCACCCTAGCTTAATGGAGCAATTGTAGGTCACATGCTGCCAGTTCGTCACAATCCATATTCCAAGACAAGGGCAGAGGTGTAGAAAATGCACTGGTATCATCCTATTATGTGCATGACTCACCATTACAAGCCACCCTCGCTTACTGGAATAATTGTAGATCACATGCTGCCAGCACGTCACAATCCATATTTCAAGACAAGGGGAGAGGTGTAGAAAATGCACTGGTATCATCCTATTATGTGCATGACTCACCATTACAAGCCACCTCGCTTAATGGAGCAATTGTAGATCACTTGCTGCCAGTTCGTCACAATCCATACTCCAAGACAAGGGCAGAGGTGTAGAAAATGCACTGGTATCATCCTATTATGTGCATGACTCACCATTACAAGCCACCCTCGCTTACTGGAATAATTGTAGATGCTGCCAGCACGTCACAATCCATATTTCAAAACAAGGGCAGAGGTGTAGAAAATGCACTGGCATCATCCTATTATGTGCATGAATCACCATTACAAGGCAACCTCGCTTAATGGAGCAATTGTAGATCACAAGCTGCAAGCTCGTCACAATCCATATTCCAAGACAAGGGCAGAGGTGTAGAAAATGCACTGTTATCATCCTATTATGTGCATGACTCACCATTACAAGCCACCCTCGCTTAATTGAGCAATTGTAGGTCACATGCTGCCAGTTCATCACAATCCATATTCCAAGACAAGGGCAGAGGTGTAGAAAATGCACTGGTATCATCCTATTATGTGCATGACTCACCATTACAAGCTACCCTCGCTTACTGGAATAATTGTAGATCACATGCTGCCAGCACGTCACAATCCATATTTCAAGACAAGGGCAGAGGTGTAGAAAATGCACTGGTATCATCCTATTATGTGCATGACTTACCATTACAAGCCACCCTCGCTTACTGGAGCAACTGTAGATCACATGCTGCAAGCTCGCCACAATCCATATTTCAAGACAAGGGCAGAGGTGAAGAAAATGCACTGGTATCATACTATTATGTGCATGACTCACTATTACAAGCCACCCTCGCTTAATGGAGCAATTATAGATCACATGCTGCCAGCTCGTCACAATCCATATTCCAAGACAAGGGCAGAGGTGTAGAAAATGCACTGGTATCATCCTATTATGTGCATGACTCACCATTACAAGCCACCCTCGCTTAATGGATCAATTGTAGATCACATGCTGCCAGCTAGTCACAATCCATATTTCAAGACAAGGGCAGAGGTGAAGAAAATGCACTGGTATCATCCTATTATGTACATGACTCACCATTACAAGCCACCCTCGCTTAATGGAGCGATTGTAGATCACATGCTGCCAGCTCGTCACAATCCATATTCCAAAACAAGGGCAGAGGTGTAGAAAATGCACTGGTATAATCCTATTATGTGCATGATTCGCCATTACAAGCCACCCTCGCTTAATGGAGCAATTGTAGATCACATGCTGCCAGTTCGTCACAATCCATATTCTAAGACAAGGGCAGAGGTGTAGAAAATGCACTGGTATCATCCTATTATGTGCACGACTCACCATTACAAGCCACCCTAGCTTAATGGAGCAATTGTAGGTCACATGCTGCCAGTTCGTCACAATCCATATTCCAAGACAAGGGCAGAGGTGTAGAAAATGCACTGGTATCATCCTATTATGTGCATGACTCACCATTACAAGCCACCCTCGCTTACTGGAATAATTGTAGATCACATGCTGCCAGCACGTCACAATCCATATTTCAAGACAAGGGGAGAGGTGTAGAAAATGCACTGGTATCATCCTATTATGTGCATGACTCACCATTACAAGCCACCTCGCTTAATGGAGCAATTGTAGATCACTTGCTGCCAGTTCGTCACAATCCATACTCCAAGACAAGGGCAGAGGTGTAGAAAATGCACTGGTATCATCCTATTATGTGCATGACTCACCATTACAAGCCACCCTCGCTTACTGGAATAATTGTAGATGCTGCCAGCACGTCACAATCCATATTTCAAAACAAGGGCAGAGGTGTAGAAAATGCACTGGCATCATCCTATTATGTGCATGAATCACCATTACAAGGCAACCTCGCTTAATGGAGCAATTGTAGATCACAAGCTGCAAGCTCGTCACAATCCATATTCCAAGACAAGGGCAGAGGTGTAGAAAATGCACTGTTATCATCCTATTATGTGCATGACTCACCATTACAAGCCACCCTCGCTTAATTGAGCAATTGTAGGTCACATGCTGCCAGTTCATCACAATCCATATTCCAAGACAAGGGCAGAGGTGTAGAAAATGCACTGGTATCATCCTATTATGTGCATGACTCACCATTACAAGCTACCCTCGCTTACTGGAATAATTGTAGATCACATGCTGCCAGCACGTCACAATCCATATTTCAAGACAAGGGCAGAGGTGTAGAAAATGCACTGGTATCATCCTATTATGTGCATGACTTACCATTACAAGCCACCCTCGCTTACTGGAGCAACTGTAGATCACATGCTGCAAGCTCGCCACAATCCATATTTCAAGACAAGGGCAGAGGTGAAGAAAATGCACTGGTATCATACTATTATGTGCATGACTCACTATTACAAGCCACCCTCGCTTAATGGAGCAATTATAGATCACATGCTGCCAGCTCGTCACAATCCATATTCCAAGACAAGGGCAGAGGTGTAGAAAATGCACTGGTATCATCCTATTATGTGCATGACTCACCATTACAAGCCACCCTCGCGTACTGGAAAAATTGTAGATCACATGCTGCCAGCACGTCACAATCCATATTTCAAGACAAGGGCAGAGGTGTAGAAAATGCACTGGTATCATCCTATTATGTGCATGACTCACCATTACAAGCTACCCTCGCTTACTGGAGCAACTGTAGATCACATGCTGCAAGCTCGCCACAATCCATATTTCAAGACAAGGTCAGAGGTGAAGAAAATGCACTGGTATCATACTATTATGTGCATGACTCACTATTACAAGCCACCCTCGCTTAATGGAGCAATTATAGATCACATGCTGCCAGCTCGTCACAATCCATATGCCAAGACAAGGGCAGAGGTGTAGAAAATGCACTGGTATCATCCTATTATGTGCATGATTCACCATTACAAGCCACCCTCGCTTAATGGAGCAATTGTAGATCACATGCTGCCAGTTTGTCACAATCCATATTCCAAGACAAGGGCAGAGGTGTAGAAAATGCACTGGTATCATCCTATTATGTGCATGACTCACCATTACAAGCCACCCTCGCTTAATGGAGCAATTGTAGATCACATGCTGCAAGCTCATCACAATCCATATTCCAAGACAAGGGCAGAGGTGTAGAAAATGAACTGGTATCATCCTATTATGTGCATGACTCACCATTATAAGCCAACCTCGCTTAATGGAGCAATTGCAGATCACATGCTGCAAGCTCGTCACAATCCATATTTCAAGACAAGGGCAGAGGTGAAGAAAATGCACTGGTATCATCCTATTATGTGCATGACTCACCATTACAAGCCACCCTCGTTTAATGGAGCAATTGTACATCACATGCTGCCAGCTCGTCACAATCCATATTCCAAGACAAGGGCAGAGGTGTAGAAAATGTACTGGTATTATCCTATTATGTGCATGATTCACCATTACAAGCCACCCTCGCTTAATGGAGCAATTGTAGATCACATGCTGCCAGTTCGTTACAATCCATTTTCCAAGACAAGGGCTGAGGTGTAAAAAATGCACTGGTATCATCCTATTCTGTGAATGACTCACCATTACAAGCCACCCTCGCTTAATGGAGCAATTGTAGATCACATGCTGCCAGTTCGTCACAATCCATATTCCAAGACAAGGGCAGAGGTGTAGAAAATGCACTGGTATCATCATATTATGTGCATGACTCATCATTACAAGCCACCCTCGCTTACTGGAGCAATTGTAGATCACATGCTGCCAGTTCGTCACAATCCATATTCCAAGACAAGGGCAGAGGTGTAGAAAATGCACTGGTATCATCCTATTATGTGCATGACTCACCATTACAAGCCACCCTCGCTTAATGGAGCAATTGTAGATCACATGCTGCCAGCTCATCACAATCCATATTCCAAGACAAGGGCAGAGGTTTAGAAAATGCAATGGTATCATCCTATTATGTGCATGACTCACCATTACAAGCCAACCTCGCTTAATGGAGCAATTGCAGATCACATGCTGCAAGCTCGTCACAATCCATATTTCAAGACAAGGGCAGAGGTGAAGAAAATGCACTGGTATCATCCTATTATGTGCATGACTCACCATTACAAGCCACCCTCGTTTAATGGAGCAATTGTACATCACATGCTGCCAGCTCGTCACAATCCATATTCCAAGACAAGGGCAGAGGTGTAGAAAATGTACTGGTATCATCCTATTATGTGCATTTTTCACCATTACAAGCCACCCTCGCTTAATGGAGCAATTGTAGATCACATGCTGCCAGTTCGTCACAATCCATTTTCCAAGACAAGGGCAGAGGTGTAAATAATGCACTGGTATCATCCTATTCTGTGAATGACTCATCATTACAAGCCACCCTCGCTTACTGGAGCAATTGTAGATCACATGCTGCCAGTTCGTCACAATCCATATTCCAAGACAAGGGCAGAGGTGTAGAAAATGCACTGGTATCATCCTATTATGTGCATGACTCACCATTACAAGCCACCCTCGCTTAATGGAGCAATTGTAGATGACATGCTGCCAGTTCGTCACAATCCATATTCCAAGACAAGGGCAGAGGTGTAGAAAATGCACTGGTATCATCCTATTATGTGCATGACTCACCATTACAAGCCACCCTCGCTTAATGGAGCAATTGTAGATCACATGCTGCAAGCTCATCACAATCCATATTCCAAGACAAGGGCAGAGGTGTAGAAAATGCACTGGTATCATCCTATTATGTGCATGACTCACCATTACAAGCCAACCTCGCTTAATGGAGCAATTGCAGATCACATGCTGCAAGCTCGTCACAATCCATATTTCAAGACAAGGGCAGAGGTGAAGAAAATGCACTGGTATCATCCTATTATGTGCATGACTCACCATTACAAGCCACCCTCGTTTAATGGAGCAATTGTACATCACATGCTGCCAGCTCGTCACAATCCATATTCCAAGACAAGGGCAGAGGTGTAGAAAATGTACTGGTATCATCCTATTATGTGCATGATTCACCATTACAAGCCACCCTCGCTTAATGGAGCAATTGTAGATCACATGCTGCCAGTTCGTTACAATCCATTTTCCAAGACAAGGGCAGAGGTGTAAAAAATGCACTGGTATCATCCTATTCTGTGAATGACTCACCATTACAAGCCACCCTCGCTTAATGGAGTAATTGTAGATCACATGCTGCCAGTTCGTCACAATCCATATTCCAAGACAAGGGCAGAGGTGTAGAAAATGCACTGGTATCATCCTATTATGTGCATGACTCACCATTACAAGCCACCCTCGCTTATTGGAGCAATTGTAGATCACATGCTGCCAGCTCATCACAATCCATATTCCAAGACAAGGGCAGAGGTGTAGAAAATGCACTGGTATCATCCTATTATGTGCATGACTCACCATTACAAGCCAACCTCGCTTAATGGAGCAATTGCAGATCACATGCTGCAAGCTCGTCACAATCCATATTTCAAGACAAGGGCAGAGGTGAAGAAAATGCACTGGTATCATCCTATTATGTGCATGACTCACCATTACAAGCCACCCTCGTTTAATGGAGCAATTGTACATCACATGCTGCCAGCTCGTCACAATCCATATTCCAAGACAAGGGCAGAGGTGTAGAAAATGTACTGGTATCATCCTATTATGTGCATGATTCACCATTACAAGCCACCCTCGCTTAATGGAGCAATTGTAGATCACATGCTGCCAGTTCGTCACAATCCATTTTCCAAGACAAGGGCAGAGGTGTAAAAAATGCACTGGTATCATCCTATTCTGTGAATGACTCACCATTACAAGCCACCCTCGCTTAATGGAGCAATTGTAGATCACATGCTGCCAGTTCGCCACAATCCATATTCCAAGACAAGGGCAGAGGTGTAGAAAATGCACTGGTATCATCATATTATGTGCATGACTCATCATTACAAGCCACCCTCGCTTACTGGAGCAATTGTAGATCACATGCTGCCAGTTCGTCACAATCCATTTTCCAAGACAAGGGCAGAGGTGTAGAAAATGCACTGGTATCATCCTATTCTGTGCATGACTCACCATTACAAGCCACCCTCGCTTAATGGAGCAATTGTAGATGACATGCTGCCAGTTCGTCACAATCCATATTCCAAGACAAGGGCAGAGGTGTAGAAAATGCACTGGTATCATCCTATTATGTGCATGACTCACCATTACAAGCCACCCTCGCTTAATGGAGCAATTGTAGATCACATGCTGCCAGTTCGTCACAATCCATACTCCAAGACAAGGGCAGAGGTGTAGAAAATGCACTGGTATCATCCTATTATGTGCATGACTCACCATTACAAGCCACCCTCGCTTACTGGAATAATTGTAGATGCTGTCAGCACGTCACAATCCATATTTCAAGACAAGGGCACAGGTGTAGAAAATGCACTGGTATCATCCTATTATGTGCATGATTCACCATTACAAGCCTCCCTCGCTTAATGGAGCAATTCTAGATCACATGCTGCCAGTTTGTCACAATCCATATTTCAAGACAAGGGCAGAGGTATAGAAAATGCACTGGTATCATCCTATTATGTGCATGACTCACCATTACAAGCCACCCTCGCTTAATGGAGCAATTACAGATCACATGCTGCCAGTTCGTCACAATCCATATTCCAAGACAAGGGCAGAGGTGTAGAAAATGCACTGGTATCATCTTATTATGTGCATGACTCACCATTACAAGCCACCCTCGCATACTGGAGCAACTGTAGATCACATGCTGCAAGCTCGTCACAATCCATATTTCAAGACAAGGGCAGAGGTGTAGAAAATGCACTGGTATTATCCTATTATGTGCATGACTCACCATTACAATCCACTCTCGCTTAATGGAGCAATTTTAGATCACATGCTGCCAGCACGTCACAATCCATATTTCAAGACAAGGGCAGAGGTGTAGAAAATGCACTGGTATCATCCTATTATGTGCATGACTCACCATTACAAGCCACCCTCGCTAACTGGAGCAACTGTAGATCACATGCTGCAAGCTCGTCACAATCCATATTTCAAGACAAGGGCAGAGGTGAAGAAAATGCACTGGTATCATCCTATTATGTGCATGACTCACCATTACAAGCCACCCTCGCTAACTGGAGCAACTGTAGATCACATGCTACAAGCTCGTCACAATCCATATTTCAAGACAAGGGCAGAGGTGAAGAAAATGCACTGGTATCATCCTATTATGTGCATGACTCACCATTACAAGCCACCCTCGCTTAATGGAGCAATTGTAGATCACATGCTGCCAGCTCGTCACAAACCATATTCCAAGACAAGGGCAGAGGTGTAGAAAATGCACTGGTATCATCCTATTATGTGCATGACTCACCATTACAAGCCACCTTCGTTTACTGGAGCAATTGTAGATCACATGCTGCAATGTTGTCACAGTCCATATTCCAAGACAAGGGCAGAGGTGAAGAAAATGCACTGGTATCATCCTATTATGTGCATGACTCACCATTACAAGCCAGCCTCGCTTAATGGAGCAATTGCAGATCACATGCTGCCAGCTCGTCACAAACCATATTCCAAGACCAGGGCAGAGGTGTAGAAAATGCACTGGTATCATCCTATTATGTGCATGACTCACCATTACAAGCCACCTTCGTTTACTGGAGCAATTGTAGATCACATGCTGCAAGGTCGTCACAGTCCATATTCCAAGACAAGGGCAGAGGTGAAGAAAATGCACTGGTATCATCCTATTATGTGCATGACTCACCATTACAAGCCAGCCTCGCTTAATGGAGCAATTGTAGATCACATGCTGCAAGCTCGTCACAAACCATATTCCAAGACAAGGGCAGAGGTGTAGAAAATGCACTGGTATCATCCTATTATGTGCATGACTCACCATTACAAGCCACCCTCGCTTAATGGAGCAATTGTAGATCACATGCTGCAAGCTCATCACAATCCATATTCCAAGACAAGGGCAGAGGTGTAGAAAATGCACTGGTATCATCCTATTATGTGCATGACTCACCATTACAAGCCAACCTCGCTTAATGGAGCAATTGCAGATCACATGCTGCAAGCTCGTCACAATCCATATTTCAAGACAAGGGCAGAGGTGAAGAAAATGCACTGGTATCATCCTATTATGTGCATGACTCACCATTACAAGCCACCCTCGTTTAATGGAGCAATTGTACATCACATGCTGCCAGCTCGTCACAATCCATATTCCAAGACAAGGGCAGAGGTGTAGAAAATGTACTGGTATCATCCTATTATGTGCATGATTCACCATTACAAGCCACCCTCGCTTAATGGAGCAATTGTAGATCACATGCTGCCAGTTCGTTACAATCCATTTTCCAAGACAAGGGCAGAGGTGTAAAAAATGCACTGGTATCATCCTATTCTGTGAATGACTCACCATTACAAGCCACCCTCGCTTAATGGAGTAATTGTAGATCACATGCTGCCAGTTCGTCACAATCCATATTCCAAGACAAGGGCAGAGGTGTAGAAAATGCACTGGTATCATCCTATTATGTGCATGACTCACCATTACAAGCCACCCTCGCTTATTGGAGCAATTGTAGATCACATGCTGCCAGCTCATCACAATCCATATTCCAAGACAAGGGCAGAGGTGTAGAAAATGCACTGGTATCATCCTATTATGTGCATGACTCACCATTACAAGCCAACCTCGCTTAATGGAGCAATTGCAGATCACATGCTGCAAGCTCGTCACAATCCATATTTCAAGACAAGGGCAGAGGTGAAGAAAATGCACTGGTATCATCCTATTATGTGCATGACTCACCATTACAAGCCACCCTCGTTTAATGGAGCAATTGTACATCACATGCTGCCAGCTCGTCACAATCCATATTCCAAGACAAGGGCAGAGGTGTAGAAAATGTACTGGTATCATCCTATTATGTGCATGATTCACCATTACAAGCCACCCTCGCTTAATGGAGCAATTGTAGATCACATGCTGCCAGTTCGTCACAATCCATTTTCCAAGACAAGGGCAGAGGTGTAAAAAATGCACTGGTATCATCCTATTCTGTGAATGACTCACCATTACAAGCCACCCTCGCTTAATGGAGCAATTGTAGATCACATGCTGCCAGTTCGCCACAATCCATATTCCAAGACAAGGGCAGAGGTGTAGAAAATGCACTGGTATCATCATATTATGTGCATGACTCATCATTACAAGCCACCCTCGCTTACTGGAGCAATTGTAGATCACATGCTGCCAGTTCGTCACAATCCATTTTCCAAGACAAGGGCAGAGGTGTAGAAAATGCACTGGTATCATCCTATTCTGTGCATGACTCACCATTACAAGCCACCCTCGCTTAATGGAGCAATTGTAGATGACATGCTGCCAGTTCGTCACAATCCATATTCCAAGACAAGGGCAGAGGTGTAGAAAATGCACTGGTATCATCCTATTATGTGCATGACTCACCATTACAAGCCACCCTCGCTTAATGGAGCAATTGTAGATCACATGCTGCCAGTTCGTCACAATCCATACTCCAAGACAAGGGCAGAGGTGTAGAAAATGCACTGGTATCATCCTATTATGTGCATGACTCACCATTACAAGCCACCCTCGCTTACTGGAATAATTGTAGATGCTGTCAGCACGTCACAATCCATATTTCAAGACAAGGGCACAGGTGTAGAAAATGCACTGGTATCATCCTATTATGTGCATGATTCACCATTACAAGCCTCCCTCGCTTAATGGAGCAATTCTAGATCACATGCTGCCAGTTTGTCACAATCCATATTTCAAGACAAGGGCAGAGGTATAGAAAATGCACTGGTATCATCCTATTATGTGCATGACTCACCATTACAAGCCACCCTCGCTTAATGGAGCAATTACAGATCACATGCTGCCAGTTCGTCACAATCCATATTCCAAGACAAGGGCAGAGGTGTAGAAAATGCACTGGTATCATCTTATTATGTGCATGACTCACCATTACAAGCCACCCTCGCATACTGGAGCAACTGTAGATCACATGCTGCAAGCTCGTCACAATCCATATTTCAAGACAAGGGCAGAGGTGTAGAAAATGCACTGGTATTATCCTATTATGTGCATGACTCACCATTACAATCCACTCTCGCTTAATGGAGCAATTTTAGATCACATGCTGCCAGCACGTCACAATCCATATTTCAAGACAAGGGCAGAGGTGTAGAAAATGCACTGGTATCATCCTATTATGTGCATTACTCACCATTACAAGCCACCCTCGCTAACTGGAGCAACTGTAGATCACATGCTGCAAGCTCGTCACAATCCATATTTCAAGACAAGGGCAGAGGTGAAGAAAATGCACTGGTATCATCCTATTATGTGCATGACTCACCATTACAAGCCACCCTCGCTAACTGGAGCAACTGTAGATCACATGCTACAAGCTCGTCACAATCCATATTTCAAGACAAGGGCAGAGGTGAAGAAAATGCACTGGTATCATCCTATTATGTGCATGACTCACCATTACAAGCCACCCTCGCTTAATGGAGCAATTGTAGATCACATGCTGCCAGCTCGTCACAAACCATATTCCAAGACAAGGGCAGAGGTGTAGAAAATGCACTGGTATCATCCTATTATGTGCATGACTCACCATTACAAGCCACCTTCGTTTACTGGAGCAATTGTAGATCACATGCTGCAATGTTGTCACAGTCCATATTCCAAGACAAGGGCAGAGGTGAAGAAAATGCACTGGTATCATCCTATTATGTGCATGACTCACCATTACAAGCCAGCCTCGCTTAATGGAGCAATTGCAGATCACATGCTGCCAGCTCGTCACAAACCATATTCCAAGACCAGGGCAGAGGTGTAGAAAATGCACTGGTATCATCCTATTATGTGCATGACTCACCATTACAAGCCACCTTCGTTTACTGGAGCAATTGTAGATCACATGCTGCAAGGTCGTCACAGTCCATATTCCAAGACAAGGGCAGAGGTGAAGAAAATGCACTGGTATCATCCTATTATGTGCATGACTCACCATTACAAGCCAGCCTCGCTTAATGGAGCAATTGTAGATCACATGCTGCAAGCTCGTCACAAACCATATTCCAAGACAAGGGCAGAGGTGTAGAAAATGCACTGGTATCATCCTATTATGTGCATGACTCACCATTACAAGCCACCCTCGTTTACTGGAGCAATTGTAGATCACATGCTGCAAGTTCGTCACAGTCCATATTCCTAGACAAGGGCAAAGGTGAAGAAAATGCACTGGTATCATCCTACTATGTGCATGACTCACCATTACAAGCCACCCTCGCTTACAGGAGCAATTGTAGATCACATGCTGCCAGCTCGTCACAATCCATATTCCAAGACAAGGGCAGAGGTGTAGAAAATGCACTGTTATCATCCTATTATGTGCATGACTCACCATTACAAGCCACCCTCGCTTAATTGAGCAATTGTAGATCACATGCTGCCAGTTCGTCACAATCCATATTCGAAGACAAGGGCAGAGGTGTAGAAAATGCACTGGTATCATCCTATTATGTGCATGATTCACCATTACAAGCCACCCTCGCTTAATGGAGCAATTCTAGATCACATGCTGCCAGTTTGTCACAATCCATATTCCAAGACAAGGGCAGAGGAGTAGAAAATGCACTGGTATCATCCTATTATGTGCATGACTCACCATTACAAGCCACCCTCGCTTACTGGAATAATTGTAGATCACAAGCTGCCAGCACGTCACAATCCATATTTCAAGACAAGGGAAGAGGTGTAGAAAATGCACTGGTATCATACTATTATGTGCATGACTCACCATTACAAGCCACCCTCGCTTAATGGAGCAATTACAGATCACATGCTGCCAGTTCGTCACAATCCATATTCCAAGACAAGGGCAGAGGTGTAGAAAATGCACTGGTATCATCCTATTATGTGCATGACTCACCATTACAAGCCACCCTCGCTTACTGGAGCAACTGTAGATCACATGCTGCAAGCTCGACACAATCCATATTTCAAGAGAATGGCAGAGGTGAAGAAAATGCACTGGTATCATACTATTATGTGCATGACTCACCATTACAAGCCACCCTCGCTTAATGGAGCAATTATAGATCACATGCTGCCAGCTCGTCACAATCCATATTCCAAGACAAGGGCAGAGGTGTAGAAAATGCACTGGTATCATCCTATTATGTGCATGATTCACCATTACAAGCCACCCTCGCTTAATGGAGCAATTGTAGATCACATGCAGCCAGCTCGTCACAATCCATATTCCAAGAAAAGGGCAGAGGTGTAGAAAATGCACTGGTATCATCCTATTATGTGCATGACTCACCATTACAAGCCACCCTCGCTTACTGGAGCAACTGTAGATCACATGCTGCAAGTTCGTCACAGTCCATATTCCAAGACAAGGGCAAAGGTGTAGAAAATGCACTGGTATTATCCTATTATGTGCATGACTCACCATTACAAGCCACCCTCGCTTAATGGAGCAATTGTAGATCACATGCTGCCAGCACGTCACAATCCATATTTCAAGACAAGGGCAGAGGTGTAGAAAATGCACTGGTATCATCCTATTATGTGCATGACTCACCATTACAAGCCACCCTCGCTAACTGGAGCAACTGTAGATCACATGCTGCAAGCTCGTCACAATCCATATTTAAACACAAGGGCAGAGGTGAAGAAAATGCACTGGTATCATCCTATTATGTGCATGACTCACCATTACAAGCCACCCTCGGTTAATGGAGCAATTGTAGATCACATGCTGCCAGTTCATCACAATCCATATTCCAAGACAAGGGCAGAGGTGTAGAAAATGCTCTGGTATCATCCTATTATGTGCATGACTCACCATTACAAGCCACCCTCGCTTATTGGAATAATTGTAGATCACATGCTGCCAGTTCGTCACAATCCATATTCCAAGACAAGGGCAGAGGTGTAGAAAATGCACTGGTATCATCCTATTATGTGCATGACTCACCATTACAAGCCACCCTCGTTTACTGGAGCAATTGTAGATCACATGCTGCAAGTTCGTCACAGTCCATATTCCTAGACAAGGGCAGAGGTGAAGAAAATGCACTGGTATCATCCTACTATGTGCATGACTCACCATTACAAGCCACCCTCGCTTACTGGAGCAATTGTAGATCACATGCTGAAAGCTCGTCACAATGCATATTTCAAGACAAGGGCAGAGGTGAAGAAAATGCACTGGTATCATCCTATTATGTGCATGACACACCATTACAAGCCACCCTCGCTTAATGGAGCAATTGTAGATCACATGCTGCCAGCTCGTCACAATCCATATTCCAAGACAAGGGCAGAGGTGTAGAAAATGCACCGGTATCATCCTATTATGTGCATGATTCACCATTACAAGCCACCCTCGCTTAATGGAGCAATTGTAGATCACATGCTGCCAGTTCGTCACAATCCATATTCCAAGACAAGGGCAGAGGTGTAGAAAATGCACTGGTATCATCCTATTATGTGCATGACTCACCATTACAAGCCACCCTCGCTTAATGGAGCAATTGTAGATCACATGCTGCCAGTTCGTCACAATCCATATTCCAAGACAAGGGCAGAGGTGTAGAAAATGCACTGGTATCATCCTATTATGTGCATGACTCACCATTACAAGCCACCCTCGCTTACTGGAATAATTGTAGATCATATGCTGCCAGCATGTCACAATCCATATTTCAAGACAAGGGCAGAGGTTTAGAAAATGCCCTGGTATCATCCTATTATGTGCATGACTCACCATTACAAGCCACCCTCGCTTAATGGAGCAATTGTATATCACATGCTGCCAGTTCGTCACAATCCATATTCCAAGACAAGGGCAGAGGTGTAGAAAATGCACTGGTATCATCCTATTATGTGCATAACTCACCATTACAAGCCACCCTCGCTTAATGGAGCAATTGTAGATCACATGCTGCCAGTTCGTCAAAATCCATATCCAAGACAAGGGAAGAGGTGTAGAAAATGCACTGGTATCATCCTATTATGTGTATGACTCACCATTACAAGCCACCCTCGCTTACAGGAGCAATTGTAGATCACATGCTGCGAGCTCGTCATAATCCATATTCCAAGACAAGGGCAGAGGTGTAGAAAATGCACTGTTATCATCCTATTATGTGCATGACTCACCATTACAAGCCACCCTCGCTTAATTGAGCAATTGTAGATCACATGCTGCCAGTTCGTCACAATCCATATTCGAAGACAAGGGCAGAGGTGTAGAAAATGCACTGGTATCATCCTATTATGTGCATGATTCACCATTACAAGCCACCCTCGCTTAATGGAGCAATTCTAGATCACATGCTGCCAGTTTGTCACAATCCATATTCCAAGACAAGGGCAGAGGTGTAGAAAATGCACTGGTATCATCCTATTATGTGCATGACTCACCATTACAAGCCACCCTCGCTTAATGGAGCAATTACAGATCACATGCTGCCAGTTCGTCACAATCCATATTCCAAGACAAGGGCAGAGGTGTAGAAAATGCACTGGTATCATCCTATTATGTGCATGACTCACCATTACAAGCCACCCTCGCTTACTGGAGCAACTGTAGATCACATGCTGCAAGCTCGCCACAATCCATATTTCAAGACAAGGGCAGAGGTGAAGAAAATGCACTGGTATCATACTATTATGTGCATGACTCACCATTACAAGCCACCCTCGCTTAATGGAGCAATTATAGATCACATGCTGCCAGCTCGTCACAATCCATATTCCAAGACAAGGGCAGAGGTGTAGAAAATGCACTGGTATCATCCTATTATGTGCATGATTCACCATTACAAGCCACCCTCGCTTAATGGAGAAATTGTAGATCACATGCAGCCAGCTCGTCACAATCCATATTCCAAGAAAAGGGCAGAGGTGTAGAAAATGCACTGGTATCATCCTATTATGTGCATGACTCACCATTACCAGTCACCCTCGTTTACTGGAGCAACTGTAGATCACATGCTGCAAGTTCGTCACAGTCCATATTCCAAGACAAGGGCAGAGGTGTAGAAAATGCACTGGTATTATCCTATTATGTGCATGACTCACCATTACAAGCCACCCTCGCTTAATGGAGCAATTGTAGATCACATGCTGCCAGCGCGTCACAATCCATATTTCAAGACAAGGGCAGAGGTGTAGAAAATGCACTGGTATCATCCTATTATGTGCATGACTCACCATTACAAGCCACCCTCGCTTAATTGAGCAATTGTAGATCACATGCAGCCAGTTCGTCACAATACATATTCGAAGACAAGGGCAGAGGTGTAGAAAATGCACTGGTATCATCCTATTATGTGCATGGTTCACCATTACAAGCCACCCTCGCTTAATGGAGCAATTCTAGATCACATGCTGCCAGTTTGTCACAATCCATATTCCAAGACAAGGGCAGAGCTGTAGAAAATGCACTGGTATCATCCTATTATGTGCATGACTCACCATTACAAGCCACCCTCGTTTAATGGAGCAATTGTACATCACATGCTGCCAGCTCGTCACAATCCATATTCCAAGACAAGGGCAGAGGTGTAGAAAATGTACTGGTATCATCCTATTATGTGCATGATTCACCATTACAAGCCACCCTCGCTTAATGGAGCAATTGTAGATCACATGCTGCCAGTTCGTCACAATCCATTTTCCAAGACAAGGGCAGAGGTGTAAAAATGCACTGGTATCATCCTATTCTGTGAATGACTCACCATTACAAGCCACCCTCGCTTAATGGAGCAATTGTAGATCACATGCTGCCAGTTCGCCACAATCCATATTCCAAGACAAGGGCAGAGGTGTAGAAAATGCACTGGTATCATCATATTATGTGCATGACTCATCATTACAAGCCACCCTCGCTTACTGGAGCAATTGTAGATCACATGCTGCCAGTTCGTCACAATCCATTTTCCAAGACAAGGGCAGAGGTGTAGAAAATGCACTGGTATCATCCTATTCTGTGCATGACTCACCATTACAAGCCACCCTCGCTTAATGGAGCAATTGTAGATGACATGCTGCCAGTTCGTCACAATCCATATTCCAAGACAAGGGCAGAGGTGTAGAAAATGCACTGGTATCATCCTATTATGTGCATGACTCACGATTACAAGCCACCCTCGCTTAATGGAGCAATTGTAGATCACATGCTGCCAGTTCGTCACAATCCATACTCCAAGACAAGGGCAGAGGTGTAGAAAATGCACTGGTATCATCCTATTATGTGCATGACTCACCATTACAAGCCACCCTCGCTTACTGGAATAATTGTAGATGCTGTCAGCACGTCACAATCCATATTTCAAGACAAGGGCACAGGTGTAGAAAATGCACTGGTATCATCCTATTATGTGCATGATTCACCATTAAAAGCCTCCCTCGCTTAATGGAGCAATTCTAGATCACATGCTGCCACTTTGTCACAATCCATATTTCAAGACAAGGGCAGAGGTATAGAAAATGCACTGGTATCATCCTATTATGTGCATGACTCACCATTACAAGCCACCCTCGCTTAATGGAGCAATTACAGATCACATGCTGCCAGTTCGTCACAATCCATATTCCAAGACAAGGGCAGAGGTGTAGAAAATGCACTGGTATCATCTTATTATGTGCATGACTCACCATTACAAGCCACCCTCGCATACTGGAGCAACTGTAGATCACATGCTGCAAGCTCGTCACAATCCTTATTTCAAGACAAGGGCAGAGGTGTAGAAAATGCACTGGTATTATCCTATTATGTGCATGACTCACCATTACAAGCCACTCTCGCTTAATGGAGCAATTTTAGATCACATGCTGCCAGCACGTCACAATCCTTATTTCAAGACAAGGGCAGAGGTGTAGAAAATGCACTGGTATCATCCTATTATGTGCATGACTCACCATTACAAGCCACCCTCGCTAACTGGAGCAACTGTAGATCACATGCTGCAAGCTCGTCACAATCCATATTTCAAGACAAGGGCAGAGGTGAAGAAAATGCACTGGTATCATCCTATTATGTGCATGACTCACCATTACAAGCCACCCTCGCTAACTGGAGCAACTGTAGATCACATGCTACAAGCTCGTCACAATCCATATTTCAAGACAAGGGCAGAGGTGAAGAAAATGCACTGGTATCATCCTATTATGTGCATGACTCACCATTACAAGCCACCCTCGCTTAATGGAGCAATTGTAGATCACATGCTGCCAGCTCGTCACAAACCATATTCCAAGACAAGGGCAGAGGTGTAGAAAATGCACTGGTATCATCCTATTATGTGCATGACTCACCATTACAAGCCACCTTCGTTTACTGGAGCAATTGTAGATCACATGCTGCAATATTGTCACAGTCCATATTCCAAGACAAGGGCAGAGGTGAAGAAAATGCACTGGTATCATCCTATTATGTGCATGACTCACCATTACAAGCCAGCCTCGCTTAATGGAGCAATTGTAGATCACATGCTGCCAGCTCGTCACAAACCATATTCCAAGACCAGGGCAGAGGTGTAGAAAATGCACTGGTATCATCGTATTATGTGCATGACTCACCATTACAAGCCACCTTCGTTTACTGGAGCAATTGTAGATCACATGCTGCAAGGTCGTCACAGTCCATATTCCAAGACAAGGGCAGAGGTGAAGAAAATGCACTGGTATCATCCTATTATGTGCATGACTCACCATTACAAGCCAGCCTCGCTTAATGGAGCAATTGTAGATCACATGCTGCAAGCTCGTCACAAACCATATTCCAAGACAAGGGCAGAGGTGTAGAAAATGCACTGGTATCATCCTATTATGTGCATGACTCACCATTACAAGCCACCCTCGTTTACTGGAGCAATTGTAGATCACATGCTGCAAGTTCGTCACAGTCCATATTCCTAGACAAGGGCAGAGGTGAAGAAAATGGCACTGGTATCATCTACTATGTGCATGACTCACCATTACAAGCCACCCTCGCTTACAGGAGCAATTGTAGATCACATGCTGCCAGCTCGTCACAATCCATATTCCAAGACAAGGGCAGAGGTGTAGAAAATGCACTGTTATCATCCTATTATGTGCATGACTCACCATTACAAGCCACCCTCGCTTAATTGAGCAATTGTAGATCACATGCTGCCAGTTCGTCACAATCACATAGTACGATATCGAAGACAAGGCAGAGGTGTAGAAAATGCACTGGTATCATCCTATTATGTGCATGATTCACCATTACAAGCCACCCTCGCTTAATGGAGCAATTCTAGATCACATACTGCCAGTTTGTCACAATCCATATTCCAAGACAAGGGCAGAGGTGTAGAAAATGCACTGGTATCATCCTATTATGTGCATGACTCACCATTACAAGCCACCCTCGCTTACTGGAATAATTGTAGATCACAAGCTGCCAGCACGTCACAATCCATATTTCAAGACAAGGGAAGAGGTGTAGAAAATGCACTGGTATCATACTATTATGTGCATGACTCACCATTACAAGCCACCCTCGCTTAATGGAGCAATTACAGATCACATGCTGCCAGTTCGTCACAATCCATATTCCAAGACAAGGGCAGAGGTGTAGAAAATGCACTGGTATCATCCTATTATGTGCATGACTCACCATTACAAGCCACCCTCGCTTACTGGAGCAACTGTAGATCACATGCTGCAAGCTCGACACAATCCATATTTCAAGACAATGGCAGAGGTGAAGAAAATGCACTGGTATCATACTATTATGGTGCATGACTCACCATTACAAGCCACCCTCGCTTAATGGAGCAATTATAGATCACATGCTGCCAGCTCGTCACAATCCATATTCCAAGACAAGGGCAGAGGTGTAGAAAATGCACTGGTATCATCCTATTATGTGCATGATTCACCATTACAAGCCACCCTCGCTTAATGGAGCAATTGTAGATCACATGCAGCCAGCTCGTCACAATCCATATTCCAAGAAAAGGGCAGAGGTGTAGAAAATGCACTGGTATCATCCTATTATGTGCATGACTCACAATTACAAGCCACCCTCGCTTACTGGAGCAACTGTAGATCACATGCTGCAAGTTCGTCACAGTCCATATTCCAAGACAAGGGCAAAGGTGTAGAAAATGCACTGGTATTATCCTATTAAGTGCATGACTCACCATTACAAGCCACCCTCGCTTAATGGAGCAATTGTAGATCACATGCTGCCAGCACGTCACAATCCATATTTCAAGACAAGGGCAGAGGTGTAGAAAATGCACTGGTATCATCCTATTATGTGCATGACTCACCATTACAAGCCACCCTCGCTAACTGAGCAACTGTAGATCACATGCTGCAAGCTCGTCACAATCATATTTAAACACAAGGGCAGAGGTGAAGAAAATGCACTGGTATCATCCTATTATGTGCATGACTCACCATTACAAGCACCCTCGGTTAATGGAGCAATTGTAGATCACATGCTGCCAGTTCATCACAATCCATATTCCAAGACAAGGGCAGAGGTGTAGAAATGCTCTGGTATCATCCTATTATGTGCATGACTCACCATTACAAGCCACCCTCGCTTATTGGAATAATTGTAGATCACATGCTGCCAGTTCGTCACAATCCATATTCCAAGACAAGGGCAGAGGTGTAGAAAATGCACTGGTATCATCCTATTATGTGCATGACTCACCATTACAAGCCACCCTCGTTTACTGGAGCAATTGTAGATCACATGCTGCAAGTTCGTCACAGGTCCATATTCCTAGAGAAGGGCAGTGGTGAAGAAAATGCACTGGTATCATCCTACTATGTGCATGACTCACCATTACAAGCCACCCTCGCTTACTGGAGCAATTGTAGATCACATGCTGAAAGCTCGTCACAATGCATATTTCAAGACAAGGGCAGAGGTGAAGAAAATGACCTGGTATCATCCTATTATGTGCATGACACAGACCATTACAAGCCACCCTAGCTTAATGGAGCAATTGTAGATCACATGCTGCCAGCTCGTCACAATCCATATTCAAGAGAAGGGCAGAGGTGTAGAAAATGCACCGGTATCATCATCTATTATGTGCATGATTCACCATTACAAGCCACCCTCGCTTAATGGAGCAATTGTAGATCACATGCTGCCAGTTCGTTACAATCCATATTCCAAGACAAGGGCAGAGGTGTAGAAAATGCACTGGTATCATCCTATTATGTGCATGACTCACCATTACAAGCCACCCTCGCTTAATGGAGCAATTGTAGATCACATGCTGCCAGTTCGTCACAATCCATATTCCAGACAAGGGCAGAGGTGTAGAAAATGCACTGGTATCATCCTATTATGTGCATGACTCACCATTACAAGCCACCCTCGCTTACTGGAATAATTGTAGATCATATGCTGCCAGCATGTCACAATCCATATTTCAAGACAAGGCAGAGGTTTAGAAAATGCCCTGGTATCATCCTATTATGTGCATGACTCACCATTACAAGCCACCCTCGCTTAATGGAGCAATTGTATATCACATGCTGCCAGTTCGTCACAATCCATATTCCAAGACAAGGGCAGAGGTGTAGAAAATGCACTGGTATCATCCTATTATGTGCATGACTCACCATTACAAGCCACCCTCGCTTAATGGAGCAATTGTAGATCACATGCTGCCAGTTCGTCAAAATCCATATCCAAGACAAGGGAAGAGGTGTAGAAAATGCACTGGTATCATCCTATTATGTGTATGACTCACCATTACAAGCCACCCTCGCTTACAGGAGCAATTGTAGATCACATGCTGCGAGCCTCGTCATAATCCATATTCCAAGACAAGGGCAGAGGTGTAGAAAATGCACTGTTATCATCCTATTATGTGCATGACTCACCATTACAAGCCACCCTCGTTTACTGGAGCAATTGTAGATCACATGCTGCAAGTTCGTCACAGTCCATATTCCTAGACAAGGGCAGAGGTGAAGAAAATGCACTGGTATCATCCTACTATGTGCATGACTCACCATTACAAGCCACCCTCGCTTACTGGAGCAATTGTAGATCACATGCTGAAAGCTCGTCACAATGCATATTTCAAGACAAGGGCAGAGGTGAAGAAATGCACTGGTATCATCCTATTATGTGCATGACTCACCATTACAAGCACCCTCGCTTAATGGAGCAATTATAGATCACATGCTGCCAGCTCGTCACAATCCATATTCCAAGACAAGGGCAGAGGTGTAGAAAATGCACTGTATCATCCTATTATGTGCATGATTCACCATTACAAGCGCACCGCTCGCTTAATGGAGCAATTGTAGATCACATGCAGCCAGCTCGTCACAATCCATATTCCAAGAAAAGGGCAGAGGTGTAGA